>QRFJ01002566.1:0-179150 GCA_006176705.1 Cocos nucifera | reverse complement strand
GTTGAACCTAAAGTGGTTATAAATACGAGAAAAGGGAAAGATCTCCGGATAGATGACCTATTTTCACTGCAGCAAAATAGGTCATTAGAAGAGAAATTGCAAGGCTTACCTTGCGATCATGAAGTCTGGTGCAAATAATGCACCAAAAGGTATGTATGAGATACATACTATATTATCATTAAATTCTTCCATTTCAAATTTTTGGGTATTAGATACCGATCATGGTTTTCATATCTGCAAATCTTTGTAGGGGCTGTAGAAAATTAAGAGTTTGAAGAAAGGTGACTTCAAGCTCTACGGCGCTGGAGGAGAGTCTATCCAAGCAGAAGCTATAGGGACAAATATATTAAAGTTATCTTATGGAAAGATTTTAGAGCTTACAAATTATTATTATATGCCTAAGATCATTAAAAATATTATATCTATACCCATGTTATTAAAATAAGATTATAGTCTTAATGTAACGAGCGAAGGTTGCTCGATCAAATATTCTAATGAAAATATTTGTTTTGGCATATTTAGTAATGGTTTGTTGACTCTATGTTTGGATGACAATACATTTCATATTGATGAAAATGAAAAACGTAAGAGAGATGACATAAATAATACTTTATTTTGGCATTGTCTTAGTGAGGCTAGAATTAATAAGTTATACAAAGAAAATTTCTTTGATCCTTTTGATTATGAATCATTGGGAACTTATGAATCATGCCTCATGAGTAAAATGACCAAGATTCCATTTAGTGGACATGGAAAAAGGACAAATGAGTTATTAGGACTTGTACATACGGATGTATGTGGTCCTATGACAACTCAAGCCAGAGGAGGATACTCTTATTTCATAACATTCACTGATGATTTATCTAGGTTTGGATATGTGTATCTTATGAAACACAAATTAGAAGCCTTTGATAAATTCAAAGAGTATCAAAGTATGGTCGAAAAATAAACTGGACAATGTATAAAAATTCTTCGATCTGATTGGAGAAGAGTATACTTAGCTAGTGAGTTTCTAGACTATCTTAAAGTTAAAAGGATTCTCTCTGAATGGACATCTCCTTATACACCACAATTAAATGGTGTAGCCAAAAGAAAAAATCGTATCTTATTAGATATGTTACGGTCCATGATGTGCTTCACTGAATTACCTTTTTTCTTCTGGGGTCATGGCCTAGAGGCTGCAATTTACATCTTGAATAAAGTACCTTCTAAATCTGTATCTAGTACTCCATATGACATATGGAGAAATAAGAAACCTAATCTTAAGTATCTTAAGATATGGGGTTGTTCAGCATATGTCAAAAGAAATTTTGGACACAAATTTGATAATAGATCAGATAGATCTCTATTTATAGGATATCTTAGAAATAGTATAGGATATTTATTCTACCATCCTACTGAATAAAAAGGTATTTGTAAGTAGGCATGCCACTTTCATGGAAAAAGAATTTATCCTAGAAAAGGGCAGTGGTAGAAATATTAAACTTAGTGAAAGTTCAAGAAAAATAAATAAAAAAATTTCTCAACCATATAATCACATAAAAGAACCAGAACATAACTCCTATCCGTAGGTTCTAAAAGAGTATGAAATACACCTATGAGGTATGGTTTCATTATTGAGAACAATGAAGCCCAAGTCATTGAGAATGACGAACCTCTGACCTATACGGAAGTAGTCAAAAGTAAGGACTCTTACAAATGGCTGGCTGCCATGCAATCCGAAATGGAATCCATGCACACCAACAAAGTATGGACTTTGGTGGATGCACCAGAGGATATAAACCCTATTGGATGCAAATGGATTTTTAAGAAAAAGATTGGAGCTGATGGTCAAATTGAAACCTATAAGGCCAGATTGGTGGCTAAGGGTTTTAGGCAAAAACAGGGGATTGATTATGATGAAACATTTTCACCTATTGCCATGCTCAAATCTATTCGGATTATGCTTGCTATAGCAGCATACCACGACTATGAAATATGGCAAATGGATGTAAAGACTGCCTTCCTTAATGGTTTCCTTGAGGAGGAGGTCTATATGTCACAGCCAGAGGGATTTGAGTCAAATGAGAGACCAAATCAGGTATGCAAGCTTAAGAGATCCATTTATGGATTAAAGCAAGCATCAAGGAGTTGGAACATCCATTTTGATGAAACAGTAAAAGAGTTTGGTTTTATCAAGAATGTTGATGAACCATGTGTGTACAAGAAAACTAGTGGGAGAACCATAGTCTTCTTGGTTCTGTATGTAGATGACATACTCCTCATTGGGAATGATATCCCAATGTTACAATCAGTCAAATTATGGCTATCAAATAAGTTTTTCATGAAAGATTTGGGAGAAGCATCCTATATACTAGGAATAAAGATCTATAGAGATAGATCTAAGAGGATGCTAGGCTTGTCCCAATCAAGGTACATTGACTTAATACTGAAAAGATTCAGTATGGATGGGAGTAAAAGAGGTTATTTACCCATGAGTCAAGGCATACATCTCTCTAAAAAAATGTCTCCAAAGACACCTGAAGAAAGAAATAGAATGAGTTCTATTCCTTATGCTTCAATTATTGGATCAATAATGTATGCCATGTTATGTACAAGGCCTGATGTTGCTTATGCTTTAAGCATTGCAATTAGATTTCAAGCTGATCCAGGAGAGGATCATTGGAAAGCTATGAAAAATATTCTTAAGTACTTGAAAAGGACTAAAGATATTTTTCTAGTATATGGTGGTTCTGATCTTAAATTAGAAGCATATTCTGACTCTAGTTTTCAATCAGACCCTGATGATAGCAAATCCATTTCAAGGTATGTCTTTACTCTGAATGGTGGAGCAGTAAGTTGGAAGAGTACTAAGCAGCTAACTATACCTGACTCAACCACTGAAGCAGAATACATAGCTGTAAGTGAAGCCACCAAGAAAGTTATCTGGATGAAGAAGTTCATCACTGAATTGTGTGTTATTCCTGAAATTAAGAATCCAATACCACTTTACTATGATAATACTGGAGCTATTGCTTAAGCAAAGGAACCAAGGTCTCATCATAAATTCAAACACATTCTGAGATGCTTCCATCTCGTTCATGAAATTATTGAAAGATAAGATGTAGTCATAGAATGAGTTGACATAAAGAACAACATAGCAGACCCATTCACTAAGGCTTTACCACTGCAACTATTTGATCGCCACCTTGATTGTATAGGATTAAAATATAAGGGCGATTGGCTTTAGTGCAAGTGGAAGATTGAAAGGAATATGCCCTCAAGCCAATTAATTTTTTGGATTGTTCTTTGTTTCCCAAACTCATGTAATGATATTTTTAATAAATAAATAAAGGCATTTATTTCATCATATGTAGTGTCTTATTATTTATTTAATATTATGATGAACCCTATAAATTAGGGCTATAGTTTTAGGATTATGATGAGATCATACCAGTGAGACCTAAAACCATAAAACCCTAATTTAAATATTCCTAGTCGATGGGACATTGAGTTAGGGATCAATGTTTTTCGATAAGACTAGCACATTCTTTATATGCTCGATTGAGAGGGTGATTGATTTCACAATAACTTGTGTATGACACTAATCCAAGAATATTGGTGCTCATTAGAGAATGAGTTCACTGAATTGAACCAAATTGAGAATACCTAACGAAGTCTTATCTACATGTCAATAGATGATTCTCATAGTAGAATTGTGCATATAATCCTTTGACCGGAAACTACCATAGAATCTTATATATATAAATCCATATTTTGGTTCATACTCATTAATGACTCAGTTATGTAAGGGATGATCTGGATATGTTAGATTATATATATGAAGGTTGTGAGTAGGTTAACATGGAATCGATCTCTCTTGGTAAGAGGAAATAGCATCCTACCTGCTTCAAATAAATGATGATTCAGGAAGACTTTGATCAAAGCATGATAAAAATTAGAAATGATTTCTAATATTTTATTAAATGAATCATCGTAAGATTGAAAAAGAAATGAATATGATATTGGGATTGATATATTTCCATACCCAGAGTCATATTCACGATGTAGGGAGATCGAAGGATCTAGTTGCATGGTAATTTTCACTGAAGAATATTTTTGGTATTTTCATCAAAATTTCACATCTTCTAGAAAGTCATGATACATTGCTAGATGTCAATATGTCTTGTGGGTTTGATCAAATTAAAATTTTAATTTGATCATTAAATTAGAAAGTGTTCTAAATTAAGTTAAATTGGGTTGGCTAGTTTTGACCTAAATCGGTTTGGTTGAGTTCTAACCAGATCTAACGAGTGTCCTCATTCTCTAATGAGTACCTATACTCTCACTTCGATGTCTCCACACCGTAGACTCAAGACTCATCTACTCAAAGAAAGTGATCATAAACTAACCTTTCGGATCAATCACCATCCTCATGATGATCCTACGATCGAAAGCAGTTTATAAGTTAATTATGAAAATTTATGTCTTAAATTTTCAACTCTTTGAAAATATGAATTATCGTTACCATTAAGTTAAAGGATGTATCACATACAATTTAAATACACACTGTGATAGAAAATAATTTTTTTATTAATTTATAGTCAAAATTATAAAATTACTCTTAGAAGTGTATTAAAAGTACTAGCCAATCTCGCTTCTAGGGCACACATCTAACAATTTTGATTGTAGTCAACATGGAAACATTATTTTCAATTAGGAGGATATTATCCATTTACAGTACGAGGAAGACAACAGCGCTCCTACTAATCTTATTGAAAACATAGGGCTCCTCCTCATTCTTGATGAATTCAAATGATTTGATTACATCATTGAAATGAGCATTCCAGCTCTGAGATGCTTGCTTAAGTCCATATATGGACTTTTGCAGCTTGCATACCTTATGATCATCATCATTGAATGTGAAATCTAATGGCTATTTCATATAGATATCTTCCTCAAGATATCCATTTAAGAATGATATTTTCATGTCTATTTTTCATATTTCGTAATCAAAATAGGCTACAACAGTAAGTAATGTGCAAATGGATTTGAGCATGGCTACTGGAGAAAAAGTATCTTGGTAGTCAATACCTTCATGCTGACTATACCCTTTCACTATGAGCCTTACTTTGAATGTGTCTACATTTTCATTGGTACCTATCTTTCTCTTAAAGATCCATTTATACCTAATAGGTACTATACCTTCAAGTGGATCTACTAAGGTCCATACTTAGTTCGAACACATTGAGTCAACCTCTAACTTCATTGCCTATAACTATTTCTTGAAGTTGATATCTAATATCACCTCATCATAGGTTTTGGGATCATCACCATGAACCCCATTTCCTGCAAGGAACATTTTCTCTACGTCCTCTGAGATAGTACCTAAGTACCTTTCAGGAGGATAAAAAATTCTACTTGATCTATGAGGTGGAGGAGGTAGTGTCTGGGTTGGCTCAATCTGATTGGGTTTCATAGCTTTCTTAGCTCATTTCTCATCGAAGACTTTCTCCTCGAGTCTAATCTATCTTCCAATGCCACCATCTAAGATAAACTATTTTTCAAGAAAGATGGCATGTCGACTCACAATCACATTGTAATCTTTTGGAAGATGAAAATAATATCCTAATGACTATTTAGGATATCCAATAAATTGAGCTCTAAAAGATCTAGACTCTAATTTGTCCGCCTATTGTCCTTGATATGGGCCGAACAATCCCAAATTCTGAGATGACTCAGACTTTGTTTCTTACCATGCCATATCTCATACGGTGTGATAGAAATAGTTTTAGAGGAAATTCTATTCAATAAATATATAGTGGTCATTACACCATATCTCCAAAAAAAATTAGAAAGGTTTGTGAAACTAATCATGGATTGGACCAAATCTAATAGGATCTGATTTCTCCATTCTGAAACTTCATTGAGTTGAGATATTTCAGGTGAAGTCTATTGTAAGACTATCCCATTATCCTTAAGATAGTCTAGAAATTCTCGACTAAGATATTCATCTCGTCGATCTGATCGAAGAATCTTAATGGGTTTTCTTATTTATTTTTCTACTTTAAGCATGAATTTCTTGAACTTTTCAGAGGCTTCAGACTTATATCACATCAAATACACATACCCATACCAAGATAGATCATTAATAAAGATGATAAAGTAGATATAATTGATCCTAATCAACACATCAAACAAGCCGCATACATCAGTATATACTAGGGCAAGTAGGTCTGTGGCCCTTTCTCCATGTCCTATAAAAAAGAGCTTGGTCATTTTGCAATGAAAGTATGATTCACAAATCAGATGTGACTCAAAAGTCAATGAACTCAATAGCCCGAATTTCTCTAATTTTTTAACCCTATCTTCAGCTATATGACCTATCCTAAAATGCCAAAGATCCCTAGCATTTAGATAATCCCTAGGTCACTTTGATCCTATGGCATTCATATTTTGCTCTATATTAAAAATAGAAATATCAATATGTAACTGATAGAGACCATTTATAAGAATACCACTTACAATTTTATTTCATTCATAAAGAATATTATAATGATCCTTAAGAAAACTAATTACCTAGCCTTGTTATGCTAAATATGAAACAAAAATCAAATTCCTGCTTCCTATAGGCACATAAAAATAATTTCTAAAAATTAGATCTAATCCTAATGGAAATTGAAGAGGATAAGTTTTCATGGCCATAGCAGCAACTCTTACTTTGTTTTCGACTCATAGGATCATCTCATCATCCCTCAGCCTTCTGCTATCATCAAGACCTTGTATAGAAGTGCACAAATGAGCACTAGAACCAAAGTCAAGCATCCAACTGGATGTAGAAGAAATCATAAGATTGGATTCTATAATGAGCATACCTTTAGAAGGACTTACCTCCTTCTTGTTCTTCAGGCTGGCCAGGTAAAGAGGGTAGTTCAACTTTTAGTGGCCGTCAATGTTGCAATAAAAATATTTTTTCTTATCAGCGGTCTTCTTCTTTGGCACTGCCTTCTTCTTCTTCCCACCATCCACCCTCTGCTTCTTCATGGATTTCTTCTTCTTTTCAAAATATTTTTTCTTGGAAGAAGTCTGCTCCAACGCAAATACTGAGCCCTTTGAACCTTTCATAGAGAGCTCAGCAGTAACCAGCATGTTCATAAGTTCAGCTAAGGTATTTTGAAGTTTATGCATATGGTAGCTCATAATGAATTGCCCATACGCATCAGTCAAGGACTGTAGAATTATATCAATTTGTAGATCCTGATCTAACTTGACACCGAGCTTCTCAAGCTCTTCTATGTCCTTGAGCATCACAAGATAATGATCTTGGACCGACTGTCCATCATGCATCTGAGCCTTAAAAAGTCTCTTAGTGACTTGATATTTGGCTGTATGACTCTATTCACCAAACAACTCTTGCAAGTGAGCCAACATTTGGCAGCTAGTCTTAATGTCTTCATGTTGGTGTTGGAGCTCATCGAACATCGAGCCTAACATATAATTCCTAGCTTTGTTATCTTCATCCATCCATTTTTCAAGAGACACTCTCTAAGCAGCAGGCGGACATGCTGGTAAAGTGGAAGGATCTTGTTCCAACACATGAGTCAACTTCTCAAAGTCCAAAATAATTTTGAAGTTACAAAGTCAATCCTTATAGTTTGGTCTGGTCAGTCTATGGGTGTCCAAGATATGGGCTAGTGGGTTGGATGCAGACATTTTCTTATAGAAAATCAAAGTTTCTAGTTAGATTTTATAATTAGACTTAATCAATTTATTTAAAATTTTAATTTTTAAGTAAATTAGGCTCTCACTATTTACTCAAATTTCTACACTCTCTTAGCAGAGATGTAAAAATTTTCATAATTATTAATTTCTAGTGGATGGTGTGGTCCCACCAACTGGCTCACCACCTCACCTAACAGTTATTGATGATGGATCTGTTAGATGTATGCCCTAGAAGCTAGATTGGCTGACACTTATAATATACTTCTAAGGGTAATTTTATAATTTTAACTATAAATTAATAAAAAAATTATTTTTGATCATAGTATGTATTTAAAGTGTCAATGATACATCCTTTGTATTAAGGGTAATGATAATTCATATTTTTAAGAGTTGAAAATTTAAGACATGAATTTTTATAATTAACTCATAAACTGCTCCCAACCATAGGATCATCATGAGGATGGTGATCAATCTAAAAGATTAGTGTATGATCACTTTGTTAGGATAGATGTGTCTTGAGTCTATGATATGGAGACACTGGAGCGAGAATACAGGTACTTGCTAGAGAATGAGGGCACTGAGCTTGACCACCTCGACTAGTCATAAGGAATCTACTTTCTCGTCAATGACTGACTCGATGCTGCAGTGGTGTGTATGATTTTTTAACCTGAGGTGCATCGATAATTCACCTTGAGGGTGTTATAGTTTGACTACACCATAACTTGGTCTCCTAGCTATTTAAAATTCTGAGGTGTATGTTGGCTATAGCATATTAATTGTTGGAATTGGATTGCACCAATAAGGAGATCTATCTACCTCGGTAGATGAGGAGTAGTCCTATGATAATCATGAGATTGAGACCTTAAGCCTATGGCCATGGTGGAGTGAAGATGATAGAAAGAGTTTCTACTATTAGGGTTCCATATTGGATTCAAATTGAATTATTAATTCATACGACGGACACGGGTTTGACGAGTTCACCTTAATCCTAATCCTGTCGTGACTCAAGATAGAAGAATCCAATCACATAGGTGACTACACTGAGAGATTCACTTTCAGTTCTTATGGGTTGCAACCATATACTACTAGGTGTCACTAGTGGATTTTGAGAGCAATTAGAATGATTTTGATGATCAATCATTCTAATTATATAAATCAGAAAAGTTCTGGTCCATCGAAAGATGTTTTGATGATGTTGATGATGGAGATTGCGACATATCTCATTACCATATAGAATTAAATCTAATTGGATCATACACACAAGGGTTTGGGTCTAGATGTCATCAATTGAACTAACCCAATTCGATTGATTTAGATTAGATCCAATCAGGTTCAAGGTAATCATGCTAGCACAAGATTGAGCCTGACTTTCTCCTTCTGAAATCTTTTTGATTCATCACAACCAAGTCAAATTTGATTTGACACATTCTTATATTTTGAATGGATTTATTTTCATCCGACTGGAATAAGTCTAGATTAGATTAATTGTAGAAATTAAATTCATTCATAGTCAAATTGGACTAGGGTCAAAAATTGACCTATTTGAGAGAATGAGGGTCACCTGATAAGGTGCTTCTAAAAAATCCTCTATAAATCATTTTGATCTAGTTTCTAGCTATGTGATAAAGCACGAAGTATACATTGGGTGTACCAAATTTTGTATTTTTTGAAGGTATTTAGATTAAGTTATGATATAGTTTGATTTGGATCAAACTCTTGAGGGAAGAGTCCTAGGCGCAGTGGACTCTTCCTTATCTACTCATGCTGCCACATTCTAGATTGATTTTTGCCATCAAAATAAGATGGGATCTGGGGATTTTCATATAGATCAGGTTTATGAGTTCCAATGGTTGAAAAAATAAGGATTTTGATCAAAGAGGGACTCTAAGTTGGCGCTATGCTTTTGTATAAGAACCCTTATGCCAAGGCTCTTCATGGAAGAAATATTTTTCATACAAAAAGGCTACCATTCTAGATACCTCCTCATGGCAACCCTCTAGAGCTCCTCTCTCTCCCTCTCTATTGTACATCTTAAAAAGTTAGGTACAAATCTCCAGATTATGAAGAGTTCAGCATCTATGCGACGGTGTTCGTGAGATGGACACGCTGCCTTCAAAAATTTTTTAAAGAACTTCCAGATTAGATTCAGATCTAATCTTTTAGAGAAAAGATTTATGAGAAGAAGACATCTAGATCCTTCCCAAGTGGATACCGGTAGAGGCTAGGTGCATGCATGGCTCCTTCGAGAACCTTAGGAAACATTAGGATCATTGTACGATAATCAGATTACCCAAACAAGGTATGATATAAAATTTGATTTAATTTTTATTTTAATTTTCAGTATTAGATTATCATAATTAGATCTATGAACTCTTAGGTCTGATTAGATTATTTAATATTTTTTTAAAAAAAATCTTCTCAGATCTGATCAGATTTGCACGATCCTATGGCAAAAAATAAGGTTTTTCATTGAACCGGTATCAGAGCTGCATTAGCAGTTCTTCAGATCTATCTTAGATCTAATTTTATTTTTGTTTATAGTCTAATATTAAAAGATTTTAAATATCACATTAGATATGATTAGATCTAAAATTAAAAAGTTAAAAATTAAATAATTTAGATCTAATATGTATGAGATGCATGACTAGACTAGGTAGGGAATAGTTCTATGTGTACTCTAGTATAATCAGATATTTATTTTGATTAAATATAATTTTAGATCTATTTAATTTTTATTTTTTTAATGTTATAATTATTGTAATTAGATCTAAAAATAGAAAATAAAGTTTTTAATTTTTTCATTTATTCATATGAGATATGAAAGATGCATGCTTAGACTAGTCATAGAATAGTTCTATAAGATGTCTAGAATAGTTTTATATTTGATATAACCAAATTTAAAATTTTATTTTTTAGATTTAATATGTGATATTTTATATCTGAAAGTATGCATATTGATGAAACATGAGATGTATGCAAGACATGTATTAGTTAGATCTTTTTATATGTGATATATGATCTAACTAGTTTTATAGTAAAAAATTATATTTTTGATTACGAAGTTTTCCATGGCTGTCCGGTCATAAGAATAAAGTAGGACTTAAAGGCCTTCTCCTTTCATTCGATGGGATGTTCTTATGGCGTGTAGGGGTGCTACCTGTTCGTCCTTTATCAAAAATCAGAACTTATTTTTTTTCAAAATCTTAGATCCTAAAATCCTAAAATTTTTATTACATATTTTATTCATGACCCCAAAACTTAACTAAGAATTAAGAATATAAAATTAATTAGATATAAAAATTATGAATTTTTAGATCTAAGACATATTCATAAAATTGGGTTCAGGATTGGGTAGCTCAATTAGGTCTAGCGGTTGAATTAAGAGTTGGTTGGATGGGATCAAAGAAAGCTTAGATTTGACCAGCCTAATAGGATTAAGTCTAGGTCAAGATTGAATCACATTAAGATATGACTTGATCAAGTCAAGACCTAATTTGGCTCCATGGTTTGAGCTTAGATTGTAGGCTAACCCAATTAGTTTTGATTCAATAATTTGGTGTCTAAGGTAAGTCTGGCAGATATGATCGACTGATTTTTAATTGGGAGCTACTCGACCTGAATGCATTATTGTCAAGTTAATGGCACATCCCTTCCACCAATCACACTTACCTGGCCATTTGTGTGAACCCAGTTTTGATTTGAGGTGACTAACAATTCGAGCCAACCCATGCCACTAGGTTAGTCATAATTGTTATGACTAAGTTAGATCAAGTTTAAAGAGACCTAAATTAAATCTCCAAAAGAAAATATTAAGTCTAAGATCTTCTACTATTGTAGATATGCGGGCTCTTTCTGGGGTTGATTTTTCTCGATTGGATACAGTGGTTCAGTTGCACTGGAAAGATACAACCATGTCTATTTGGCATTGGATGCTACGGATTGGAGGATGGATTGGGCTCCATATTTCAGATATGTTGAGGGATCCAATCAGGAATCTAATCTGTGCAAATGGTGGGACTAACTTAACCAAGGAGTGGATCAATATTTCGGACATGATGATATTTATGAATTAGAGATCAAGTTAGGGTGCACCATGATTAAAGAATCATTGAACAAGAGTTGTCCACTCATCGATTGATCCATCATCAATAACTGTTATGTGAGGTAATGAGTCAGTTGGCGGGACCGCACATCCACTAGAAATCAAAATCATAGAGATTTTTGCATCTCTACCAAGGAAGTGTAAGAATCCAAGTAAATAGTGAAAGCCTAATTTATTTAAAAATAAAATTTTTAAATAAATTGGTTAAGTCTAATTATAAAATCTAACTAAAAATTTTGACTCTCTACAGAAAAATATCTGCATCCAACCTAATAGCCCGTATCCTAGACATACATAGACTGACCGGACCAAACTACAAGGATTGGCTCTGAAATTTCAAAATTATTTTGGGTTCTGAGAAGTTGACTCATGTGTTGGAACAGGATTCTTCCACCTTACCAGCCCATCCATCCACTGATTAGAGACCATCTCTCGAGAAGTGAATGGATGAAGATAACAAAGCCAGGTATTACATGTTGGGCTTAATGTTTGATGAGCTCCAGCGTCAACATGAAGATATTAAGACTAGCTGCCAAATGTTGGCTCACTTGCAAGAGTTGTTTGGTGAACAGAGTCGTGCAACCACATATCATTACTAAAAGACTGTTTAAAGCTTAAATGCATGATGGATAGTTGATCTAAGATCATTGTCTGATGATGATCAAGGACTTAAAAAAGCTTGAGAAGCTCGGTGTCAAGTTAGATTAGTATCTATAACTGATATAATTCTGCAATCCTTGACTAATGCGTATGGATAGTTCGTCATGAACTATAATATGCATAAACTTCAGAATACCTTGGTTGAGCTCATGAATATACTGGTTACTACTGAGCTTTCTATGAAAGATTCTATAGGCTCAGTACTTGCTATGGAGTGGACTTCCCTAAGAGAAAATCTTTTAGGAAAAAGAAGAAGTCTATGAAGAAGCAGAATGGATGGTGGGAAGAAGAAGAAGGCCACTGACAAAGAAAAATATTTTCATTATAACACTGATGGCCACTGAAAGCGAAACTACCCTCTTTACCTAGTCAGCCTGAAGAACAAGAAGGTGGCAGGTCCTTTTGGTGGTATGCTTGTTATAGAATCCAATCTTATGATTTTTTTTGCATCCAGTTGGGTGCTTGACTCTAGTTCTGGTGCTCACTTATGCACTTCTATGCAGGATCTTAAGGATAGCAGGAGACTAAGGGATGGTGAGATGATCTACACATCAAGAATGAAGCAAGAGTTGCTGCTGTGGTCGTGGGATCCTACCCTCTATGATTATCTTCAGGATTAGACTTAGTTCTTAGAGACTACTTTTATGTGCCTACAGCAAGCAGGAATTTGATTTCTATTTTTTGTTTAGCAGAGGAAGGCTATGTAATTAGTTTTCTTAAGGATTATTGTAATATTCTTTATGAAAAAAATAAAATTGCAAGTGATTTTCTTATAAATAGTTTCTATTAGTTACATATTGATGTTTCTATTTTTAATATCGAGCAAAACATGAATGCCATAGGATTAAAGCAACCTAGGGATAGTCTAAATGATAGGTATCTTTGGCACCTTAGGCTAGGTCATATAGCTAAAGATAGGGTTAACAAATTGGAGAATTCTAGGCTATTGAGTCCATGAACTTTCGAGTCATATCTGATTTATGAAACATGCCTTCATGAAAACTTGACCAAGCTCCCTTTTGTCGAACATGGGGAAAGGGCCATAGACCTACTTGCCCTAGTATATACTGATGTATGCAGCCCATTTGATGTGCCAGTCAGGGATAATTACATCTACTTCGACATTTTTATAGATAATTTATCTCAATATGGGTATGTGTATTTGATGCGACATAAGTCTAAAGCTTTTAAAAAGTTTAAGAAATTCAGACTCAAAGTAGAAAAATAAATAAAAAAATTCATTAAGTTTTTTCGATTAGATTGAAGAGGCGAATACCTCAATCAAAAATTTCTAGACAATCTTAAGGATAATGGCATAGTCTCTCAATGGACTCCATCTAGAATGCCTCAACTCAATGGGATTTCAGAAAGGAGAAATCGGATCCTATTAGATATGGTTCGATCCGTGATGAGCTTCACAGACCTCCCTAAGTTTCTTTGGGGACATAGTCTATTGACTGCTATATATTTACTTAATAGGGTTTCTTGTAAGACCGTTCCTACAACACCATATCAGATATGGCATGGTAAGCAATCAAGTCTAAGTCATCTCAAAATTTAGGATTATCCAGCCCACGTCAAGAGATAATAGGTGGACAAGTTAAAGTCTAGATTTTTTAGAGCTCGGTTCATAGAATATCCTAAAGAGTCATTTAGATATTTTCTTTAGGATTGTGATTGTAAGTCGACACGCCATCTTTCTTGAAAAATAGTTTATTCTAGATGATGGCATTGGAAGATAGATTAGGCTCGAGGAGAAAGTCTCCCAAGATCCATGAGCTAAGGAACCTATGGAACCCAATCAGATTAAGCCAGTACAATCACTACCTCGTCCACCTCATAGATCAGAAAAGATTTTTCGTTCTCCTAAAAGATACTTAGGTTCTATTTCAGAGGATGTAGAGAAAATATTCCTCACAGAAAAAGAGGATCATGGTGATGATCCCAAAACCTGTAATGAGATGATATCAGATATCCACTCTGAGAAATGGTTAGAGGCAATGAAGTCAGAGATTGACTTAATACACTCGAACTAAGTCTGAACCTTGGTAGATCCACCTGAAGGTATAGTACCTATTAGGTGCAAATGGATCTTCAAGAGAAAGATAGGTGTCGATGGAAATGTAGAGATATTCAAAGCAAGGCTCGTAGCAAAAGGGTATAGTCAGCTCGAAGGCATTGACCATCAGGATACTTTTTCGTCAGTAGCCATGCTCAAATCCATCCACACATTGCTTGCTGTTGTAGCCTATTTTGATTATGAAATATGATAGATGGACATGAAAATAATGTTTTTAAATTGATATCTTGAGGAAGATATCTATATGGAACAATCGTTGGGTTTCACATCTAGTGGTACTAATCATAAGGTCTGCAAGCTGCAAAGATCTATATATGGACTTAACCAAGCATCTCGAAGCTGGAATGCTTATTTCAGTGATGTGATCAAATCATTTGAATTCATCAAGAATGAGGAGTCCTATATTTTCAAAAAGATCAGTGAGAGCACTGTTGCCTTTCTTGTACTGTACGTGGATGACATCCTCCTAATTGGAAATGATATTCCCATGTTGACTATGGTAAAATATGGTTGTCTAAAGAATTCTCCATGAAAGACCTAAGAGAGGTATCCTTTATTCTAAAAATTAAGATCTATAGAGATAGACCAAATAGGATGCTGGGTCTCTCACAGAAGATGTACATAGAGGAGCTGCTAAAGAGATTTAGCAAAGAAAACTCCAAGAGGGGATTGGTGTCCTTCAGATATGGCATTCATCTCTCTAAGAAGATGTGTCCAAACACACCTGAGGAGATTGAATGCATGAGCAAGATCTCTTATCCTTCAGCAATAGGGAGCCTCATGTATGCCATGCTATGTACACGACCTAATATTGCCCATGCTGTGAGTGTCACGAGCAGGTATCAGTCAAATCTAGATGAAGAGCACTAGACTTTTATGAAATGTATCCTTAAGTACTTGAGAAACACTAAGAAAATATTTCTAGTCTTTGGTAATGGAGAACTTTAGGTCCTGAGGTATATAGACTTGGATTTTATGTTCCATATAGATGATTAAAAATTGACATCTGAAAGTTTGTTTATTTTTAATGATGGTGCTGTCAGCTGAAAGAGTTTCATGCAGACGGTGATAGTAGATTCCACTATGGAAGCAGAGTACATCGCTGCATCAAAAGCTGCAAAGGAGGCATTCTAGTACAAGAAGTTCACTGTAGAGATTGGAGTGATACCATCAGATGCCGTCCCTCTGTACTGCGACAACAATGGTGCCATATTCCTAGCTAAGGAGCCGAGGTCTCACCAAAAATCCAAGCACATCGAGCAGTGATAACACCTCATCCACGATCACCTTGATTAGGGATATGTCAAGGTCAAGAGAGTCAACACTATAGATAATATGGCTGATCCGCTGACTAAGCCATTGAGCTAACAGAGATCAAAGCCCACCTCAAGAAGATGGAACTTAGATTTGTAGCCAATTGGCTTTATGTCAAGTAGGAGTTTGTTAGATATATGCCCTAGAAGCCAGATTGGCTGATACTTGTAATACACTTATAAGAGTAATTTTATAATTTTGACTATAAATTAATAAAAAAATTATTTTCTATTATAGTATGTATTTAAAGAGTTTGTGATATATCCTTTGAGTTAATGATAATGACAATTCATATTTTCAAGAGTTAAAAATTTAAGATATGAATTTTCATAATTAACTCATAAATTGCTTCCGACCATAGGATTATCACGAAGATGGTGGTCAATCCAAAAGATTGGTGTATGATCACTTTCTTAGGATAGTTGTGTCTTGAGTCTATGGTGTGGAGACACTAGTGCGAGAGTACAGATACTTGTTAGAGAATGAGGGCACTAAGCGTGACAACCTCGAGTAATCATAAGAAAGTCTACCACTCGATGTTGCAGTGGTGTGTATGGTTCATTGACCTGAGGTGCATTGGTAGTTCACCTTCAGGATATAATAGTTTGACTATACTATAACTCGATCTCCTAGCCATTCAGAATTCTGAGGTGTATGTTGGCTATAGCATGTTTATTGTAGGAATTAGAATGTACCAATAAGAGAATCTATCTACCTCGGTAGATGAGGAGTGGCCCGATGATAATCCTGAGATTGAGTCCTTAAGCCCATGGCCATTGTAGAGTGAAGATGATAGAAAGAGTTTCTATTACGATTTCACATTGGACTTGAATTGAATGATTAATTCATATGACAAACATTGGGTTTGATGAGTTCATCTTAACCCTAATCCTATTGAGGCTCAAGATAGAAGAACCCAATTACACAGATAACTACAATGAGAGATTGGCTTTCAGTTTTGATGGGTTGCCACCATATACTGCTCGATTTTACTATTAGATTTTGGAAGCAATTAGAATGATTTTGATGATCAATCATTCTAATTATATGAATCAAAAAAGTTTTGATCCATCGAAAGATATTTTGATGATGTCTGTTGATGCGAAAATCCATCTTGAGATCGGATTACTGGAGTTGCACGATGGCAGCGAGTTGGCTACGATGGGATGGAGGTGGCCGTACCTACAAGAGAAGTACTCAACCGAAGTTGGCTCCAATGGGGATCCTCCGACGCTCAAGTCAGTTCTTCGTTCAACAGAGGAAGGAAGATGAGCATTTAGGAGAGAGGAGTTGCGTACCTTAGGGTCCCACTTTTTCTTTCCTTTTATAGAAGGGTCCCAAGTTTGTTAGGATGGATTATGAATTATTAGTCATGGGAAAGCAGTGGGTTATTAGAGATATTTTGTTTGCCCACTAGAATATTTTAAAAAATCATGTCAGGTATTGTCCCTTCATGGCATGTAGGGAGAAAGTTGATAACCTGAAGGATTTCATCCCAGAGGAGTTCATCCTAGAGCAGTTCATCTCGGGGGGTTCATCCTGGAGGAGTTCATCCTGGAGGAGTTCGTTCTGGAGGAGTTCATTCTGGGAGAGTTCAATCTAGAAGAGTTCATCCAGGAGTAGTTCATCCTAGGGGAGTTTGTCTTGGGGAGTTCATCCCGAAGGAGTTCGTTCAGGGAGAGTTCATCCTAGAGGAGTTCATTCTGGGGGACTTCATCCTAGGAAGTTTATCCTAAAGGAGTTCATTCTGAAGGAGTTTGTCCTGGAGGAGTTCATCCTAGGGAAGTTCATCCTGGAGGGTTCATGCTGAAATAGAACCTCAGTCATAGCCTTCTGAAGACCTCCAATCAGCCTATATTATGACTTAGGCTTTCCTCTTTTGATGATATCATGCTCGACCTGACTTAGGACCTCGGCCACAGCCTTTCGAAGACCTTCAATTAGCCTACATTACGATCCAGATCTTCATCTCTTGATGACCTCAAGCTCGGCCTGGAACATGACCTTGGCCATGATCTTACGAAGACCTCCAATCGGCCCATATTCCCATGTCTTTGGCAAGCATAAAAGTCCCCAAACAATAGCCCCCCTACTTTCAAGTTTGACCCTTGGATTGGATGAAGGGAGTATACTATATCGGACTCGCCGAAGACATATCCTTTTTTGTCATTTAAACTTAGGGTCCTCAGGTTTCTTATTGAAATTTTTTTAAGGTCTTCAATTTTATCCTCAGCCTTTTAAGCTTAGATTTCTGCCGACTTCTATCTTCTAAGGTCAGATTTCTGCACATATTGACATTCTGAGCTCGAACCTCTACAGACCTCTTCTTTTTAAGGTTGGATTTCTATATATGTTGACATTCTGAGTTTGGATTTCTGTAGACCATTATCTTTTGAGGTCAGATTTTTACACATGTCGACATTCGGAGCTCGGATTTCTATAGATCTTCATCTTTTAAGGTCGGATTTCTACACATGTTGACATTTGGAGCTTGGATTTCTGTAGATCTTCACCTTTTAAGGTTGGATTTCTGCATATCATCATTTTTTAAGATCGGATTTTTATACATGTTGAACTTTTACCTCTTGTTTAAGAATCGAAGGCCTTCACTCTCACTTGGATGAGGTTAATCTCTTATCTTAAATAATTGGAGGCCTCCATCCTCGTTACGACGAGATTAACCTCCTATTTTAAATAACTGGAGGCTTTCATCCATGTAAGTAAAAAAATTTCTTCTTTTGTTCCTTACATGATCAGCAGAGGCACAAATGGACCATTGAAAGGGCCTCCCCCCTTATCTCACCTTACATTAATGAGGCCTTGGACTTTGGTCATATTAGGATGAGGTTCATCTCTTGTTCCTAATGAACTATAGGAGCATATTAGGGCCATTGGCAGGACCTCTCCCTTTATCTCATCTTAACTTAATAAGGCCTTTGACGTTGCTCACGTTAGGACGAAGTTCACTTGCTGTTCCTAATGGGTTGTAGGGGCACATTAGGACCGTTGGCATGGCCTCTTCTCTCATCTCGTCTTAACTTAACGAGGCCTTCGACCATGATCATCTTAGGATAAGGTTCTCCTCCTATTCCTAATGGGCTATAGGGGCACATTAGGTTTGTTGGTAAGGCCTCTTCCTTCATCTCATCTTAACTTAACAAGACTTTCGACCTTGCTCACATTAGGATGAGGTTCTCCTCCTATTCCTAACGGGCTATAGGGGCATATTAGGATATTAGCAGGGTCTCTCCATCATCTCATCTTAATTTAATGAGGCCTTCGACCTTGCTCACGTTAGGACGAGGTTCTTCTCCTGTTCCTAATGGACCGTAAGGGCATAATAGGGTCGTTGGTAGGATCTCTCCCCTCCTCTCATCTTAATTTAATGAGAACTTTTGACTTTGCTCGCATTAGGACAAGGTTCTCCTTCTATTTACTAACATAGCTGTAGGGGCACATTAGGGCTGTTGGTAGGGGCCTCTTCCCTCATCTCGTCTTAAATTAACGAGGCCTTCTGCTTTGCTCGCATTAGGAAAAGGTTCTTCTCATATTCCTAGCATGGTTTGTAGGGGCACATTAGGGCCATTGGTACGGCCTCTCCCCTCATCTCATCTTAAATTAATGAGGCCTTCTGCTTTGCTAGCATTAGGATGAGGTTCTCCTATTTCTAACGTGACTGTAGGGATACATTAGGACCATTGGCAAGGCCTCTTCTCTCATCTCATCTTAAATTAATAAGGCCTTCTACTTTGCTCATGTTAGGATGAGGTTCTCCTTCTATTCCTAATAGGACTTGTAGGGGCACATAAGGGCCATTGAAAGGGCCTCTCCCCTCCTTCCATCTCAAGTTAATGGGGTCTTCTTTAGCCGATGTTCTTGTCAAGTCTGCTTTCTTGGCCTTAATTTTTCTTGGCTTGAATTTGGGCCTGGTAGTTTGACCTTGGTCATGATTTTGACTCTGGCTTGGTTATGATCTTAACTTTAGCTTGATTGGCTTTGGCTTATCCTTAATTCTGACCTTGGTTTGGTCTTGAATCTGACTTTAGCTTGGCTTAGGCTTTTATTTCATTTTTTTTTTATGAGCTCGGCTTACTAAGGTTGAACTTCTGTTGGCCTCAGTCTTTGGAGCTTGAACCTATGTAGACATCGGACTTATATGATCTCTGCCTCGGATTTGTCGTGCTTGCACCTCTGATGGGTCTTGAACTTGATCTTGGATTGGTCTAGATTCTAACTCCAACTTTAGCTTTAGTTTCTTGAACTTAGTCTTGATTGGCTTTGAGTGCGGTCCTCGATTTTGATGTCCTATAGCCCTACGAGAAAGAAAAGATAATGGATGAAAGCTTAAAAGTCTCTTACCATGAGTTTTTCGTTTAGGAGATCTTAGGCTTCATTTAACCCCCTCTTGTTACTTGATTTGAGCTTTTATTTTGGGGTCACTTCAGGTTGGACTTTGTCTTCTTCTCCTTCTCCTCTTTCTTCTCTTATTCTTTTTGTATTTGTTTTGATTTCAGTGGATGAAATTCATAGAACCATGTATTGAGGTTGTGGCATTTTGTGGGTGGCTTTGGAGTTGCTCCCAGTCAGCTTCTGCTATTTGATGTTCAAAAGAGATTGAATGAATGCATGGATCTTTGGCTGCATTGGAAGCCTACGGACCTCGGCGTGAGGGACTTGGTCCATGTTGGGAGTGCATAGACATCATGAGGACCACGGCACCGCATGTGCGAGGGCTTCGAGGGCCGCCCGATGGCGAGTTCAGCTGCACTAGAGGCGCATAGACCTTGGTGCCGTTGCTGCAAGTTCATCCACATCTAGGCACCTATCGGAAAGGATCAGCCAATCGATCTCTTCTTTTCTTCTCCTCTCATTCTTTTCTTCTTCTTCTCTCTCTCTTCCTTTTCTTTTTCTTTTTCTTTTTTTTTTAACAAGGCTTTGATGGATAAAATTCACAGCCGCATACAGAGATTGTGGCCTTTTGCTGGTGGCTTTGGGCCTCGACGTGATGGGAACCTCAACCATGTTGGGAGCCCGCAGCTATCAATGATGGTGAGGAATAGGTCGGCGGCATCACGTGTAGGGGAGGAGCTTGATCTCGAGGAGGACCTCGGCTATGGAGGCAGGTGAAGGTGCATGTTTGGACGTGCAATTAGTTATGCCTAGGCGCGTGGGGGGAAGAAGGTCGGCCCGATAGCTTCGACCAATTTTGGCCACTACTCGAAGTTGCAAGGAAGGAGATTGGCGCAAGGGGAGGAGATCCGAGGGAGAGGCACCACGGGTTGTAGGAGAGGAAAGTTCAGTTGGAGTCACCATGGATTATGCCCAAGAGCATAAGGAAGTTCGGTCGGAGAAGTCGTGATGTGCACGGGAGGAAGATCGGAGGAGTTTGAACACGGACTTGGTGGAGGCCAATCGGAGGTCGCATGGGCGCAGCTAGAAGTTTGGAGGAGCTCAAGTTCTACCCGAGAGCGTAGGGGAGGAGCTCAGCCAGAAATACACAGGTGCGTGGGAGAGGAACTTGAATGCCAGGGGCGCGCAAGTGAGATGAGACGGTTGATCGAATGTCAACGGGTGCACTGGGATTTTGCCTGGGATCGCTGGAGAATTGGCCAGAGGAGCATGAATGTGCGGAGGTTAGCCGGGGTCGTGAGAGGGAAGGTCGGGCGTGAGAGGGAAGGTCGCCGACCCTGCTCCTCTTTCCATTTTCTTTGATTTTTGTTGTCATCGTTTGTTTTCCCTCTTCTCTTTTTTTTTTGGATCAATTCTCTTCACTCTGGTCCCCAATACTATTCCAATGTTACATAGAGTATAAACTAGAATCCAATCAATAGAAAATCATTGATGTAATACATGCACTAGTCTAACTTAGAAGCCAAAATCAAATATATGTTCTACAGATCACTATATTTTTAATCATTGATGATGAATTTCTCCCTCAACTATGTAGGTGGTGTCTATACTGATCTCTCTTAGAGGATGAGTGTGAGCTATGACATTCATTATGAATTTATGGTAAACAATGAATAGAAATAATTTCTTGATCCCAAATAAAGATGTAATAGGTATGATAGTAGGTTTAGACCAAAGTAACCGCTAACATGGGAAAGCCTCTCTTCACTCTTCCCTAATTTTTATGATATCCCTCAATTTTTTTATCTCTCCCTGGACCTTAGTCTCTTTATTTCATTTTGGATTTCACAGGTCGCTTTTATTTTGCCCAGTATATTAGAGTGCAAATGAATATCCTCCTTCTAATGCTTGATTCCATCTAGAACTCAATAGAATGGATGGAAAATCAAAAATATAATATGACTAGAAAATTATCGTTATTATATTTCTTATCCAATTCTTATGGCATTTTTGCTGGTTCAGATCATCTCTATAACTGTCTCCTTCCTTGCTTGAGCTTCTCTCTCTAATTAAAATTTTTTTCTCATTTGAAGTCCCCCAGTTTGAGCCTGGGTAGGATCTGTTGGAGATGGATGCTAAATTGCATCGTTATTAGAGTAATGCAATAGAGCTCCTCTCGCTGGATGCTCATTTCTTCCCATAAATGGGCTCAAAGGCACTCCTTCTAGTACCATCTATTGATGCAGAAATCCATCTTGAGGTTGGATCGCTGGAGTTGCACGATGGCAGTGAGTCGACGATGATGGGATGAAGGTGCCCGTAACTACAAGAGAAGTACCTGATAAGTATAATAAATTCATCAATAAAAGTATTAATTTATCAATTAATTGATATTAATTTTTAAAAATTAATAATCAATTCATATATAATTTTTAAAAAATTCATATTTTTATTAATTAAAAAATTAATTTAAAAATAATAAAAAAATAATAAAAATTAAAAAATAAAATTTTATTATCAATAGAAAGAGCTCATTTTTTTGATCACAATGAAATAAATTTTAAGTAAAACGGAGCTAAAATGAAAAAGATATGAATTTTGAAAGATATAAAATAAATAAAAATTAAATAAAAAAAAAAAAGAAAACAGCTCAGTCCGGCTCCGTAAGCCGAGCCACCAAGCCAAGCCAAGCCATCAAGCCGACTCAGCCATTGAAGCCATCAGCCGGTCCACGATCTAGGCGTGGACCGCCAGCTCAGCAAATTCCGGCGAATCAGAGATTGCCACGTGGTGGACCTAGACCCCTTAAGGGTCTACAGAAATTTATCGCGGCTCACAAGGGTAATTTAGTCTTTTCGTCCGACAACAGCGGCGCTGATTGGTTGCGGTGTGCGGTGCGGCCGGTTCACGCGGTCCATGGGAACAGTAATTGCGCGATCGGACGGCTGCGGTTGATTGCGGTCATGATCGGACGGCGGTGGTGATTTCCAGGCTTGATTCAAATTCTATTAAGCTATCTGGCGTGATCCAACGGCCAGAAAATGAAGATCTGACGGTCCAGAATGCTGCCGGCGGTGATCAAGACTCCCGAAGCGCGATTTGCGGCCAGATTTCCTCGATCAAGCGCGATCCAACGGCCAGAATTTAATCCGACCCGATCTGAGCTTATCTGCATCCGATTTTGATGATTTTTGGACCGTTGGATTCCTGTTGAACGGCTGGATTTTATCAGATTTATCAGAGTCATATCTGAGCTATTTTGATTCAAATTTTATCTAAATTTCTTTATATTTTTACGATTACAAAGGCTATTAGTCCCATATTGCCTTTAGAAAAAATATCCAGCCCTCCTAGCTCTATAAAAAGGACCCCAGGCCATCAGAAATCAACATCTCCGATCAAGGTGAAGCTTTGGTATAGGGCGAAGCCAGGCTATGGGTTAAAGGCTGCTTCGAAGCAACGGGTGCCGAGAAGAAGAGCCGAGCTTCTACACCATCTTTCTGCCAATGCCGATCCAAGATCAGAGATCAGGCTATTTTATTCTTTTTAAATTCTATGTATTTAAATTCTAAAATTTTAATTAATAAAAATTTTATTTTTGTATTTTAATTTGTTGCTTTTAATTTTTATTATAATTTAATTTCTATACTTTAATTATTATTTTTTATTGCAAGTAGATGCTAAGATCTAATTAGTAGATCTTAGTACCAAGTTTAAATTCTTGCACCTTTTAATTTTCGCTTTTTATTTTCCGACTTCACTTTTGATCTCGAAACTCTTCTTTTTTATTTTGTTCTTTTATAAAATCAAAGATTTCAAATCTAAAAACACTACCTTCCCTGTGGATTCGACCCGACTCATTGCTATCTACGCATTTTTTAAATTATTTTAAGAAGTCGGATTAAACTGATAAACACGGTGTCTTAACGACAACATCGCGTCTCTACGATGGGGAAGGCACGAATATTAAATTTTTGATCTCTTTGATTTTTCTATAAATAAATTATAAATAAAATTTTTATTTTCTTACTAATTTTTTTTATTATTTTGAAGGAAAAGAAAAAAAAGAAAAAAAAGAATCAGAAGTTTTGCCTGGTGAGATCAATCCTAACTCTAATTCTCTTTTCTTTTTATTTATTTATTTATTTATTTTATTTTATTTTTTTAAATTAATTTTTAAAAAAAATATCCATTTAAACCTAATTAAAAGCCTCATGATAAGATTAGAAACCCTAACTGTTTAGAGCATGCATCATATTAGTTTTATTTTTATTTTTATTTTTTTTGGTGATTGCTGGAGGCAAGGTAAGCCTTTCAGAATACAATTAGTTACATGCATCTAGTTTAAATTGCATAGAACCCTTTGATTGAATTTTTTTTTGCATATCATATTAAATCAAATTAAGGGCACAATCCAATTAAACAAGATAAGGTGGGGATTTGATCACCCTTCCTTAGCCCACAAACAACCAACCAGCATCCTGCATTGACCTAAGTCCTTTAATTTTAAAATCAATTAGACATCAACCCTAGGAACTCGAGCTCAATAGGATAAGAAATCCTAAGAGTTGAACCGGGTTAGGATAAGTCAATTTGACTGGTGTCTAGGAAAGTGGTTCAGGGATGATTGGGCCCGAAGGAAGGTGGTTTCTAATTGGTTCCGTTCGCTTACCTGGCCAAGCACAATTGGTGTCTAAGGCAAGCAACGGGGGGACTCCCACCAACCTTACACTTACCTGGCCAGTTGATTGGCTAATCCTACACTTGGAGGGCTTGAAGGTGACCTTGGCAGTTAGGAGCTGTCTAGATCTAGGATAACCCTTAGTCAGGATTGATTGACCAACTTGATTGCTAACCAACATCAAACCTAATTAAACTTAATTCTTCTCTTTCTTCTTAATTCTAGGACTCCTTAGGACCTCTTCTTTAGAACTCTTCTTTCTTTCTTCTTCTTACTCTAAAAATAAAATAAAATAAAAATTAAACTAACTAAAAATTAATAATTAAATTAAATTAAATTAAATTAAAATTAACAAATAAAAATAATTAAAAAAAATTAATTTTTAATATAAAATAATAATAATAATAATAATAAAAAAAAAATTCTAAAAATTTTTAAACCATACATTAGGGTTACACTAATACATGCATGGTAGGAAATCGCTTTTTCTGATTTAGTTGAACTTAATTGAATGGTTGATTCACATTAAACATAATAATCAAATGGCTAATATAAATCTAATAGTCCAAAAATTAGATAAAGTTGACCTTCTTGATCAAAAAATAGATCAACTCCTAACCCTAGGTCAACAATCTCCTGCACAATTCACAATCTTCTAATTATCAGGAGAGTTATTCAATCTGTGCTAGTCCAACCCATCATGTAAGTGAATATCCTATGACTGCACAGTTTCCATATTTTATCCAAGAACAAGTTCAAGCTACTCAAGGATACTCCAAATTGATTAATGATCCATTTTCAAATTCATATAATTCAGATTGGAGTAACTTTAATTTTTCTTGGACATCCCAACAGACTCAGGCTCAGACCCAAATTTTCACTTGAGCAAAATTATCAAAATTATGCCTATAATAATGGTCAGCCTAGTCAGTTTAACCAGCCATCATATTATAATCAGCCTTCATACCCACCTCCTCAACAGACCAATCTAGCTGATGATAGATTTAACCAACTTCAACAATTAATTCTAACTCAACAGCAATCTATCGCCAGACTAGAAGCTCAAATAGGATAATTAGTTGAGTCTAACATGAGGAGAGAACTAGATCAACTACCGAACCTACCAATTTCAAATAACCCACCTAATGACCACCAACCACCTGGATTAAATTATCAATCTAATGTTTCATCTAAGAATCTCCAATTTGAGAATACCAAAGTAATTCCTGAACTTAAAAGCTATAGGATTCTTATGGACCCATACCAAGACCAGGTGAGAGAGGCTAGTACTGATGCTAGCCAAAATAAAATTTAGAGGAATTGGTTAGTACTGAGACTAACCACATAGAAGAACCCAAGCTAGGAATTAGTACTGATGCTAGTTCCAGTTTAAATGAGATAGAAATAAGGGAAAAGAGAATAGATGATTTACCCGAGACTTATAAACCTAATGTCCTATTCCCTTCAACCCTAGAAGCTGGTTCTTCTTATAAAAATCAAAAGGCATGTAATGAAATATCAATGGAGTTGTTTAAGCAGGATCACATTAATTTACCTCCAGAATTAAAACCGCCTTTAGTCACCATTCCAGCACCCATTGAATCAAACTTAACTCCTAAAACTCCATTTATGAGCATTTTAGAAAAACAAATAGGAGAAATTCTTAATAAACATGGGTCTGAGAATGAAATCACAAATTATATCCCTAAAATTAACAAAGATTATATCAATAATGGGATTAAACATCAACTTTCTGAGATTGGCAATCCAAAACCATTGGAATTTGTCAATCCAATATTCGACACAGGATAGTGAGCTACATTGTGTCTGGCTGAAGACGGTAAACTTAGCGCTTGTTGGGAGGCAACCCAATATTTAGTTTTTATCTAATTTATCTTTTTAGTTTTTTTTTTTAGGATAATTTGAATAAGTTGGAGGGAGAGCTCAAATTTTAAAGGCATGTGCTGGACCAAAAAAAATAATAAAAAATAAAATAAATAAATAAATAAAATATAGGTGTATTCTTTCATGTTTTTTATTATTACATCCTTTATTTTTTCTTCTTCTCCATTGAGGATAATGTCGATTAAGTTGGGGGGAGGGAAAAATAAAAAAAATAGTTTCGAAGTACTTCTCACTGAGTAACCGGGCCTCTTTGCCTAAGCAAGCATTGAGTTTCGCGTCAAAAGGTGGGAAGGGCAAAGAAGCTCGTTGTAAAGTTAGTCTTAACTCGTAGCCTATTTGATTCGAGCTAGTAAGCCCGAGGGGTATTCTATACCTAGTGCCCTAAAGCCAACTGGTTTGGGAGTCATTGGCCCAAGACTCGCTACATGGATCAAATAGAAAGCTTAAGGAGTTAAGACACTCAATAGTGGTACAACGTTAAAAAAAAAAAGAAAAAAAAAAACATTGGTTTCCCACCGAGTAACCGGGTCCCGTTGCCTAAGTAAGCAATGATATTCGCGTCAAAAAGTGGGCAATGTGAAAATAAAAAATTAATAAATGAAGGATGAAGTAGCAATACACTTGCCTATATGAAAGTTTAGACAAATCAGAGATAAAAGTGGAATAATTTAGAAAAAGTTCTGAAAAAATTTAATGTTCTTTACTTAATTTTTCTATTGATAAGTATTAATACCCCAATGATATATCTCATTTAAGCTCTACTGAATATCAATGGCCATTTTGAAAATTGCTTAGGTAAAATTCGAAACTCTAAAGTTAAAAGATATTTAAAACTAAATTCTTTCTTTACTCGAGGACGAGCAAAGCTTAAGTTGGGGGGTGTGATAAGTATCATAAATAAATATCAATAAAAAAGTATTAATTTATTAATTAATTTATATTAATTTTTAAGAATTAATTAATCAATTTATATATAATTTTTAAAAAATTCATATTTTTATTAATTAAAAAAATTAATTAAAAAATAATAAAAAAATAATAAAAATTAAAAAATAAAATTTTATTATCAATAGAAAGAGCTCATTTTTTTGATCACAACGAAATAAATTTCAAGTAAAACGGAGCTAAAATGGAAAAGATATGAATTTTTAAAAATATAAAATAAATAAAAATTAAATAAAAAAAAAATGGCTCAGCCGGCTCCGCAAGCCGAGCCACCAAGCCAAGCCAAGCCATCAAGCTGACTCAGCCATTGAAGCCATCAGCCGGTCCACGATCTAGGCGTGGACCGCCAGCTCAGCAAATTCCGGCGAATCAGAGATTGCCACGTGGTGGACCTAGACCCCTTAAGGGTCTACAGAAATTTATCGTGGCTCACAAGGGTAATTTAGTCTTTTCGTCTGACAACAGCGGCGCTGATTGGTTGCGGTGTGCGGTGCGGCCGGTCTACGCGGTCCATGGGAACAGTGATTGCGCGATCGGACGGCTGCGGTTGATTTGCGGTCAGGATCGGACGGCTGTGGTTGCTTTCCGGCTTTTATTCAAATTCTATTACGCATCATGGCGGATCAATCGGCTAGAAAACCAGGCGAAGATCCGACGGTCCAGAAATGCTGCCGGCGGTGATCAAGACTCTCGAAGCGCGATTTGCGGCCAGATTTCCTCGATCAAGCGCGATCCAACGGCCAGAATTTAATCCGACCCGATCTGAGCTTATCTGCATCCGATTTTGATGATTTTTGGACCGTTGGATTTCCTATTGAATGGCTGGATTTTATCAGATTTATCAGAGTCATATCAGAGCTATTTTGATTCAAATTTTATTCAAATTTTTTGATGATTACAAAGGTCATTAGTCCCATATTGCCTTTAGAAAAAATATCCAGCCCTCCTAGCTCTATAAAAAGGACCCCAGGCCATCAGAAATCAACATCTCCGATCAAGGTGAAGCTTTGGTACAGGGCGAAGCCAGGCTATGGGTTAAAGGCTGCTTCGAAGCAACGGGTGCCGAGAAGAAGAGCCGAGCTTCTACACCATCTTTCTGCCAATGCCGATCCAAGATCAGAGATCAGGCTATTTTATTCTTTTTAAATTCTATGTATTTAAATTTTGAAATTTTAATTAATAAAAATTTTATTTTTGCACTTTAATTTCTTGCTTTTAATTTTTATTATAATTTAATTTCTGTACTTTAATTATTATTTTTTATTGCAAGTAGATGCTAAGATCTAATTAGTAGATCTTAGTACCAAGTTTAAATTCTTGCACCTTTTAATTTTCGCTTTTTATTTTCCGACTTCACTTTTGATCTCGAAACTCTTCTTTTTTATTTTGTTCTTTTATAAAATCAAAGATTTCAATTCTAAAAACACTACCTTCCCTGTGGATTCGACCCGACTCATTGCTATCTACGCATTTTTTAAATTATTTTAAGAAGTCGGATTAAACTGATAAACACGGTGTCTTAACGACAACATCGCATCCCTATCAGTACCCGATCAGAGTTGGCTCCGATGGGGACCCTCCGATGCTCAAGTCAGTTCTCCATTCAATAAAGGGGAGAAGATGAGCGTTTGGGAGAGAAGAGTTGTGTACCTTAGGGTCCCTTTTTTTCTTCTCTTTTATAGAAGGGTCTGGAGTTTGTTAGGATGGATTGTGGGTTGTTAGTCATGGGAGAGCAGTTAGTTGCCAGAGATATTTTATTTGCCCACTAGAATATTCTTAAAAATCAAGTCAGGTATTGTCCCTTCATGGCATATAGGAGGAAAGTTGACAACCCAGAGGAGTTCATCCTGGAGGAGTTCATCTCGGAGGGTTCATCGTAGAGGAGTTCATTTTGGAGGAGTTCATCTTGGAGGAGTTCATTCTGGGGGAGTTCATTCTAGGGGAGTTCATCCTGGAAGAGTTCGTCTTGGAGGAGTTCATCCTAGGGTAGTTCGTCTTGGGGAGTTCATCCTGAAGGTGTTCATTCTGGGGGAGTTCATCCTGAAGAAGTTCATTCTAGGGTAGTTCGTCCTAAGAAGTTCATCTTGAAGGAGTTTATTCTAAAGAAGTTTGTCCTAGGGGAGTTCATCTTAGAGGGTTCATCCTGAAATAGAACCTCGGCCATAGCCTCCTGAAGACCTCCAATCAGCCTAAATTATGACTTAGGCATTCCTCTTTCGATGATATCAAGCTGGGCCTGACTTAGGACCTTGGCCATAGCCTTTTGAAGATCTTCAATTAGCCTACATTGCAATCCAGATCTTCATCTCTTGATGACCTCAAGCTTGGCTTGAAATAGGACCTTGGCCACGATCATCCGAGGACCTCCAATCGGCCCATATTCCCATGTCTTTGGTAGGCATAAAAGTCCCCCAACAATGTCGATGATGGTGATCACAATATATCTCATTACCATAGAGAATTGAACCTAACTAGGTCACACAAACAAGGGCTTAGATCTTGATGTCATCAATTGAGCTAACCCAGTTTGATTGATTTGGATTAGATCCAATCAGGTTCAAGGTAATTGTGCTAGCACACGATTGAGTCGGACTTTCTCCTTCTGAAATCTTTTTGATTCCTTGCAACCAAGTCAAATTTGATTTGACTCATTTTTGTATTTTGAATGAGTTTATTTTCATCTAACTGGAATAAGTCCAGGTCAGATTTATTATAAAAATTAAATCCATTCATAGCCAAATTGGACTAGGGTCAAAAGTTGACCTATTTGAGAGAATTAAGGGTTAACTAATTAGATGCTTCTAAAATAATCTCTAGAACTATTTTGATTTAATTATTGGATATGTGATAGAGCATAAATTATACATTGGACGTACCAAAATTTGTAATTTTTGGAGGTGTCTTGACTAAGTTATGATAGAGTTTGATTTGGATCAAACACCTGAGGGAAGAGTCCTAGGAGCAGTGGACTCTTCCTTAGCTACTCATGCCGCCACCTTCTAGATTAATTTTTGACATCAAAATATAGGATCTAGGGATTTTCATTGAGATCAGGTCCAGGAGTCCCAATGGTCGAAGAAATAAGGATTTTGGTCAAAGAGGAACTCTAACTTGGCGCTATGCTTTTATATAAGAACCTTTGCACCAAGGCTCTTCATGGAAGAAATATTTTTTATACAAAAAGGCTGCCATTCTAGATATCCCATGCCCACTCTATCCTCTCTCTCCCTCTCTTCTACATGCCTAAAAAGTTAGGCACAAATTTGAGAAGAAGATTCAATCAAATTTATGAAGAGTTCAGCATCTACGTGATGGTGTTCGTGAGACGGACACGCTGCCTTCAGAAATTTTTTGAAGGACTTCCATATCAGATTCAGATTTGATCTTTGGAGAAAAGATTTGCGAGGAGAAGTCCAGATTTTTCATGGGTAGATATTGGTAGAGGCCAGGTGCGTGCATGGCTCCATCCAAAACCTCAGGATCATCGTAGGGTAATCAGATTACCCAAACAAGATAAGATATTAAATCTAATTTAATTTTTTTTTTAATTTTTAATATTAGAAGACCATGATAAGATCTGAGAACTCTTAGATCTAATTCAATCATTTAAAATTTTTTTAGAAAAATTCATCTTAGATTAGATCAGATCTACACGATCCTACGGTAGAAAATAAAGATTTTTCCTTTAGGATCAACTGGTGAGTGGACAACTCTTATCTAATAATTTTCTAATCATCGTGTACATAAACCAAATCTCTAATTCATGAAGCTCACCATGCCCAAAATATTACTTTACTTTTTAGTTAAGTCAGACCCACCATTTGCATGAATTGGATTCCTGATTGGATCTCTTACGGTATCCGAAATATTGAGCCCAACCCATCCTCCAACCCATAGCATTCAATGCCTAATAGATATGGTTACATCTTTTTGGTGCAACTAAACCACTATATCCAATCGAGAACAATCAACCTTAGGAAGGGCCCGCACATCTATAATGGTGGAAGATCATAGACTTAATATTTTTTTAGAAAAATATAATTTAGATTTCTTTAAACTTGACTTGACTTAGTCATAATAATTCTGACTAACCTAGTAGCATGGGTTGGCTCGAATTGTTAGCCACCTAAAATCAGAACTAGATCGACACAAATGGCTAGGTAAGTGAGACCAATGGAAAAGATATGCTATTAACTCGACAAGAATGCATTCTGATCGTGTAACTCCCAATTAAAAACCAGTCAGTCATATCTACCAGACTTACCTTAGACACTAAATAGTTAAATCAGAATCAATTGGGTTAGCCTAAAATCCAAGCTCGAACCACGGAGCCAAATTAGATCTTAACTTGATCGAGTCATATGTCAATGTGATTCGATGTTGACCCAAACTCAATCCTATTAGGCTAGTCAATTCTAAGCTTTCTTTGATCCTACCTAACCAACTCTTGATTCGATTTGATCAATCTCTAGATCTAATTAAACTATCCAAGCACGAACCCAATTTTATGAAGATGTCATAGATCTAAAATTTTATAGTTTTTAGATCTAATTAATTTTATAATCTTAATTCTTAATTAGATTTTGAATTCATGAACAAAATATATAACAAAATCCTAGAATTTTAGGATCAAGGATTTTATAGAAAATAAGTTTTGATTTCTGATTAAGGATGAATGCGCAGCACCCCTACACATCATAAAAACACCCCATCAAATGGAAGGAGAGGGCCATTAAATTCTACTTTATTCTTATGACCAGCTAAGGATAACGTCTTAATTAGACATACATTTTCTAAAACAAAATAATTAGATCTAAATAATATATCACATATACAAAAGATCTAACCTATACATGTCTTGCATACATCTCATGTATCATAACTCAATAAACCATGCATGCTTTTAGATCTAAAATATCATATATTAAATCTAAAAAATAAAATTTTAAAATTTGATCACATCAAAAATAAAACTATTCTAGATATTTTATGGAACTATTCTATAACTAGTCTAAGCACGCATCTTTCATATCTCAAATGAATAAATTAAAAATTAAAAACTTTATTTTTTATTTTTTAGATCTAGTTATAATAATTATAACATCAAAAAAATGAAAATAAAATAAATCTAAAATCATATCTAATCAAATTAACAACATGATTATAGTAGACTACACATAGAACTATTCTATTCTTAGTCTAGTCATGCATCTCATACATTATAGATCTAAATTATATAATTTTTAATTTTTTTATTTTAGATCTAATTACATCTGATGTGACATATAAATTTTTTTAATATCAAATTATAAATAAAAATTAAATTAGATTTAAAAAAGATCTGAAGAACTGATAATGCAGCTCTAATATGAATTGAAGTAAATCTGATTTTCCACCACAGGATCGTCCAGATCTGATCAAATCTGAGGTAGATTTTTCTACAAAAATTTTTATGATTTGATCAAATCTATGAGTTCTTAGATCTGATCATGGTGATCTAATATTAAAAATTAAAAATAAAATTAAATTAGATTTAATTTCAAGTATCTTATTGGGTGAACTAATTACCCTGCGATGATCTTGTTGGTTCTTGAGGTTTTGGAAGGAGCCATGCACACGCCTAGCCTCTACCAATATCCACTTAAGCAAGATCTGAATGTCTTCACCTTGTGAACCTCTCCTCCAAAGATCATATATGAGTCTAATGTATAGATCCTTCAAAACTATTTTTGAAGGTAGTCGGTCCGTCTCATGAACACCATCATATAGATCCTGAATCCTGTGCCAAAAGCCTTGGACCTTCTTCTCTAATTTGTGCCTAACATTTTAGGCATGTAGAAGAGAGGAAAATAGAGGATAGAGGGAGAGTGGATATTAAAGGGTGACAACACTTGGGCATGAAAAATTATTTTGTGCTATGTGATCTCTTTGGCATAAGAAGGGGTTTTAATCCCAACACCATATAGAGTCTCTCTTTGACAAAATAACCAATTTATTTTATTATTAAAACTCTAGGACTTATTCTCCACTTGAAACACTAGATTCCATTTAGTTTTGTCACCAAAATTCAATAAAAAATGGGATGACATGAGTAGATAAGGAAGAGTCCATTACTCCTAGGACTCTTCCCTCAAGAGTTTGATCGAAATCAAACTCTATCAAAACCCATTGAAAACTCCACCATAAATCATGAAATTTGGCACACCCATAGCATGACACATGCTCCATTATATATCTAAAACTTAGATCAAAATATTTTCTAAAAATTTTTCTAGAATCATCTAATTAGGTTACCCTCAATTCTTTCAATTGGGTCAAGTATTGACCCTAATCCAATTGCACTAGGAATGGATTTAATTTCTATAATTAATCTGATCTAGACTAGTGCCAGTCAGATAAAAACAAACCAATTTAAGATATAAAAATAAGTTAAATCAAATTTGACTTAGTTGTGATGAATTAAAAAGATTATAAAAGGAGAAAGTCAGGCTCAATCGTGTGCTAGCACGATTATCTTGAACCTGAATGGATCTAATCCAAATCAATCAAACTGGATTAGCTCAATTGATGATATCCAAATCCAAACTCTTATTTGTATGACTTAGTTAGGTTCTATTATGTATAGTAATAAGATATGTCATAATCTCTATCATCGACATCATCGAAATATCTTTTGATGGACCAAAACTCCTTTAATTCATACAATAAGAATGATAAATCATCAAAATCATTCTAATTACTCCCAAAATTTACCAGTGACACCTAGTAGTATATGGTGGCAACCTATCAGAACTGAAAGCAAACCTCTTGGTGCAGCTATCTGTGTGATTAAGTTCTTCTATCTTGAGCCCTGATAGGATTAGGGTTGAGGTGAACTCGTCAAATCCAACATCCGTCATATGAATTAATCATTTGATTCAAGTCCGATGTGAAACCCTAATAGAAACTCTTTCTATCATCTTCACACTATCATGGCCATGGGCTTAAGGACTCAATCTCATGATTATCATAGGGCTACTCCTCATCTACCGAGGTAGATAAATCTCCTATTGGTGCAATCCAATTCCTATAATGAATATGCTATAGCCAACATACACCTTAGGATTTGAAAGGATAAGAGATTGAGTTATGGTGTAGTCAAACTATAACATCCTCAAGTTGAACTATCGATGCACCTTAGATCAAAGAATCAGACATACCACTGCAGCATCGAGCCAATCATTGACGAGAAGGTAAACTTTCTTATGATTGCTCAAGGTGGTCATGCTCAGCGCCCTCATTTTCTAACGAGTATCTGTACTCTTGCTCCAGTATCTCCACACCATAGACTCAATACATATCTATCCTAAGAAAGCAATTGTACACCAATCTTTCGGATCGATCACTATCCTCATGATGATCCTACGGTCAGGAATAGTTTATAAGTTAATTATGAAAATCCATATCTTAAATTTTCAACTCTTGAAAATATGAATTGTCATTACTATTAACTCAAAGGATGTATCACAGATACTTTAAATACACACTATGATAGAAAATAATATTTTTTTATTTTATAGTCAAAATTATAAAATTGCCCTTAAAAGTGTATTATGTGTTTAGACAATCTAGCTTCTTGGGCACACATCTAACACCAGAATGGTGATCCCATTGAGCTTGATGAGGACAATGAGTATCTGATCACTTGTATGGATGTCATGTAGAGATCCGATTCTGAGAAATGGCTTGAGGCCATGAAATCCAAAATGGAGTCCATGAAGGTCAACAATATGTGGACATTGGTTGATCCACCCAAAGGGGTTAAACCCATTGGGTGTAAATGGATCTTCAAAAGAAAAATAGGTGCAGACGAAAAGGTGGAGACCTATAAAGTCGTCTGATTGTCAAGGGGTATCATCAACATTATGGTATTGACTATGATGAGACATTCTCCCCTATGGCAATGTTGAAATCCATTCGGATAATGCTTGCAATAGCTGCCCATCTGGACTATAAGATTTGGTAGATGGATGTAAAGATAGCTTTCCCAAATGGAGAGCTTACTAAAGATGTGTATATGATATAACCTGAGGGGTTCGTATCCACAAATGAGTCCAAGGTGTGCAAGCTTTAGAGATCCATTTATGGATTGAAGCAGACATCTCGGATTTGGAACATGTATTTTGATAAGGTGATCAAAATATATGGTTTCATTAAGAATGAAGAAGAGTCATGCATTTATAAATGGGCAAATGGTCCGATGGTAGTGTTTCTTGTCTTGTACGTGGATGATATTCTCTTAATCGAGAATGACATCCCCGCACTATAGGCAATAAAAGTCTGGTTGTCGTCATAGTTCTCCATGAAGGACTTGGGTGAAGCATCTTACATCCTAGGGATGGAGATCTATAGGGATAGATATAAAAGGATGCTTGGATTATCCTAGTCCACATACATAGATACTATTTTGAAGAGGTTCGGCATGAAAAATTTCAAAAAGGGCTATCTTCCGATAGGTCATAAAATTTCTCTCTCTAAGAAGGATTGTCCGATAACTCTTTAAGAGAGAGAGCATATGAGTAGAGTCCCATATGCTTTGGTAGTGGGATCTATCATGTACACCATGACATTTACGAGACCAGACATGGCATACTCACTAGGTGTAGTGAGTAGATACCTGTTTGACCCTAGAGAAAACCACTGAAAAGTGGTTAAAACTATCCTTAAGTATTTGAGAAATACTAAGGACCAATGATTAGTTTATGGCGAGTCAGATTTGAAACTTGTGGGGTTTACAGACTCCAACTTTTAATTTGACCATGATGACGGCAAAAGCATGTTGGGATATATCTTTACTCTATGTGGTGAAGCCATCTACTGGAAGAGTTCCAAGCAGCATACTATGGCAGACTCTATTTATGAAGTAGAGTACATCGCAGCATCAAATGCTACAAAGAAAGTTGTGTGGCTGAGAAAGTTTATCACCGAGCTCGGAGTAGCATCCTTCCTAGATGGTCCGATCCTGCTCTACTATGACAACATCGGTGCCATAGCTCAGGCGAAGGAATCAAAGGCACACCAATGGATGAAGTACATCCTGCATCTCTTTCAGCTGGTCTGAGAGATCGTGGATTGAGGTAACATCGAACTTCAGAAGTTTGACGGAAAGAAGAACCTAGCTGACCCCTTCACTAAATCCCTAGTGATAAAGAAGTTCAACAACTACAAGTCAAAGATGGGTATTAGATACTATGCCGAGTTATTTTAGGATAAGTGGGAGTTGTTGAAAAATGTGTCCCAAAGTCAATCATTAATCTATTGATGATTATGATACATTATATTTGTAATTAATTTATTAATAAATAAAATATATTTTTGGCATTTTTTGTCATAAAGTATTCATCTTCTAATGAACTCCATTATTATGATGAAGTTCTTAGGACTATTTAGCTTCGATAAAGAAAGGATTTATCGATTAGTCCTTAAATCTGTTCATCATCAAATAATAGGCTATTAATTAGGATAATAGCATCTATCAAGCATAGATTGCTGTATGCCATATAGGTTGGTTGTCCTCTTAACCAAGAAGTGTGGAGATAGTGGTATAGCATAGAGGTGAGATGTATGGGTACATCTTCATTGAACGTGATCAACTTCAAAGCATTCTACTATCGAGAATGTCTCTGATGAGATATAGGTATAAGTGTCCCATAGACCAGAGATCGCTTTAGTGACTTACAAGCAACTCACTATGCTTTGGTACTGGACTAACTAAATTTCTAATTCAGTAATGGAAGGCTTCTGGGCATAGTCAAGTACTTGTAAAGTCAAAGTGTAATGAAGATGGAATTGACCACTCCAAGAGTTGGAGAAGAATGTATCAGTGTATTTCAATATGGCAAAATCTTGGCCAGGATAATTGATCAGATGGATTTGATATTTTAAGATACAATGTGGACAACCTGATCAAAGTTTACAGTTAACCTCTAAGGTGTCCTACGAGCATTTTGGTTAAGAGGATGAATTATATAAAAACTATATCCACATGGGTTCTAAGGATGTTGTTCTACACATTCAACCTATCTAATCATTGGGTACCATTGCTAAATGGTTACTTTGATTGTTATAAAAATCTATTCTTATGCTATTGACTTAGGTTTGAACTTATGAGGTCATACACATTAGAGCTCACAGTCTAATTAGATGGTTGATCAATGATTAAGAATCGTTCTAAGGTTAAATGATCAATACGATTGATGTTTAACCTAGTGCAAGTATTATAGGAGGATCAATTAGCAATTAGATTGATAATTAGCTTAATTTGATTAAGCCAAAGGGTAGAGATTAAGTCTAATTAAATATGATTTAATTAGATTTAGTTTGGACTTGATTGGGTCAAGTCTAATTGGCTTATTGGATAAGCCAAGTGCAAGAAAAAACTAGTCCTAGTTCAACTAGGACTCGGATCAACCAAATTTCCTAATTTGATTAGAAAATTAAATTAAAATTAAATCTAATTTATTCTAAATTAATTAAATTATTAGTTGGGTTAGGGTCTAATTTAATCTGATTGACTTGGTTTTGATTTAATTTGGTTTGAGAAACCACTTTGACCAAGTCATAGATAGAATCATAGCAAGACTAGGATTCCACCTTGAGCCACCTTAGTCATCCACACCCCATGCACTCTTTTCCCTCTAATTTTTGTGTGACAAAACCTCTCTCCTAGGCCTTCTCATGCATGCCCTCCTCTCCCCACTTTTTCATATGGAAATTATGAAGAAAATATCATTTTCCACCACAGGATCGTGCAGATCTGATCAGATCTGGATAGAATTTTTCTTAAAAATTTCTAAATAATCCAATCAAATTTAAGAGTTCTTCGATCTGATCATGGTGATCTAATATTAAAAATTAAAATAAAATTAAATCAGATTTAATTTCTTACTATGTTTGGCTAATCTGATTATCCAATGATGATTCCGATCTTTCCTAAGATTTTGGAAGGAGCCATGCACACGCCTGGCCTCTACTAGTACCCACTCGAGCAGGATCTGGATATCTTCTCCTCACGAATCTTTTTTCTAAAGATTTGATTTGAATCTGATCTGAAGAACCTTCAAAACAACTTATGAAGGTAGCTTGTCCGTCTCACGAACACCATCGCATAGATGCTGAAATCTTCACAAATTTGATTGGATCTTCCTCTCTGATTTGTGCCCAACCTTTGGCACATAGAAGAAGGGAAGAGAGAGATGATTAGAGAGGGCATGGAAGATGGAAGGGGTGGCAGCATATGGATGCAGCAATCAGAATTCACGAAGGGCCTTATGCGCAGGTGTTTTTATACAAGTTCCTTGCACCGTCTAGACTCCTAAGTGATCAAGCTACTCATTTGCTTGATCATCTAGTACTCCAATCTGATAACCCACATTGCCCACCTGATCTTTATCAGGTTTTGTCATCCAAAACTCCCCCCAAGTTGGTGTGAAGAAAGGATAAGGAGGAGTCCATGGCGCATAGGACTCCTCCCTTCAAGAGTTTGATCCAAATCAAACTCTATTAGAAACCCAATCTAGGTGAGACTAAAAATCATGAAATCAAGCTCACCCAAAATATGACTTGAGCACAATCACAAATCCAAAAATTAGAGCAAAATTATTTCTAGAGAATTTTTTAGAAGCCTCTGATCAGGTGACCCAAAGTTCTCTCAATTAGGTCAACTTTTGACCCTAGTCCAATTTCACCATTAATGAATTTAATTTCTATAGTTAATCTAACTTGGACAAATTCTAATTAGATAAAATTAAACCCATTCAATGAGTTAAATCAAATTTAACTCAGTTGCGATGAATCAAAAAGAATACAGAAGGAGAAAGTCAGGCTTAATCGTGTGCTAGCATGATTACCTTGAACCTAATTGGATGTTATCTAAATCAATCGAATTGGATTAGCTCAATTGATGATATCCAAATCTAAACCCTTATTTATGTGATCCAGTTAGATTTAGTTCTATATGGTAATGAGATATATCATGATCTCTATCATTGACATCATCGAAACATCTTTCAATAGACTAAAACTTTTCTGATTCATACAATTAGAATGATCGATCATCAAAATCATTCTAATTGCTCCCAAAATCCACCAGTGACACCTAGTAGTATATGGTGGCAACCCATCAAAACTGAAAGTGAATCTCTTACCTATGTGATTGGGTTCTTCTATCTTGAGCTCCGAGAGGATTAGGGTTAAGGTGAAATCATCATATCCAACATTCGTCATATGAATTAATCATTCCATTCGAGTCTAATGTGAAATCCGAATAGAAACTCTTTCTATCATCTTAACTCTACCATCACCATGGGCTTAAGGACTCAATCTCATGATTATCATAGGGCTACTTCTCATCTATCGAGGTAGATAGATCTCCTATTGGTACAATCCAATTCCTATAATGAACATGCTATAGCCAACTTATACCTCAAGATTTGAATAGCTAGAAGATTGAGTTATGGTGTAGTCAAACTATAACACCCTCAAGGTGGACTGTCGATGTACCTCAGATCAAAGAACCAGACATGCCACTGTAGCATTAAGCCAATCATCGATGAGAAGGTAGACTTTCTTATGACTGCTCGAGGTGGTCATGCTCAGTGCCCCCATTCTCTGACAAGTACTTATACTCTTGCTCTGATGTCCCCACACTGTAGACTCAAGATACATCTATCCTAAGAATGCAATCGTACACCAACATTCCAGATTGATCACCATCCTCATGATGATCCTTCGATCGAGAGTAGTTTATGAGTTAATTATGAGAATTCATGTCTTAAATTTTCAACTCTGGAAAATATGAACTATCATTACCATTAACTCAAAGAATGTATCACAGACACTTTAAATACATACTATAATAGAAAATAATACTTTTATTAATTTATAATCAAAATTACAAAATTGCCCTTTGAAGTGTATTACATGTGTCAGCCAATCTGGCTTCTAAGGCACATATCTAACAAACTTCCACTTGACCTAAAGCCAATTGGCTACAAATTTAACTCCCATCTTCTCAAGATGGGCTTCGATCTTCTACTAGCTCAATGGCTTTATCAATGGGTCAACCGCATTATCTGTAGTATTGACTCTCTTGACCTTGATGTATCCCTTCTTGAGGTAATCGCGGATGAGGTGGTATCACCGCTTGATGTGTTTAGATTTTTGATGAGACCTCGACTTCTTAGCTAGGGCTATGACATCATTATTATCGCAGTACAGAGGAACGACATCTGATGGTATCACTCTGAACTCTGATGTGAACTTCTTGTATCAGAATGCCTTCTTTGTAGCCTCCGACGCAGCGATGTACTTTGCTTCCATGGTGGAGTTTACTATCACCGTCTACTTGAAACTCTTCTAATTGATAGCTCCAATATTACAAATAAATAGACTTCTAGATGTCGACTTTCGAGCATCTATGTCGGACATAAAATTTGAGTTTGTATACCCCTGGATCTGGAGTTCTCCATTACTAAAAACTAGAAACATATCCTTAGTCCTTCTCAAGTACTTAAGAATATATTTCATAGAAGTCTAGAGCTCTTCGCCTGGATTCGACTAATACCTGCTTGTGACACTCACAGCATGGGCAATATTAGGTCGTGTACATAGCATGGCATACATAAGGCTCCCTATTACCAAAGCATAAGGGATCTTGCTTATGCATTCAATCTCCTCAGGTGTGCTAGGACACATCTTCTTGGAGAGATAAATGCCATGTTTGAAGGGCACTAATCCTCTCTTGGGGTTTTCCATGCTAATCCTATTTAGCACATCCTCTATGTACATCTTCTATGAGAGACCCAGCATCCTATTTGATCCATCCCTATTGACCTTAATTCCTAGAATAAAGGATGCCATCTTTCATAGAGAACTCCTTAGAAAACCATATTTTGACGGTAGTCAATATGAGAATGTCATTTCTAATTAGAAGGATGTCATCCATGTACAGTACGAGGAAGACAACAGCACTCCGATTGATCTTTTTGAAAAAACACTTCTCCTCATTTTTGATGAATCCAAATGATTTGATTATATCATTGAAATGAGTATTCCAGCTCTGAGATGCTTGCTTAAGTCCATATATGGATCTTTATAGCTTGCATATCTTATGATTATTATCACTGGATGTGAAACCTAGTGACTGTTCCATATAGATATATTTCTCAAGATATCCATTTAAGAATGCCAATTTCATGTCCATCTACCATATTTCATAATCGAAATAGGCTACAACAGCAAGCAATGTGCCGATGGATTTGAGCATGGCTACTGGCAAAAAAGTATCCTGATAGTTAATGCCTTCATGCTGATTATACCCTTTCACTATGAGCCTTATTTTGAATGTCTCTACATTTCCATCGGCACCTATCTTTCTCTTGAAGATCCATTTACACCCAATCGGTACTATACCTTTAGGTGGATCTAACAAGGTTCAGACTTGGTTCGAACTCATTGAGTCAATCTCTGACCTCATTATCTCTAACTATTTCTCGAAATCAATATCTGATATCACCTCATCAAAGATTTTGGGATCATCACCATGAACCCCATTTTCTGTGTGGAACATTTCCTCTGTGTCTTCTAATATAACACCTAAGTACCTTTCAGAAGGATGAAAAATTCTTCTTGATCTACGAGGTGGAGGAGATAGTGTCTGGGTTGACTCAATCTGATTGGGTTCTATAGGTTTCTTAGCTCATTTTTCATTGGAGACTTTCTCTCGAGTCTAATCTATCTTTCGATGCCACCATGTAGAATAATTTTTTTTTAAGAAAGATGGCGTGTCGACTCACAATCATATTATGATCTTCTGAAAGATAGAAATAATATCCTAATGACTCTTTAGGATATCTAATAAATCGAGCTCTAAAAGATCTAGACTCTAATTTATCCGCCATTATTTTTTGATATGGGCTGGACAACCTCAAATTCTAAGATGACTCAGACTTGATTTCTTACCATGCCATATCTCTTACAGTGTGGTAGGAATGGAAAATCCTATTTAATAAATATATAGCGATCATCAGACTATGTCCCCAAAGAAACTAAGGAAGGTCTGTGAAACTCAACATGGATCAGCCCATATCTAATTGGATCTGATATCTTTGTTCTGAAATCTCATTGAGTTGAGGCATTCCAGGTGGAGTCCATTAAGAGACTATGCTATTATACTTAAGATAGTTTAGAAATTTCTGACTAAGGTATTCACCTCCTTGATCTGATCGAAGAACCTTAATAGATTTTTCTGTTTGCTTTTCTACTTCGAGTCTAAATTTCTTGAATGTTTTGAAAGCTTCAGACTTATGTAACATCTAATACACATACTTGTACCAAGATAAGTCATTGATAAAGGTGATGAAGTAGACATAATTGCCCTTGGTTGGCACATGAAATGGGCCGCATACATCAGTATGTACAAGGACAAGTAGGTCTGTGGTCCTTTCCCCATGTCCTACAAAAGAAAGCTTGGTCATTTTGTTATGAAGGCATGATTCACAAATCAGATATGACTTGGAAGTCAATGCACTCAACAGCCCAAATTTCTTCAATTTGTTAATCCTGTCTTCAGCAATATGACCTAGCCTAAGGTGCCAAAGATCCCTATCATTTAGACTATCCCTAGGTCGCTTTTATCCTATGGCATTCACATTTTGCTCGATATTAAAAATAGAAACATCAATATGTAATCGGTAGAGACCATTTATGAAGAAACCACTTGCAATTTTATTTCTTTCAAAAAGAATATTATAATAGTCCTTAAGAAAACTAATTACATAGCCTTCTTATGCTAAACATGAAACAAAAATCAAATTTCTACTTGCTGCAGGCACATAAAAATAGTTTCTAAGAACTAAATCTAATCCAGTCCGTAATCGGAAAGGATAGGTTTCCACGACCACAACAGCAACTCTTGCTTCATTTTCGACATGTAGGATCATCTCACCATCCCTTAACCTCCTGCTGTCCTCAAGATCCTACATGGAAGTGCATAAGTGAGCACTAGAATCAGAGTCAAGCATCCAACTGGATGCAGAAGAAATCATAAGGTTAGATTCTATAATGAGCATACCTCCAGAAGGACCTACCTCCTTTTTGTTCTTCAGACTGGCCAGGTAAAGAGGGTAGTTTTGCTTTTAGTGGCCGTTACTATTACAATGAAAATATTTTTCTTTATTGGTCTTCTGCTTTGGCTCTACCTTCTTCTTCTTCCCACCATCCACCTTTTGCTTCTTCATAAACTTCTTCTTTCTAAAAGATTTTCTCCTAGAAGATGTCCGCTCTACAGCAAGTACTAAGCCTTTAGAACCTTTTATAGAAAGCTCAGCTGTAATCAGCAAGTTCATAAGTTTAGCCAAGATATTCTAAAGTTATGCATATGGTAGTTCAAGATGAACTACCCATACGCATCTGTCAAGGACTATAGAATTATATCAATCTGCAGATCTTGATCTAACTTCACATCGAGCTTCTCAAGCTCTTCTAAGTCCTTAATCATTATCAGACAATGATCTTGGATCGACTGTCCATCATGTATCTGAGCCTTAAACAATCTCTTAGTAACTTGATATTTGGCTGTGTGACTCTATTTATCGAACAACTCTTATGGGTGAGCCAACATTTGGTGGCTAGTCATAATGTCTTCATGTTGGCACTGGAGCTCATTAGACATCAAGCTCAACATGTAATATCTGGCTTTGTTGTCTTCATCCATCCACTTCTCAAGAGATGCTCTCTGATCAATGGATGGACGGACTAATAAAGTGGGAGGATCCTATTCTAACACATGAGTCAACTTCTCGAAATCCAAAATAATTTTGATGTTCTGGAGCTAATCCTTGTAGTTGGATTCGGTCAATCTATGGGTGTTTAGGATAGGGGCTAGTGGGTTGGACACAGATATTTTTCTATAAAGAGTCAAAGTTTTTAGTTAGATTTTATAATTAGACTTAATCAATTTATTCAAAAATTTTATTTTTAAAAAAATGAGGCTCCTACTATTTACTCAGATTCCCACACTTCTTAGGTAGAGATACGAAAATCTTCTTGATTATAGATTTCTAGTAGGTGGTGCGATCCCACCAACTGGCTGATCACCTCATCTAATAGTTATTGTTGATGGACCAATCCATGAGTGAAAAATTCTTGTCCAATGATTCTCTAATAATGGTGCATCCAAACCTAGTCTCTAATTCATGAATCTCACCATGTCTGGAATATTGGTCCACTCCTTAGTTAAGTCAGACCCACCATTTGTATGAATTGGATTCTTGATTGGATCACTCACCGTATCCAAAATTTGAGCCCAACCCATCCTTCAACCCATAGCATCGAAAACCTAATAAATGTGGTAGCATCTTCCTAGTGCAACTGAGCTAATGTAACCGACCAAGAACAATCAGCCCTAGAAAGGGCCCGCACATCTATAATGGTGGAAGACTTTAGATTTAATATTTTCTTAAATAGATTTAATTTAGGTCACTTTAAATTTGACTTGACTTAGTCATAACAATTATGACTAACCTAGTGGCATGGATTGCCTTAAATTATTAGCCACCATAAATCAAAACTTGATCGATATAAATGGCGAGGTAAGTGAGACCGGTGGAAAGGATATGCTATTAACTTGATAAGAATGCATTCAGATCAAGTAGCTTCCAATTAAAAATTAGTCGACCATATTTGCCAAACTTATCTTAGATACTAAATTATCGAATTAGAACCAATTGGGTTAGTCTACAATCCAAGCTCAAACCATGGAGCCAAATTAGGTCTTGGCATGATTGAGTCACATCTCAATGTGATTTGATCTTGACCCAGACTTAATCCTATTAGACTAGTCAAATCTATGCTTTCTTTGATCCCACCTAACCAATTCTTGATTCGGATTGAACAACCGCTAGACCTAATTATGCTACCCAAGCCCAAACCTAATTTTATGAATATATCTTTGACTAAAAATTCATAATTTTTAGATCTAATTAATTTCATAATCTTAATTTTTAATTAAGTTTTGGGTTCATGAACAAAACATGTAACAAAATTTTAGAATTTTTGGATCTCAAATTTTGCAAAAAAATAAATTTTGATTTTTGATTAAGGATGAATGTGCAACACTCCTACACATCATAAGAGCACTCCATCGAATGGAATGAGAGAGCCTGTAAATCCTGCTTTGTTCTTATGACTGAATGGCCAAGGAAAATCTTTGAATCAGAAATATGATTTCTACTACAAAACTAGTTAGATCTAAATCATATATCGCATATAAAATTAATGATCTAACTTATATATATTTTGCATACATCTCATGTAACATAACTAAATTAAACATGCATTCTTTCAGATCTGATATATGATATATAATATATAAAAAATAAAATTTAAATTTAATCACGTCAAATAATACTATTCTAGATATTTTATAGACCTATTCTATAACTAGTCTAAGCAAGCATCTTTCATATCTTATTTGATGAAACTAAAACTCTATTTTCTATTTTTTAGATCATGTTATAATAATTATAACTTTAAAAAAATAAAATTTAAATAAATTTAAAATTATTTTTAATCAAATTAAAAATATGATTATGCTAGACTACACATAGAACTATTCTATACCTAGTCTAGCCATGCATCTCATACATTGTAGATCTAAATTATTTAATTTTAATTTTTTAATTTTAGATCTAATAATATCTGATGTAATATTTAAAATTATTTAATATTATATCATAAGTAAAAATAAATTAGATCTAAAATAGATCTGAAGAAGTACAAAAGCAGCTCTAATACCAGTTGAAGGAAAATCTTATTTTCCACCGCAGGATTGTGTAGATCTGATTAGATCTGGAATGGATTTTTTTAAAAAAAATTTATAATAATCCAATTAGATTTAAGAGATCTTAGATTTGATCATGGTGATATAATATTAAAATTAAAATAAAATTAAATCAGATTTAATTTTTTATCTTGTTTGAGTAATCTGATTATCCTATGATGATCCTGATCTTTACTGAAATTCTGGAAGGAGCCACGCATGCACCTAGTCTCTACTATTATCTGCTCGGGTAGGATCTAGACATCTTCTCCTCACATATTTTTTTTCTAAAGATCATATCTATATCTGATCTGAAGAATCTTCAAAATAACTTATGAAGGCAGCTTGTCTGTTTCACGAACACCATCGCATAGATGCTGAACTCTTCACAAATTTGATTGGATCTTCCTCTTTGATTTCTACTGAACCTTTAGCACATAGAAGAAGGGGAGAGAGAGGATCAGAGGGGGCATGAAAGATGGAAGGTGAGGCAGCATATGGATGCAGCAATCAGAATTCATGAAGGGCCTTATGCGTAGGTGTTTTTATACAAGTTCCTTGCACTAGCTAGACTCCTAAGTGATCAAGCAACTCATTTGCTTGATCATCTAGGACTCCAATTTGATAACCCACATCGCCCACCTGATCTTTATCAAGTTTTGTCATCCAAAACTCCTCCCAAGTTGGCATAAAGAAAGGATAAGGAGGAGTCCATGGCGCATGGTTCTCCTCCCTTCAAGAGTTTGATCGAAAGCAAACTCTTTTAGAAATCCAATCTAGGCACCACTAAAAATCATGAAATTAGTTTCACCCAAAGTATTACTCATGCCCAATCACATATCCAAGAATTAGAGTAAAATTGTTTCCAAAGAATTTTTTAGAAGCCTCTGATTAGGTGACCCTAAATTTTTTCAATTAGATCAACTTTTGACCCTAGTCCAATTTCACCATGAATGGATTTAATTTCTATAATTAATCTAATCTGGATAGATTCCAATTAGATGAAATTAAACCCATTCAATGAGTTAAATCAAATTTAACTTAGTTGCAATGAATCAAAAAGAATACACAAGGAGAAAGTCAGGTTCAATCGTGTGCTAGCATGATTATCATGAACCTGATTAAATCTTATCCAAATCAATCGAACTGGATTAGCTTAATTGATGACATATAAATCCAAATCCTTATTTATCTGATCTAGTTTGGTTTAGTTTTGTATGGTAATGAGATATGTCGTGATCTCCATCACCGACATCATCGAAACATCTTTCAATGGATCAAAACTTTTCTGATTCATACTATTAGAATGATCGATCATCAAAATTATTCTAATTGCTTCCAAAATCCACTAGTGACACCTAGTAGTATATGGTGGCAATGCATCAAAACTGAAAGAGAACCTCTCGATGTAGTTACTTGTGTGATTGGATTCTTCTATCTTGAGCTTCGACAAGATTAGGGTTAAGGTGAATTCGTCAAACCCAACATCCATCATATGAATTAATCATTCAATTTGAGTCCAATGTAAAATGCTAATAGAAACACTTTCTATCATCTTCACTCTATCTTGGCCATGGTCTTAAGGACTCAATCTCATGATTATCATAGGGCTACTCCTCATCAACTAAGGTAGATAGATCTCCTATTGGTGCAATCCAATTCCTACAATGAACATGCTATAACCAACATATATCTCAAGATTTTGAATGGCTAGGGGATCGAGTTATGGTGTAATCAAACTATAACACCCTCAAGGAAAACTGTCGATGTATCTCAGGTCAAAAAATCAGACACACCACTGTAGCATTGAGCTAGTCATCGATGAGAAGGTACACTTTCTTATGACTGCTCGAGATGGTTATGCTCAGTGCCCTCATTCTCTAATAAGTACCTATACTATCGCTCCGATGTCTCCACACCATAGACTCAAGACACGTCTATCTTAAGAAAGTGTTCATACACCAACCTTTCGGATCGATCACTATCATTATGATGATCCTACGGTCAGGAGCAATTTATGAGTTAATTATGAGAATTCATGTCTTAAATTTTTAACTCTTGAAAATATGAACTATCATTACCATTAGCTCAAAGGATGTATCACAGATACTTTAAATACACACTGTAATAAAAAATGATACATTTATTAATTTATAGTCAAAATTAAAAAATTATCCTAAGAAGTGTATTACAAGTATCCGCCAATCTAGCTTCTTGGGCACATATCTAACAAATTAGGTAGTGGACCAAGTCAAAGAAAGAAATTGGTTTAAATTTCAAATCCTATGAGATAGTATTTTGAAAAACCAAAACTCTTCCTCCAAAGTGTGTCGCCCTCCTCCCTAATTTTACTCAGATTCTCGTGGTAAAAATGAGAAGGTTTTTTGTGCCTTTCTTTGATTGTCCATGCCAAAAAAATTTGGAGAGGGCGTCCAAGTGTTAGGCACCCCTTGAGTTGCCTATTTTGGTCTTTCGTTGTCTAATTTTTGACCTAGACAAGGACTCCTCTTCTCCCAGATATTTTGGATGAATTTTGAGATATTTTTATGATATGTTATAGACCATTGAGAGAGTTTTGAGGTGTGTGAAAATTAGGAGGAGAGAGTCCTTGGGCATTGGGGTTCCATAGACATCAAACTAGGTGTCCAGGTGAGAGCAATAAGAAGAAGAAGAGGATCTTCTTCTAGGATTGTTATGTTCACCTCTTTTCTTCCTCTTTCTTTGAGTTTTCTGAGAGTGTCTCATATTTGAGACCTCCTCTCCTCCTTCTCCTCTTTGGAAGAATCCAAATCTGGAATAAGGAGACATCTAATCAACCATCAAAGAAGGATCAGTACTGTACTAGCATATTATGCTGATTTTCTGCATCAAAATTTTTGATCATGATCGTGGACTGTGGATTACTCCTAGAGATCGGATGCATGTACTGCTTGCAACTTCATCCTCAAGCATGAATCTACAAGTTAGAATGTCTAACTTGCATAGGTAATAGATCTGATCTATTATTTTCATACCTACACTAGATGTAGTGTACATACATGTTGATGTGATCAACATGTTTTAGTTTCTTCTTTATATTTTAATTTTTAATCTAATGACATGCCATAATCATGTCATAGATCCTCGATCTAGGGTATTTTTATTATTTAAAATTAATTTTGATTAATTTTAGTCTTTTGCTGCTTGATTTTGAAAAAGTTTCAAGATCTAGTCTTGAAACCCTAGATCTAGTTCCAACACATTTTGCACCGCTTCCATCTGGTCCAGGAGATTATGGATCGAGGTGACGTCGACCTTTAGAAAATCAATGGAAAGATGAACTTGGCCGACCCCTTAACTAAAGCCTTAGTGATAATGAAGTTCGACAATCACAAGTCGAAGATGGATATTAGATGTTATGTTGAGTGGCTTTAGGACAAGTGGGAGTTGCTGAAAAATATATTCCAAAGTTAATCATCAGCCTGTTGATGGTTAAAATATATTACAATTATAATTAATTTATTAATTAATAAAATATATTTTTAATATTTTTTCATCATAAGTTATCATCTTCTAATAAAATTTATTGTTGTGATGAAGTGCTTAGGACTATTTAGGTTCGATAAAGAGAGGATTTATCGATTAGTCCTTAAAACTGTTCATGATTAAATGATAGGCTGTTAATAAGGACAATAGCGTCTATCGAGCATAGATCGTTGTATGCCATATAGGTTAGTTGTCCTCTTAACCAAAGGGTGTGGAGACACTGGTATGGCATATAGGTGAGATGTAGGGGTACATCATCACTGAACATGATCAACTCCAGAGCATTCTGTTGTAGAGAATGTCTTTGATAGGTTATAGGTATAAGTATTCCTTAGACCTAAGATCATCTCAGTAACTTGCAAGCAACTCACTGTGCTTTGGTACCAGACTAACTGAATTTTTAATTTAGTAATGAAAGGCTTTTGGGCATAGTCAAGTACTTGCAAAATTGGTGCACGATCAAGATGAAATTGAGCACTCCAAGAGTTGGAGAAAAATATATCTCTGTATTTCAATATAGCAAAACCTTGGCTAGGATAATCCATAAGATGAATTGGTATTTTGAAATACAATGTGGACAACCTGATCAGAGTTGACAGTTGAACTTTGAAATGTCTTATGAGTATTTTGGTCAAGGGGATGAATTATATAAAAACTATATCCACATGGTTTCTAAGGATGTTGTTCTACACATTCGACCTATCCGACCATCGGATACCATTGCTAGATGGTTACTTTGACTGATACAAAAATTTATTTCTATGCTACTGGCTTAGGTTCAGACCTATAAGGTTATATACATTAGAGCTCATGATCTGATCGGATGGTTGATCAACGATTAAGAATCGTTTGAGTGTTAAACGATCAATAAGATTGGTGTTTAACCTAGTGCAAGTGTTGTAGGAAGATCGATTAGCAATTAGATTGCTAATTAGCTTAATTTGATTAATTCAAAGGGATAAAATTATGTTTAATTTAATATAATTTAATTAGATTTAGTTTTTGCTTGATTGGATCAAGTCCAATTGGTTTATTGGATAAGCCAAGTGCAAGAAAGAACTAGTCCTAGTTCAATTAGGACTTGCGTCAATCCAATTTTTTAATTTGATTAGAAAATTAAATCTAATTTAATTAAGTTATTATTTAGTTTAGGATCTAATTTAATTAGATTTAATTAATTCTAAATTGATTTGGTTTGAGAAACCTTGTTGGACCAAGTCAAAATACGAATCCTAGTGAGACTAGGAACTTTTCTCCTTGCACCACCTTAGTCCCAATGCCTCCATGCCCACTTTGGAATGTTTAGTTCATGGAAAACCCTCTTTCCCAAGTCTTCATGCATGCCCCCTTGCTTCCATTCTTTCTTACGCGGAAGTTTGTTAGTGGACCAAGTCAAATAAGATTACTTGGTTTGAAATCAAACTCTATTTGATAGAGTTTGATGCAATCAAAACTCTATCTCATTCTGCCACCAATCATCCTTATTATTTCCTAGTTTTTTCATGTGAAAGAGGAGGATTTTGTGTGCCCCTTATTTCTGGTCCATGCCAAAAACATAGGAGGGGGCGCCCAAGTGTTGGGCGCCCCAACTAGTTGCCTATTTTCGTCTTTCCTAGTGTAAGAGTTTGATCCAACAAGGACTCATCTATATCTTTCTATATAGGATGAATTTTAGGCTGATTTTTAGACATATCCCAGACCATTGAGAGTCCTTTGGGGAGGGTGAAAATCATGGAGAAAGAGTATTAGGGCATGGGGATTTCATTAACTCTAAATTAGGTGTCTAGGTGAGAGAATAGAGAAGAAGAAGAGGGTCTTCTTCTAGGGTTGTCTTGTTCATCTTTTTTTCCTCCTCCTTTTAAGATTATTTAAGAGTGTATCAAATATATAATCTCTCCTCCTCCTTCTTCTCATCTTTGAAAGAGTCTAGATCTAGAAGAAGAAAACATCAAATCAATGATCAAAGAAGGATCAACACAATACTAGCATACTGTGCTGATTTTCTGCATCCGACTTTTGATCGTGGTTCGTGGGCTCATGTGGATAACTCCTAGAGGCCGGATGCGTATGTGACTTGTAACATCATCCTCATACATGGATCAGCAAGTTAGAATATCTAACTTATATAGGTAATAGATCTGATCTATTTTATATACCTGCATTAGATGTAGTGTAGATGCATGTTAATGTGATCAACATATTTTATTTTCTTTCTTATGTTTAATTTTTGATTTAATATCATGCCATAATCATGTAATAAAATATTAGATCTATGGTATTCTTTGGTATTTAAAATTAATTTTGATTAATTTTAGTCTTCTGCTGCCTGATCTTGAAAAAGTTTTAAGATCTAGTCCTGAAACCCTAGATCTGGTTCCTATAAGGATGAGATTCTTCTCCTATTCCTGACATGATCAATTTTTGCTCTTGTTAGGATGAGGTTCTCCTCTTGTTTCTAATATGATAGTAGGGGCACAAAAAGACCATTGAGAGGGTCACTCTCCTTCTCCTATCTTAAATAATTGAAGGTCTTCATCCATGTCAGGACAAGGTTCTCCTCCTGTTCCTGACATGGTCAACTTTGATTATTTCAGGAGGTTATTTCATGTCATCACAAATTTATACCAAGAATGGAGATATTAGAATATGAAAACTTTATTCAAAATGAAGTCACTAGTAGTACATTTACAAATTCTCTGAATTCCATGGGCGTGGAAGATCTGCCCCTCTGAGTTCCTTCAGGTAATAAGTTCTAGGCTGGATGATCTTCTTGATTTCATATAGGCCTTCTCAATTTAGGATGAGCTTTTTTTGGTTCTGAGGTAATGAAATAGTTGCTCGTCAAACTACCAAGTCTCTTACTTTGAATACTTTGCCTCTAACTCTAGAGTTATAGTAGCTAGCTACTTTCTGCTTATAGTCCACTATCTCAACTTGAGCTTCTTCCCATTTTTCCTCCAACAAGTCGAGGTTAGCATTGAGATCCTATGAGTTGCACTTCTCATTGAATTCCATGACTCATGCTGATAGAAGTTTGAGTTCTATTAGGATGACCGCTTCTATTTCAAAAGTCGAGGCAAATGGAGTCTCCCAAGTTAGCAGTCTTTGGGTAGTTCGGTATGTCCAGAGTATATGATAGAGTTTGTCTACTCAAGTCCCCTTTACTCTTTCAAGTCTTGCTTTGATACCTTGCAGTAGGATTCTGTTGGATACCTCAGCCTCGCCATTTGCCTGTTGATGGGCTACTGATATAAAATTATGAAAGATATTCAAGTCTTCATAGAACTCAACAAATTTTGTTCCAGCAAACTATCACCCATTATCCATTATGAGAGTTTGAGGAAGGCCAAATCTACAAACAATCAACTTTCAGATGAAGTCTTGCACTTTAGCTTCAGTAATCTTTGATAGAGGTTCGACCTTAACCCACTTTATGGAGTAATCAATTACTACCAGTAAAAACTTCTACTGTCCAGATGCCATGAGAAAGGGCCCGAGTATATCCATCCCCTATTGTGTAAATGGCCATGGAGTACTTAAAGATGTAAGCTCAAAGGTCGGTTGTCTTTGAATATTTATATATTTTTTTTACAACGGTCACATTTTCTTGAAGTAACCAAATCTAGGGTTTCACGGATAGATCTTGAAACTTTTTCAAGATCATGCAGCAAAAGATTCAAATAAATCAAATATTTATTTAAATAAATATGTAAACACTTAGATCATAGATCTATTACATGATCAAGGTATATATTAAATCAAAAATTAAATCAAACAAGAAAGAAAAGATTGATCAAATCAATCTAGATCTACACTACATCAAATGCAAGTATGAAGGTAATGGATCAGATCTATTACCTGAGCAAGTTAGATTTTCTAACTTGCTGATCCAAGCTTAAGGATGAAGTCACAAGCCGCACATGCATCCGGCCTCTAGGAGTCATCTACACGAGCCCACAAATACAATCAGAAATCTTGATGTAGGAAATCAGCACAGCATGCTAGTACTGTGCTGATCTCTCTTCAATGATCGATCCGATACTTCTTTCTTCAAAATCCAGAATTTCCAAAATATGAGAAGGAAGAGGAGAGTTTTCTAATCTGAGACTCTCTTAGAAAAAACTCAAAATAAGGAGGAGAGATGAGGAGTAAAATAGTCCTAGAAGAAGACCCTCTTCTTCTTCTCTTTTCTCCAACCTAGACACCAAGTTTGGTGCCTATAGAACCCCCATGCCCAGGGATCCACTTCCCTTAATTTTTTCACATCTCAAACCTCTTCCAAAGATCTATATTTCATAAAAAAATTAGACTAAAATTCATCCTAAATTTATAGAAAAAGAAGAGTCCTTGTCTAGGTCAAAAACTAAACAAGGCAGGACTAGATTTGTCAAGTAGTTGGGAAATCCAAAAAACAGAGGTGCATAAAAATCCTCTCACTCACATGGAATTAGGGAGGAAAAATAGGAGATGGGTGGTACATATGGAAGGAGATGTTTTGGTTTATAAAGATTCTATCTCATAGAATCCTAAATCAAAACTAACTTCCTCTTAAACTTGGTCAACCACCAAATAACTATATGAGATTAAGAGGGAGAGAAGGGGCATGCGTGAAGACTAGAGAGAGACTCTCTATCACATAAAAAGAGAGGGCATGGGGCATGGAGGGCTAAGATGGTGCAAGGTGGAATCCTAGTCTCACTAAGATTCCATCTATGACTTGATCAAATATGGTTTCTCAAACCTAATTAAATCAAAATCAAATAAACTAAATTAAATTAGATTCTATCCTAATTATAAACTTAATTAAATTAGATTTAATTTTAATTTAATTTTTTAATCAAATTAGAAAATTGGATTGACCCAAGTCCTAGTTAGACTAGGGCTAGTTCTTTCTTGCACTTGACTTATCCAATAAGCCAATTGAACTTGATCCAATTAAGCCCAAACCAAATCTAATTAAATAATATTTAATTAGACTTAATCTTAATCCTCTAGCTTAATCAAATTAAGCCAATTAGCTATCTAATTGCTAATCGATCCTTCTGTAATACTTGCATTAGGTTAAACATCAATCATATTGATTGTTAATCCTAAAATGATTCTAAATCACTGATCAACCATTCAATTGGACTGTGAACTCTAATGTATGACTGCATAGGTCCAAACCTAAGTTGGTAGCATAGGAATAAATTTTTGTATCAATCAAAGTGACCATCTAGCAATGATACCCGACGGTCGGATAGGTCGAAAGGTATGCTCATAGGACATCTCAGAGTTCAATTGTTAACTCTAATCAGGTTGTCCGTATTGTATTTCAAAATATCAAATTCATCTGTTGGATTATCCTAGCCAAGATTTTGCTATATTGAAATACAGTGATACATTCTTCTCCAACTCTTGGAGTGGTCAATTCCTTCTTGATCACACTCCGACTTTACAAGTACCTGACTGTGTTCAGAAGCCTTCCATTGCTGAATTAGAAACTCAGTTAGTCGGTACCAAAGCACAGTGAGTTGCTTGTTAATCACTGAGGTGTTCTCAGGTCTAAGGGATACTTATACCTATATCCCATCAGAGACATTCTCGAGAGTAGAATGCTCTGGAGTTGATCACGTTCAATGACGATGTACCCATACATCTCACCTGTATGCCATACCAGTGTCTCCACACTTTCGGATTAAGAGGACAACCAACCTATATGGCATATAGTGACCTATGCTCGATGGATGCTATCATCCTAATTAATAGCCTATCATTTGGTCGTGAACAAATTTAAGAACTAATCGATAAATTCTCTCTTTATTGAAACTAAATAGTCCTAAGGACTTCATCATAATAATGGAGTTCATTAGAAGATGTAAATTTATGATGAAAGAAAGATGTCAAAATATTTTTTATTAATTAATAAATCAATTATAATATCTCAACTATCAACAGACTGATGATTGGCTTTGGAACATAATTTTCAACAACTCCCACTTGTCCTAAAGCCACTCGGCACAGTATCTAATATCCATCTTTGACTTATGGTTGTCGAACTTCTTAATTGCTAGGGCTTTAGTGAAGGGGTCAGCTAGATTCTTCTTTCCGTTGATCTTTTGAAGATCAACGTCACCATGATCCACAATCTCATAGACCAAATGGAAGCGATGCAGAATGTGCTTTGTCTACTGGTGTACCTTTGATTCCTATGCTTGAGCAATAGCTCCAATGCTATCACAGTAGAGCAGGATTGAACCATCAATGGAGGATGCTACTTCGAGCTCGATGATGAACTTCCTCAGCCACATAGCTTTCTTTACTGCATTTGATGCTGCTATGTACTCTGCTTCACAAACAGAGTCAGCAACTGTATACTGCTTAAAATTTTTCCAGCAGATGGCTCCACCATTTAGAGTAAAGATATACCCCAACATACTTCTACTATCATCATGGTCAGATTGAAAGCTCGAGTCTGTAAACCCCATGAGCTTCAGATCCGACTCACTATAAACCAACCATTGGTCCTTAGTATTTCTTAAATACTTAAGGATGGTTTTAACCATCTTCCAGTGATTTTCTCTAGCGTCAGACTGGTATCTACTCACTACTCCTAGTGAGTATGCCATGTCTGATCTCGTACATGTCATTGCATACATAATAGACCCCACCGTCGAAGCATATAGAATTCTACTCATACGTTCTCTCACTTCAGGAGTTATCGGATAATCCTTCTTAAAGAGAGAAATTCCTTGAACTATTGGGAGATAGTCATTTTTGAAATTCTCCATGCTGAACCTCTTTAGCATAGTTTCTATGTACGTGGATTGGAATATACCAAGCATCCATTTACATCCGTCCTTATAGATCTTCATCTCTAGGATGTAGGATGCTTCACCCAAGTCCTTCATGATGAACTATGATGACAACCAGACTTTTATTCCTTATAGTGCGGGGATGTCATTCTCGATTAAGAGAATGTCATCCATGTACAAAATAAGGAATACCATTGCTGGACCATTTGCCCCTTTATAAATGCAGGGTTCTTCTCCATTCTTAACAAAGCCATATGTTTTGATCACTTTATCAAAATGTATGTTCCAACTTTGAGATACTTGCTTTAATCCATAAATTAATCTCTAAAGCCTACACACCTTGGACTCATCTGTGGATGTGAACCCCTCAGATTGTATCATGTACACCTCTTCGGTTTGCTCTCCATTTAGGAAAGCCATCTTCACATCCATCTGCCAGATCTCATAGTCCAGGTGGGCAGCAATTGTAAGCATTATCCGAATGAATTTGAGCATTGCCACTGGGGAGAATGTCTCATCATAGTCAATACCATAATGTTGATGATATCTCTTGACAATCAGATAGGCTTTATGGGTCTTCACCTTTCCGTTTGCATCTCTTTTCCTTTTGAATATCCATTTACACCCAATGGATTTAACCCCTTCAGGTAGGTCAACTAATGTCCATACATCATTGACCTTCATGGAATCCATTTTGGATCTCATGTATTCTAGCCATTTCTTAGAGTCGGATCTCTGCATCGCATCCATATAAGTGATCAGGTCCTCATCGTTCTCATCAAGTTCGATAGAATCAGCATCCTGGACCAAGAATCCATAGTATCTGTCCAAATGGTGCAGCACTCTACTGGATCGCCTTAATGGTAAGGGTTCACTAGGCATCGGATCTGATCTGATCAAATCCAACTTAGGTTCAATATTCAATGTTGGACTTTCTATCTATTGAACTTCATCAAGTTCAACCTTAGAGACAATAGTTTCTTTACCAAGAAAATTCTTTTTCATAAAGGTTGCCCTAAGGCTAATGAACATCTTTTGTTCATCAGCATGATAGAAATAGAATCCTTTGATCTCTTTTGGGTATCCTATGAATGTACACTTGTCAGACCTAGGTTCAAGTTTGTCTGTAACTAACCATTTGACATAAGCCGTGCACCCTTAAATCCTAAGGTGTGAAAGTGCTGGCTTATGCCCTATCCATATCTCATATGAAATTTTAACTACAGACTTACTTGGAACCCTATTTAATAAATAACAAGCTGATTCAAGTGCATATCTCCAGAAGGATATCGATAAGCTGGCAAATCCCATTATGGATCGGACCATGTCTAATAGAGTACGATTCCTCCTTTTAGACACACCATTATGCTATGGTGTTCCAAGAGAAGTCCATTGGAAAAGAATCCCATTCTCTCCTAAATATGTGAGAAACTCACCAGAAAAATATTCTCCTCCTCAGTCAGACCAAAGAGTTTTAATACTCTTCCCAGTTTATTTTTCTACTTCACTTCGAAATCGTTTGAACATTTCAAAAGAATTCGACTTATGTTTCATCAGATAGACATATCCATATCTGGATAGATCATCTATGAAAGTGATGAAGTAGACATATCCACCTCTAGCACTTATGCTTATTGGTCTATATATATCAGTATGTACTAGACCTAAGAGCTCATTGGCTCTCTCACCTTTTTTAATAAAAGGTGACTTGATCATTTTACCAAGAATATAAGACTCACAGGTTTGAAGTGATTCACAATCATTGACTTCGAGGATTTTCTGTTGAGTCAACTTGTTTATCCTATTCATGTTTATATGACCTAGCCTACAGTGCCATAAGTAGATATCTAATACACTATCTAATCTAGGGTGCTTGCCAGTAGAATAGACTACATTAACAGATTGCGATAACATATATACACCATTGTTCAATTATCCATAAAAAAGCAGTAACACGATTCATAATGACATTACAAACTTATTTTTTATTAAAATTTCATAATTATTCATGGCCAAAAGGCCTACAAAAATGATATTTAAAAAAAAAACCAGGACAGAAATGATAATCACTAAGAACAATGGTATGAGATTCAAATATAAGTTTCAAAATTTCTAAAGCTAGAACTGAAACTGATCTTCCATCTCCAATGTTTAGGAATCTTTTGCTTTGCTCGAATCTTCTACTGACATGCAGCCCTTATAATGAATTACAAATATGGTAAGGGCTATCGATATCCAATACCTAGACAGTAATATTACAAATAGAGAAATTACAAGGAGTTATCATATACATACTTTGCCCAGCAATAGCTTGCTTCTTTCTCTGCCTGTTCGGGTCCAGGAAGGCAATGTACTAACGACAGTTCCTCTTCTAGTACCCCTGCTTCTTGCAAAAGAAGCATTCAGCTTGACTCTTATCAGGCTTGAACTTTTTGGTCTGGCACTGCATTGATTTCCTAGTCTGAACTTGCACCTTCTTTGTTTTCTTCTTCTTGTTTTTCTTCTCTTTCCTAAAAGGTCAAGAATCAGAAGATGAACCTCCTGCTAAGTTCACCGACTCATTATGGAGCTGGTGATCCTTCTCAAAGTTTTGAAGTAACCCCAGTAAGTCGTGGTAGTTTACTTTAGGCTTTGTCATTCTATAATGAGTAAAGAAAGGAAGATAGGACTTTGGCAGCGAGTTCAGTATTGCATCTTTTTCAAGTTGTTCATGCAAGAAAAAGTTGAGTTTGCTCAAGCACTCTATCAGCTTGATCATGTACAATACATGATCAGTGACAGAGGCTCCATCCTGCATTCTAGCATTGAAGATGGTACAACTAGTCTTGTGCCTCTCAACATCATCGAGTGTGCCAAAAGAATCCTCCAACACTTGAAGCATTTTATTTGGCTGAGCTATCTCAAACCTGCGATTGAACTCGTCGCTCATCACAGCCAGCATAAAATAGCACACCATGGTTCAGTCACTGAGTCACTTTTGATAAGTGTCTTTGACTATTCCACATGTATTGGCAGTTGGCTCCTTAGGTGCATAAGCCCATGGCCATGGCAGAGTGAAATAATAGAAAGAGTTTCTATTAAGATTTTAACATTGGACTTGAATCGAATGATTAAATCATATGGTAGAAATTAGGGTTTGACGAGTTCACCTTAACCCTAATCTGATCGGGGCTCAAGATAGAAGAATTTAATCACACAAGTAGCTACACCAAGAGGTTCATTTTTAGTTTTGATGGATTGCCACCATATACTGCTAGGTGTTACTAGTGGATTTTGGGAGCAATTAGAATGATTTAGATGATTGATTATTCTAGTTATCTGAATCAGAAGAGTTTCGATCCATCGAAAGGAGTTTCCATGATGTCAATGATAAAGATCGTGACATATCCCATTATCATACGGAACTGAACCTAATTAGGTCACATAAATAAGGGTTTGAATCTGGATATCATCAATTTAGATTAACCCAATTTAATTGATTTGAATTAGATTCAATTAGGTTTAAGAAAATCGTGCTAGTACACGACTGAGCCTAACATTTTCCTTCTATTATCATTAAAAGTTATCTCCACTGAGTCAAATAAGTTTGTGCTCACTCAAATACCTTTACATAGTCTGATTGGAGCTTGTCTAGGTCAGAAAAGGATTGTCTTAATTTATGAGATAAATTTGAGACAACATCTACCATTTTTCGTCACCTACTAATTCTTATCTTTTGACTTTGGTCAAACATTGACCTTTGATCCTTGGACATCTGCCCATGTCTCATGCACCTATTGGAGAGCAGATAGGGGCCTGTCCCCTTGCTAGATTTTGGAAAGGAGGGGGTGCATTGCTAGGTAGGCGTGCACCCATTATAGGGATGACTAGAGTCTCATACAGATGGGACTTATGACTCCAGGTTGCTTCTTGGTTTCTACTTAGGTGTTCCATAACTATAGACTTTGACTAGTCTTAGGCACCATCTAAGGATGAATTAGTAGAGCTCTCATTTGATTGGATTAGGTGATGTCATCCCACTAATCAGATTTAGATTTGATTGCATGAAGCAATATGATTGGCTGGGATGATGTGGCACTACATGGTGTAGCAAGGTCTATATAAACCTTATCTGTGCCCAACTTTCATAGAGTTCTCTCTTAGCCCATGCCCCATGGCTTCCCCTCTCCCTTCTCCATGCCATCTTCTAATCCTCTCTCTCCTCTCCATGCCCAAGGGAAGTTGGGCTCCAGTTTGGTGCGATTCAGGCAAGAAAAAGCTGACGAGAAAGGAAGAACACAGCACTACTGTAGAGACGACTGTAGATCTTTGAAAGGAGTTTTGAAGATCCTCCAAATCAGATCCAGATTTAATTTTTGAAAAGATAATGAAAAAGGGAAAGATCTTTAGATCTAGCATGAGTGGATACCGATAGAGGCCAGGTACTTGCATAGCTAGATCCAGAACCTTAGGCAATCAACAGGATCATCAAAGGGTAATCTGATTACCCAGCATCAAGATATAATTAAATTAGATTTAATTAATTTTTATTATTATTTATTAGATCTATAAAATTAGATTTGAAACATCTCAAATCTAATTTAGATATATGAAAAAAAATTTAAAAAATATCTCTCTTGATCCGATCAAATCTGAATGAACCTGATCTGGGATATCAAGATTTTTCCTTCAACTAGTATCAGAGCCATGTTCTCTAAGTTATTTAGATCTAATTTTTAATTTACTTTGATCTAATAATTTAGTGATTTTATATATCACATGAGATGTGATTAGATCTTTAATCAAAAAAATTGAAATTAAATAATATAGATCTAAGTCCTATAATATGCATGACTAGTTGTAAAATGGAATAATTCTATACATAATCTTTCATAATCATGATTTATTTTGATTAAATTATGATTTTAGATCTATTTAATTTTTATTTTTTGATGATTATAAATATTATAATAAGATCTAAAAAATAGAAAATAAAATTATTTAATTTTTAGATCATATGAGATATGATGAATGCAAGTTTAGATTAGTTATAGAATAGTTCTACATAATTATCTAGATTAGAATTTATTTTGATGTGATCAATTTAAATTTAATTTTTTAGATAATTATGAGATAATTTAGATCTAAAAAATATGCATGATATGATACATGAGATGTATGCAAAACATGTATTAAGTTAGATTAATTTTATATATGAGATATATGATGTAGATCTAACTAGTTTTATAGATTTATATTTCTGATTAAGGCATTCCCCTTGGCTGTCCGATCATAAGAATAAAGTAGGATTTAAATGCCCTCTTCTTGTATTCGATGGGGTGTTCTTATGATGTGTAGGAGTTCTGCACGTTCGTCCTCAATCAAAAATCAAAAAACTTACTTTCTGCAAAACCCTAGATCCTAATATCCTAGGATTTTATTTACATGTTTTGTTTGTAAACCTTAACTTAATTAAAAATTAAGATTATAAAATATTAATTAGATATAAAATTGAGAATTTTAGATCTAAGATGTATTCATAATATTGGGTTCGGACTTGGGTATTTCAATTAGGTCTAAGCAGTTGATCAAACTAAATCAAGAGTTGGTTAGATGGGATCAATAGTGTTTAAATTGACTAGCCAAATAGGATTAAGTCTGGATCAAGATCGAGTCATGTGAGTGATCGATCAAGCTAAGACCTAATTAGGCTTAGTGGTTAGAGTCTCGATTGTAGGCTAACCTAATTGGTTCTGACTCAATAATTTGGTGTCTAAGGTAAGTCTGGCAGATACGATCGACTGATTTTTAATTGGGAGCTACTCGACTCGAATGCATTCTTGTCGAGTTAATGGCATATCCCTTCCACTGGTCTCACTTACCTGGCTATGTTTATTGGCTCAGTTCTGATCTGAGGTGGTCAATAATCCGAGCTAACCCATGCCACTAGGTTAGTCATAATGGTTATGACTATGTCAAGTCTAGTTTAATGAGACCTAAATCAAATCTCCCTAAGAAAAGATTAAGTCTAAGGTCTTCTACCATTGTAGATGTGCGGGCCCTTTCCAAGGTTGACTGTTCTCAGCTGATCATAGTGGTTCAGTTGCACCAAAAAGATGCAACCATGTCTATTAGGCATTGGATGCTACGGGCTGGAGGATAGATTGGGCTCAATATTTTGAATATGATGAGAGACCCAATTAGGAATCCAATCAGTGCAAATGGTGGGTCTGACTTAACTAAGGAGTGGATCAATATTTCGAGCATAGTGACATTCATGAATTAGAGATCAAGTTTGGGTGCACCATGATAAGAAAATCATTGAACAAGAGTTGTTCACTCATTGGCTAACCCATCACCAATAACTGTTAGGTGAGGTGATGAGTCAGTTGGTGGGACCGCACCACCCACTTGAAATCATTAATCATGGAGATTTTTACATCTCTATAGAGGGAGTGTAGAGATCTGAGAAAATAGTGGAAGCTAATTTATTTAAAAATTAAAGTCCTAAATAAATTGGTTAAGTCTTAATTATAATATCTAACTAGAAATTTTGACTTTCTACAGAAAAATGTCTGCATCCAACCCACTAGCACGAATCCTGGACACCCATAGACTGACTAGATCCAATTACAAGGATTGGCTTCGAAACATCAAAATTATTTTGGATTTTGAGAAGTTAACTCATGTATTGGACCAGGATCCTTCCACCTTACCAGCTCGTCCATCCGCTGAACAGAGAGCGTTTCTTGAAAAATGGACGGACGAAGATAACAAGGCTAGATATTACATGTTGGGCTCAATGTCTGATAAACTTCAGTGCCAACATAAAGATATCAGGACTGCCCACCAAATGTTGGCTCACCTACAAGAGATGTTTGGTGAATAGAGTCGCGCAGCCAAGTATTAAGTCACTAAATGACTATTCAAGGCTAAAATACGTGATGGACAGTTAGTCCAAGATCATTGTCTGATGATGATCAAGGGCTTAGAAGAGCTTAAGAAGCTCGGAGTGAGGTTAGACTTGGATCTACAGAATGATATAATTCTGCAATCCTTGACTGATGCATATGGGCAGTTCATCATAAACTATCATATGCATAAACTTCAAAATTCCCTGGCCGAACTTATGAACATGCTAGTTACCGTCGAGCTTTCTATGAAAGGTTCTAAAGGCTCAGTGCTTGCTATGGAAAGACTTCTTCCAAGAGAAAATCTTTTGAAAAGAAGAAGAAGTCAGTGAAAAAATAGAAGGTGAAAGAAGGAAAGAAGAAAAAGGCAAAACTGAAGAAGAAGGCCGCTGACAAAGGAAAGTATTTCCATTGCAACAATGATGGCCACTGGAAGCGAAACTATCCTACTTGCCTGGCCATCCTAAAGAATAAGAAGGAGGCAAGTCCTTCTGGAGGTATGCTCGTTATTGAGTCTAACCTTATGATTTCTTCTACATCCAGTTGGATCTTGACTCTGGTTATAGTGCTCATTATGCACTTCCATGCAGGGTCTTAAGGGTAGCAAGAGGCTGAGGGATGGAGAGATGATCCTGTAATCGAAAATGGAGTAAGAGTTACTGTCGTGGCCATGGGAATATATCCTCTTCGACTACCATCTGGTTTAGACATAGTGTTAAAAGACTGTTATTATGTGCCTACAGCAAGCAAGAATTTGATTTCTATTTCTTGCCTTGCATTAGAAAGCTATGTAATTAGTTTTCTTAAGGACCATTATAACATTCTTTATGAAAAAAATAAGATTGCAAGTGGTTTCCTTATTAACGATCTTTATCAGTTACATATTGATGTATCTATTTTTAACATCAAGCAAAATGTGAATACCATGAAATGACTTAGGGATAGTCCAAATGATAGGTATCTATGGCACCTAAGACTAGGTCATATAGCAGAAGATAGGGTTAACAAATTAAAGAAAATTGGACTATTGAGTCCGTTGACTTTCGAGTCATATCCAATTTGTGAATCTTGTCTTCATGGCAAAATGACTAAGCTCCCTTTTGTAGGACATGGGAAAAGGGCCATGGATCTTCTTGCCCTAGTACATACTGATGTGTGCGGCCCATTTGATATGCCAACTAAAGGCAACTTTGTCTACTTCATAATCTTTATCGATGATTTATCTAGGTATAGGTATGTGTATCTTATAAGACATAAGTCTGAAGCTTTTGAAAAGTTCAAGAAACTCAGACATGAAATAGAAAAGCAAATAGAAAAATCCATTAAGGTTCTTTGATCAGATCGAGGAGGTGAATACCTTAGTCGAGAATTTTTGAACTATCTCAAAGAAAATGGAATAGTCTCTCAATGGACTCCACCTAGAGCACCTCAACTTAATGAAATTTCAGAATGGAGGAACCGAACTCTATTAGATATGGTCCGATCCATAATGAGCTTCACAGATCTTTCTGATTTTCTTTAGGAACACTGTTTGTTAACTGCAATATACTTATTGAATAGAGTTTCTTCTAAAACTATTCCTACGACACCGTACGAGATATGGCATGATAAGAAATCAAGTCTGAGTCATCTCAAAATTTGGGGTTGTCTGGCTCATGTCAAAAGACAACAAGTGGATAGGTTAGACTTCAGGTTCTTTAGAGCTTGATTTATAGGATATCTTAAAGAGTCATTAGGATATTATTTCTATATTTCAGAAGATCACAATGTGATTGTGAGTCGACATGCCATCTTTCTTGAAAAATAGTTTATTCAAGATAGCGATATTGGAAAGCAAACCAAGCTCGATGAGAAAGTCTCACAAGAGCAACGTGCTAAGGATGAAATGGAACCAAATTAGGTTAAGCCAATCCAATCACTACCTCCTCCACCTCGTAGATCGAAAAAAGTTTTTCATCCCCCTGAGAGGTACTTAGGTTCTATTTTAGAGAAAATAGAGGAAATGTTCCTCATAGGTATTGGGGTTAATGGTGATGATCCCAAAATCTATAATGAGGCAATATCGGATATTGACTTTGAGAAATGGTTAGAGTTAATGAAGTCAGAAATTGACTCGATGCAATTCAACCAAGTCTGGACCTTGGTAGATCCACTAGAAGGTATAGTATCTATTGGGTGTAAATGGATCTACAAGATAAAGATTGGTGCAGATTAGAATGTGGAGACATTCAAAGCTAGATTAGTGTCAAAAGGTTATAGTCAACGTAAAGGCATTGACTATCAGGATATCTTTTTGTCAGTAGCTATGCTAAAATCTGTTTGCACATCGCTTGCTGTTGCAGCCTATTTCAATTATGAAATATGGCAAATGGATGTGAAAATGACATTCTTAAATGGATATCTTGAGGAAGATATCTATATAGAATAGCCACTAGGTTTCACATCCAGTGATGATGATGACAAGGTATGCAAGCTGCAAAGATCCATATATGGATTTAAGCAAGCATCTCGAAGCTGGAATACTCATTTTAGTGATGTAATCAAATTATTGATTTCATCAAGAATAAGGAGGAGCCATGTATCTTCAAAAAGATCAATGGAAGCGTTGTTGTCTTTCTTGTATTGTATGTAGATGACATCCTCCTTATTGGGAATGATATTTCCATGTTGACCACAGTTAAAATGTGGTTATCTAAAGAATTCTCCATGATAGACATAGGAGAAGCGTCCTTTACTCTGGGGATTAAGATCTATAGAGATAGACCGAATAGGAGCTAGGACTTTCGCAGAAGATGTACATAGAGAAAGTGCTAAAGAGGTTTAGCATGGAAAACTCTGGGAGGGGTTTGGTACCCTTCAGACATGGCATTCATCTTTCCAAGAAGATGTGCCCTAGCACACTTGAGGAAATAGAATGCATGAGCAAGATCCCTTATACTTCAGCAATAGGGAGCCTCATGTATGCCATGTTATGTATATGATCGGATATAACCCATGTTGTGAGTGTCACAAGCAGATATTAGTCGAATCTAGGTGAAGAATACTGAACTTTTGTGAAATGTATCCTTAAGCACTTGAGAAGAACTAAAGATATGTTGTTAGTCTTTTGGTAATGGAGAACTCCAAGTCTAGGGGTATACAGACTTGGTTTTTATGTTTGATGTAGATGATCGAAAGTCGACATCTGAGAGTCTGTTTGTGTGCAATGGTGGAGCTGTCTGTTGGAAAAGTTCTAAGTAGACAGTGATATCAGATTCCACCATGGAAGCAGAATACATCGCTACATCAGAAGCTACAAAAAAAATATTTTGGTACAAGAAGTTTGCCGCAGAGACTAAAATGATGCCATCAAATGCCATTCCTCTGTACTGCAACAATAATGGTGCCATAGTCCTTGCTAAGGAGCCGAGGTCTCACCAAAAATCCAAACACATCAAGCAGCGATACCACCTCATCCGTGATTATCTTGAGAAGGGTTACATCGAGGTCAAGAGAGTCGACTCCGTAGATAATGCAGCAGACCCACTTACAAAGCCATTGGGCCAGCAGAAGATCGAAGATCACCTTGAGAAGATGGAACTTAGATTTGTAGTCAATTAGCTTTAGGTCAAGTGGGAGTTTGTTAGATATGTATGCCCTAGAAGCCAGAATTAGCTGACACTTGTAATACACTTCTAGGGGCAAAATTATAATTTTGACTATAAATAATAAAATTGATTATTTTCTATCATAAAAGTGTATTTGGTGTCTGTGATACATCCCTTGAGTTAATGGTAATGATAATTCTTATTTTCAAGAGTTGAAAATTTAAGACAAGAATTTTCATTATTAAATCACAAAATGCTCCTGACTGTAGGATCATCATGAAAATGGTGATTGATCCGAAAGATTGGTGTACAATCGCTTCTTCATAGTAGATGAGTCTTGAGTCTATGGTGTATAGACACCAGAGCGAGAGTATAGATACTCGTTAGAGAATGAGGGCATTGAGCGTGACCACCTCGAGCAGTCATAATGAAGTGTACCTTCTCGTCGATGATTGAGTCAAAGCTATAGTGGTCTATCTAGTTCTTTGATCTAAGATGCATTGGCAGTTCATCTTGAGGGTGTTATAGTTTGACTACACCATGACTCGATCTCCTAGTCATTCGAAATCCTGAGGTGTATGTTGGCTATAGCATGTTCATTGTAGAAATTGGATTGCACCAAGAGGAAATCTATCTACCTCGGTGGATGAGGAGCAGCCCTATGATAATCATGAGAATCAAGTTCATAAGCCCATGGCCATGGTAGAGTGAAATAATAGAAAGAGTTTCTATTAAGTTTTTCACATCGGACTTGAATCGAATGATTAAATCGTATGACAGAAATTAGGGTTTGATGAGTTCACCTTAACCCTAATCTGATCGAGGCTTAAGATAGAAGAACTTAATCACACAAGTAGCTGCACCAAGAGGTTTGTTTTTAATTTTGATGGGTTGCCACCATATACTGTTAGGTGTCACTGATGGATTTTGGAAGCAATTAGAATGATTTAGATGATCGATCATTCTAGTTGTCTGAATTAAAAGAGTTCTGATTCATCAAAAGGAGTTTCGATGATGTCGATGATAGAGATCATGACATATCCCATTACCATATAGAACTGAATCTAACTGGATCATACAAATAAGGATTTGAATTTGGATATTATCAATTAAATTAATCTAGTTCAATTGATTTGAATTAGATTCAATTAGGTTCAAGAAAATAATGCTAGCACACGATTGAGCCTAATGTTCTCCTTCTATTATCATTAAAAGTTACCTCGACTGAGCCAAATAAGTATGTGCTCACTTAGGTACCTTTACTTGGTCTGACTGGAGCTTGTCCAGAGAAAATGGTTGTCTTAATTTATGAGATAAGTTTGAGACAACAGCTGCCATTTTTCGTCATCTGCTAATTCTTGTCTTTTAACTTTGGTCAAATGTTGACCTTTGACCCTTGGACATCTGCCCATGTGTCATGCACATATTGGAGAGCAGATAGGGACTTGTTCCCTTGCTAGATTTTGGAAAGAAGAGCGCACATACCTAGGGAGGCATGCACCCATGGATAGGGACGACTGGAGTCCTATACGGATGAGACTCAAGGCTGCTTCATGGTTTCTACTTTGGTGGCCCATAACTATAGACTTTGACCAGTCTTAGGCACCATCTAAGGATGAATTAATGGGGATTTCATCTGATTAGATTAGGTGATATCATCTCACCAATCAGATTTAGATCTGATTGCACGAAGCAACATGATTGGTCGGGATGATGTGGCACAGCATGGCGCAGCAGGATCTATATAAACCCTATCTGCGCCCAACTTTCATAGAGTTCTCTCTTAGCCCATGCCCCAAGGCTGCCCCTCTCTCTTCTCTATGCCATCTTCTAATCCTCTCTCTTCTCTCCATGCCTAAGGAAAGTTGGGCTCCAGTTTGATGCAATCCAGGCAAGAAAAAGCTGATGAGAAAGAAAGAAGGCAGCACTGCTGCAGAGATGACTGCAGATCTTCGAAAGGAGTTTTGAAGATCCTCTAAATTAGATCCAGATCTAATTTTTGGAAAGATGATAAAGAAGAAGAAGATCTCTAGATTCATCTAGAGTGGATACCGATAGAGATCAGGCGCTTGTGTGGCTAGATTCAGAACCTTAGGCAAGCAGCAGGATCATCAAAGGATAATCTGATTACCCAACATCAAGATATAATTAAATCAGATTTAATTTATTTTTATTTTTATTTATTAGATCTATAAAATTAGATCTGAAGCATCTCGATCTAATCTGGATATATGAGAAAAATTTTTGAAATATCTCTATTGATCTGATCAGATCTGAACAAACTTGATCCAGAAAAATAGAATTTCTCCTTTACCATTATCATCCACTTTAATGGGAGGCTATGATCTAGTTATCATATAACTATTTTATTCTAGAGACCTAATAATTTTAAAAAAATTATTTATAGAAGTGAGTAGGTTAGATTAACCAGCTTGTCATGATCATCTCATTGGCTTCATCAAGTCATCTTAAGGGAGACCACTAATAGGCTGATCAAAGAGCATCAAAATCAGTCATACTAATTTACTTAGCTGACATGGGTCAGCTCGAATAGTCAAGTGATTCAATCAAAATATAATCTCACCAAAAGACCAGGTAAGTTCGATCGGTGGGAGGGTCTGCCAAAGCTTGCCTTAGACACCATCAGAAAAGGCCAGGTAAGCGGGCTGCCAATTAAAAACCACCGATCTAGATTACCTTAGACACCAACTAGTTTAATTAGTTTCAATTAGATCAACCTAATAGTTCATGCTAGATCGCGTAGCCAGAAATCAAGTCCATCTTTGGTCTTGTTAAAGACATGGACTTGACCAACTACATCTATTATAATCGATCTAGAGAATCCTTGACCTAATCTAAGACAATAATTGATTAGATTTAGTCAATTCTTTAATTAAGTCCATTCTTTAATCTAACCCTAGGTCTAATCCAATTAATGGATCTAATCTCCACTAATTCATTTAACCTAATGTGTTATGATTTGTGTCTTAGGATCTTCAATTCACAGTCCTAGATCCTAATCAATCAACTTCTTAATTCTCAATTAAGTTTTGGGCTGAGGGTTGGGGTTCAGCTTTTCAAAAATAATTTTCATATTTATAAAATATTTTTTACAACATGGTTTTATCAACCAAGTTGCATGTTTAATTTATAATCAATATACAAGTAAAATAAACATAAAACTACTTTAGACGTAATCTAAACAGATTCATGTAATTGAAATAGTTTCAATAATTATCAATCGTAAATCTTCTTAGATCAAATCTAACACATTTATGATAATTAAAATTAGATTAAAATATTTTTAATCAGCTCATAAAATCTCTTAGATCTAATCTAAAATTTTATGATCAATATTTTAAATCAGTACGTACTAGGACAACCTATTCACTATAAGGGATAAACCTTATAGTAGGACAACCTTATGACAGTCCGTGCAATCTAAAATATTTTATTTTTATTTCTAAAATTATTTTAAATCTATTACATCATAAATAGAATTAGATTAAATCTAATAAACTTATGATCAAAGTTAGATCATCACAAACTAAGGCAATCTTTTCACTATAAGGGGTAAACCTTATAGTAGGACAACCTTATGGTAGTTCATGAGATCTGAATTTCTTTTTAATTTTAGATTTAATAATTAAATTATAAATTAGATCTAATCTAAAAAATAATCTAAACATGCACAAAAATCATGTAATAAGAATCTAAGCTCTCATACCAATTGAAGGAACCAGATCTAGGGTTTCATGGATAGATCTTGAAATTTTTTTAAGATCATACAACAAAAGACTTAAATAAATTAAATCTTTATTTAAATAAATATATAAGCACCTAAATCTTAGATCTATTATATGATCAAGACATGATATTAAATCAAAAATGAAAATCAAACAAGAAAGAAAAGGTTGATCAAATCAACCTAGATCTATGCTACATCAAATATAGGTATGACATTAATAGATTAGATCTATTACCTGAGCAAGTTAGATGATCTAACTTGCTAATCTAGGCTTGAGGATAAAGTCACAAGCTGCACATGCATCCGGCCTCTAGGAGTCATCCACACGAGCCCACGAACACGATCAGAGATCCTGATGCAGAAAATCAGCATAGCATGCTAATACTATGCTGATCTCTCTTCGATGGTCGATCCGATGCTTCCTTCTTCGAAACCTGAACTCTCTTAGAAAAGACTCAAAAGAAGGAGGAGAGATGAGGAATAAAATAGCCCTAGAAGAAGACCCTCTTCTTCTTCTCTTTTCTCTCACCTTGACACTTAGTTTGGTGCCTATGGAACCCCCATGCCCAAGGATCCTCTTCCTTTGATTTCTGTACACCCCAAACCTCTCCCAAATTTATATATTTTCTAAAAAAATTAGGACAAAATTTATAGAAAAAGAGGAGTCCTTGTCTAGGTCAAAAACTAGACAAGGCATGACTAGATTTAGCAAGTAGTTATGGCGCCCAACTCTTGGGCGCCGTGGGTGCCCCACCTCTTTGGACGCCCCTCCTCTGATTTTTTTTGATAAATCTAGAAAGGAGAGGCACACAAAAAACCTCTCACTCACATGTAATTAGGGAGGAAAAATAGGAGATGGGCGGCACACATGGAGTGAGATGTTTTGGTTTATAAGGATTCTATCTCATGGAATCCTAAATCAAAACTAACTTCCTCTTAGACTTGGTCAACCGCCAAATAATCGTATAAGAATATGAGAGAGAGAAGGGGCATGCATGAAGACCAGAGAGAGACTCTCGATCGCACAAAAAGAGAGGGCATGAGACATGGAGGGCTAAGGTAGCGCAAGGTGGAATCCTAGTCTCACTAGGATTCCATCTATAACTTGGTCAAATATGGTTTCTCAAATCAAATTAAATCAAAACAAAATTGACTAAATTAAATTAAGTTCTAATCTAATTAAAAATTTAATTAAATTAAATTTAATTCTAATATAATTTTTTAATTAAATTAGAAAATTGGGTTGACCCGAGTCTTAGTTAGACTAGGATTAGTTCTTCCTTGCACTTGACTTTTTCAATAAACCAATTAAACTTGATCCAATCAAGCCCAAACCAAATCTAATTAAATAATATTTAACTAGACTTAATCTCAATCCTCTGGCTTAATCAAATTAAGCTAATTAGCAATCTAATTGCTAATCGATCCTCCTGCAATACTTGCACTAGGTTAAACACCAATAATATTGATTGTTTAACCCTAAAATGATTTTAAATCGCTAATCAACCATCCGATCCAAACATGAACTCTAATGTGTGTGACCTCATAGGTTCAAACCTAAGTTGATAGCATGGGAATAAATTTTATACCAATCGAAGTGACCATCTAGCAATGATATCCAATAATCGGATAGGTCGAAAGGTGTAGAACACCATCCTTAGAACCCATGCGAATATACTTTCCATATAATTCATCCCCTTGACAACAATGCTCATAGGATACCTTACAGTTCAATTGTCAACTCTGATCAGGTTGTCCACATTGTATTTTAAAATATCAAATCCATCTGATGGATTATCCTGGCTAGGGTTTAGCTATATTGAAATACATTGATACATTCTTCTCTAACTCTTGGAGTGGTCAATTCCTTCTTGATCACACTTCGACTTTGCAAATACTTGACTATGCCCAAAAGTCTTTCGTTGTTGAATTAGAAATTCAGTTAGTCTGGTATCAAAGTACAGTGAGTTGCTTGTAAGTCACTGAGGTGATCTCAGGTCTAAGGGATACTTATACCTACATCCCATCAGAGATATTCTCGATAGCAGAATACTTTGAAGTTGGTCACGTTCAATGATGATGTACCCATACATCTCACCTATATTAGTATCTCCATACTTCTTAGTTAAGAGGACAATCAACCTATATGGCATATAGCGATCTATGCTTGATAGATGCTGTCATCTTAATTAACAGCCTATCATTTGATCATGAACAAATTTAAAAACTAATCGATAAATTCTGTCTTTATCGAAACTAAATAGTCCTGAGGACTTCATCACAACCATGGAGCTCATTAGAAGATGTAAATTTATAATAAAAAAATATGCCATAATATATTTTATTAATTAATAAATTAGTTATAATATCTCAATCGTCAACAAGCTGATGATTGACTTTGGAATAATTTTCAATATTTCTGACATACTCTATAGACTCATGCTACATTATTGGCCAATAGTAGCCTTTCCAAAGTAGTTTGTGAGATAAGATCTAGCTCCCACATGACTTTCATGGATTCCTTCATGCACTTTTCATAGTGTAAAATCAGTGTCGAAAGATCGGAGGCATTTCAAAAATGGTAAAGAATATGACCTTTTATATAACTTACCTTCATATAGAATATATCAAGAGGCCTGATTTCTATGCTTTCGAGCCTTTTTCGAATCACAAGGATGAACTCCATCCTTGAGATAAGCAATTAGTAGATCGATTCAGTTGGGCTCATGGTTGATCTTCATTTTGGATTGTGGCTCCTCCAAACTTGGACATTTTAGAACTTCAAAGATGACCTCCTTATGTAGTTCAGTCAGGGTTAGCATGGCCAATTTGGAGAGAAGGTCGACCTTAATATTCTCTGCTCTCAAAATTTGTTTGATATCAAAACTACTAAAGACCAGGGTCATACTGTTCACTTTTTCTAGATATTTGATCTTCCTATCCTCCCAAGATTCATAATTGCCACTAACTTGTTCCACTACTAACTTGGAGTCATTATAAACTTGGAGCCAATCTGCTTCTAGTTCTTTAGTTATCTTCAACCCTACGATCAACACCTCATACTTGGCCCCATTATTTATTATAGGAAATTCTAAATGCAACATGTACTCTTCAATGATTCCTTCTAGGTTGACCAAAATCAAACCCGTACCTACACCAAAAGCATTAGACGAGCCTGAAGGGAAAATCCTGATTTTTCGGATCAGGTTTGTTCAAATCTGATCGGGTCAAGAGGCATATTTTAAAAATTTTCTCTCAGATCTAAATTAGATATGACATTTTTCAGATCTAATTTTATGATTTGATAAATAAGAAAAGTAAATTAAATTAAATCTAAATTAGTTTTACCTTGATATGAGTAATCAGATTACCCGTTGATGATCCTGCTGATTGCCTGAGATTCTGGATTTAGCCACGCAAGTGCCTAGCCTCTCCGATATCCACTCAAGCTGGATCTAGAGATCTTCTCCTATCTTATCAGGTCTCCAAAAATTAGATTTTGATCTGATTTGGAGGATCTTCAAAACTTCTTCTGAAGATCAGTAGTGGTCTCTGCAGCAGTGCTGCCTTCTTCCTTTCTCGTCAGCCTTTTCTTACCTGGATCGCACCAAACTGAAGGCCCAACTTCCTTGGGTGTGGAGAGGAGAGAGATGATCAGAAGATGACATGGAGGAGGGAGAGAGGCAGCCTTGGGGCATGGGCTAAGAGGAACTGTCAAAAAGTTGGGCACAGATAGGGTTTGTTTATGGACCCTGCTGCACCATGCAGTGCTGCATCATCCCGACCAATCGCACTACTTCGTGCAATCAGATCTAAATCTGATTGGTGGGATGACATCACCTGATCCAATTAGATGAGAGCCCCATAGATTCATCCTTAGATGGCACCTAAGACTGGTCAAAGTCTATAGGTAAGGGTCACCTAGTTTGAATCCAAGAAGCAACCTAGAGTCCCATCCGTATGGGACTCTAGTGTTTATCCACATGGGGTGCATGACATCCGAGGCGTCCACCCTCCATCTGCCTGCCAAATGATAGGTGGAATTAGTCAAAAAGTCTCTCCTATGGGTGCATGATACATGGGCAGATGTTCAACGGTCAAAGGTCAACGTTTGACCAAAGTCAAAGGACAAGAATTAGCAGGTGATGAAAAATATTATGTGTTGTCTCAAATTTATCTCATAAATTAAGACAACCCTTTTTTAATCTGGACAAGCTCTAGTCAGATCAAGTAAAGGTACCTGAGTGAGCACAAACACATTTGGCTCAGTCGAGACAACTTTTAATGATAGAAAAAGAAGAATGTTACGCTCAATCATGTGCTAGCATGATTTCTTGAACCTAATTGAATATAATTCAAATCAATTGAACTGGATTAGTCCAATTGATGATATCCAGATCTAAACACTTATTTCTGTGATCTAGTTAGGTTCAGTTTTGTATGATAATGGGATATGTCATAATTTCTATCATCGACATCATCGAAACTCCTTTCGATGGATCAGAACTCTTCTGATTTAGACAACTGGAATGATCGATCATCTAAATCATTCTAATTGCTCCCAAAATCCACCAATGACACCTAGCAGTATATGGTGGTAATCCATCAAAATTAAAAATAAATCTCTTGGTGCAGCTACTTGTGTGATTAAGTTCTTCTATCTTTAGCCCCGATCATATTAGGGTTAAGGTGAACTCGTCAAACCCTAATTTCTATCATATGATTTAATCATTTGATTCAAGTTCGATGTGAAAATATTAATAGAAACTCTTTCTATTATTTCACTCTCTACAATGGCCATGGGCTTATGGACTTGATTCTCATGATCATCATAGGGCTGCTTCTCATCCATCGAGGTAGATAGATTCCATCTTGGTGCAATCCAATTCCTACAACGAACATGCTATAGCCAACATACACCTCAAGATTTTGAATGGCTAGGAGATCGAGTCATGGTATAGTCAAACTATAACACCCTCAAGGTGAACTGTCGATGCACCTTAGATCAAAGAATCAAACACACCACTACAGCTTCGAGTCAGTCATCGACAAAATGCTAGCTTCCTTATGACTAGTCGAGGTGGTCACGCTTGGTGCTCTCATTCTCTAATGAGTACCTATACTCTGATTCTTATATCTCTACACCATAGACTCAAGACTCATCTACTATGAAGAAGTGATTGTATACTAACGTTCCAGATCAATCACCATCCTCATGATGATCCTACGGTCAGGAGCATTTTATGAGTTAATAATGAAAATTCTTATCTGAAATTTTTAACTCTTGGAAATAAGAATTATCATTACCATTAACCCAAGGGATGTATCACAGACACTAAATAAATATATGTGATAGAAAATAACCCATTTTATTATTTATAGTCAAAATTATAATTTTGCCCTTAGAAGTGTATTACAAGTATCAGCCAATTCTGGCTTCTAGGGCATATATATTTAACAAACTCCCACTTGACCTAAAGTCAATTGGCTACAAATCTAAGTCCCATCTTCTTAAGGTGGGCTACGATCTTCTACTGGCCCAATGGTTTTATAAGCAGGTCCATCGCATTGTCTGTGGAGTCGACTCTCTTGACCTTGATGTAATCCTTCTCGAGGTAATCACGGATGAGGTGGTATCGCTGCTCGATGTGCTTAGATTTCTAATGAGACCTCAGCTCCTTAGCAAGGGCTATGATGCCATTATTGTCGTAGTACACAGCAATGGCATCTGATGGCTTCACTTCAATCTCTACGGCAAACTTTTTGTATCAAAATGCCTTCTTTGCAGCTTCTGACATAGTGATGTATTCTGCTTTGATGGTGGAATCTGCTATCACTATCTGCTTGGAACTTTGCAACTGACAGCTCCACCATTGCATACAAACAGACTTTCTGATGTCGACTTTCAATCATCTACATTAGACATAAAATCTGAGTCTGTATAACCCTAGACTTGGAGTTCTCCATTACCAAAAATCAACAACATATCCTTAGTTCTTCTCAAGTACTTAAGGATACATTTCACAGAAGTCGAGTGCTCTTCACCTGGATTCGACTGATATCTGCTTGTGACACTCACAACATGGGCTATATCAGGTCGTGTACATAACATGGCATATATGAGGCTCCCTATTGCTGAAGCATAATGGATCTTACTCATGCATTCTATTTCCTCAGGTGCGCTAGGGCACATCTTCTTGGAAAGATGAATGCCATGTCTGAAGGGTACTACATCCCTCTTAGAGTTTTCCATGCTAAACCTCTTTAGCACTTTCTCTATGTACATTTTCTGTGAAAGTCCTAGCATCCTATTCGATCTATCTTTATAGACTTTAATTCCTAGAATAAAGGATGCTTCTCCTATGTATTTCATGGAGAATTCTTTAGATAACCATATTTTAGCTATGGTCAACTTGAGAATATCATTTCCGATAAGGAGGATGTCATCCACGTACAATACGAGGAAGACAACAGCACTCCCACTGACCTTTTTGAAGATACATGGCTCCTCCTCATTTTTTATGAAATCAAACAATTTGGTCACATCATTAAAATGAGTATTCCAGCTCCGAGATGCTTGCTTAAGTCCATATATGGAACTTTGCAGCTTGCAAACCTTGTGATCATCATCACTGGCTGTGAAACCTAGCGGCTGTTCCATATAGATATCTTCCTCAAGATATCCATTTAGAAATGTCGTTTTCACATCCATTTGTCATATTTCATAATTGAAATAGACTGCAATAGCAAGCAATGTGTGAATAGATTTTAGCAAAGCTACTGACAAAAAGGTATCCTGATAGTCAATGCCTTTGCATTGACTATTATCTTTTGCTACTAATCTAGCCTTGAATGTCTCCACATTCCCATCTGTAGCAATCTTCCTCTTGTAGATCCATTTACATCCAATAGGTACTATACCTTCTATTAGGTCTACCAAGGTCCAAACTTGGTTTGAGTGCATCGAGTCAATTTCTGACTTCATTGCCTCTAACCATTTCTCGGAGTTGGTATCTAGCATCACCTTGTTATAGATTTTGAGATCATCACCATGAACCCCTTTTCCTATGAGGAATATTTCCTCTACATCCTCTAAAACAGTACCTAAGTACCTCTCAGGGGGATGGGAAACCCTTTTCGATCTACGAGGTGGATGAGGTAGTGTATGGATTGGCTCAACCTAATTTGGTTCCATTTGGTCCTTAGCTCGTTGCTCTTGTGAGACTTTCTCTTCGAGCTTGATCTACTTTCCAATGCCGCTATCTTGAATAAACTATTTTTTAAGAAAAATGGCATATCAACTCGCAATCACATTGTGATCTTCTGGAATGTAGAAATAATATCCTAATGACTCTTTAGGATATCCTATGAATCGAGCTCTAAAGGACCTAAAGTCTAACTTGTCTGCTTGTTGTCTTTTGACATGAGCTGGACAACCCCAAATTCTAAGATGACTCAGACTTGATTTCTTACCATGCCATATTTTATATGGTATGGTAGGAATGGTTTTGGTGGGAACCGTATTCAGTAAGTATATTGCAGTTAACAAAAAGTATCACTAAAGAAAATCAGGGAGGTCTGTGAAGCTCATCATGGATTGAACCATATTTAATAGGGTCCGATTCCTCCATTCTAAAATTCCGTTGAGTTGAGGTGTTCCAGGTGGAGTCCATTAAGAGACTATGCCACTTTCCTTGAGATAGTCCAAGAATTCTCGACTAAGGTATTCACCTCCTTGATCTAATCAAAGAATCTTAATGAGTTTTCCAGTTTGCTTTTCTACTTCATGTTTGAATTCTTTGAACTTTTCAAAAGCTTCAGACTTATGTCTCATAAGATACATATATCCATACCTAGATAAATCATCGGTAAAGGTTATGAAGTAGATAAAGTTGCCTCTAGCAGGCACATCAAATGGACCGCACATATCAGTATGTACTAGGGCAAGAAGATCCATGGCCCTTTCCTCATATCCTATAAAAGGAAGCTTGGTCATTTTGCCATAAAGATACGATTCATAAATTGGATATGACTCGAAAGTCAACGAACTCAATAGCCTGATTTTTTTCAATTTGTTAACCCTATCTTCTGCTACATGACCTAGTCTTAGGTGCCATAGATATCTATCGTCTGGACTATTCCTGGGTTGTTTTGATTTTATGGCATTCACATTTTGTTCGAAATTAAAAATAGATACATCAACATGTAACTGTTAAAGATCGTCAATAAGAAGTCCACTTATAATTTTATTTCTTTCATAAAGAATGTTACAATGGTCCTTAAGAAAACTAATTACATAGCCTTCTAATGTAAGATAAGAAACAGAAATCAAATTCCTGCTTGCTACAGATACATAATAACAGTCTTTTTATACTAAGTCTAAACCAGATGGTAGTCGAAGAGGGTATGTTCCCACGGCCATGGCAGCAACTCTTGCTCTATTTTTGACATGCAGGATCATCTCACCATCCATCAACCTCCTACTATCCTCAAGACCAAGCATAGAAGTGCACAAGTGAGCACTAGAACCAGAGTCAAGCACCCAACTGGATGCAGAAGAAACTGCAAGGTTAGACTCAATAGTGAGCATATCTCCAGAAGGACTTGCCTCCTTCTTTAGGATGGCCAGGTAAGTAGGGTAGGTCCGCTTTCAGTGGCTGTCATTATTGCAATGGAAATAGTTTTCTTTGTCAGCGGCCTTCTTCTTCAGCTCTGCCATTTTCTTCTTTCCTCCTTCCACCTTCTGCTTTTTCACAGACTTTTTCTTCTTTTCAAAAGACTTTCTATTGGAAGAAGTTCATTCCATAGCAAGTACTAAGCCTTTAGAACCTTTCATGGAAAGCTCAACGGTAACCAGCATGTTCATAAGTTCGGCTAAGGAGTTTTGAAGTTTATGAATATGGTAGCTCATGATGAACTGCCCATATGCATCAGTCAAAGATCGTAAAATTATATCATTCTGCAGATCCAAGTCCAACCTCACTCCAAGCTTCTTAAGCTCTTCCAAGTCCTTGATCATCATTAGACAATGATCTTGGACTGACTGCCCATCATGCATCTTAGTCTTTAATAGTCGTTTAGTGACTTGATACTTGGCTGCGCGACTCTATTCACCAAATATCTCCTGTAGGTGAGCCAACATTTGGCGAGCAGTCCCGATATCTTCATGTTGGCACTGAAGTTGATCAAACATCGAGCCCAACATATAGTATTTGGCCTTGTTATCATCGTCTGTCCACTTATCTAGAGATGCTCTCTGCTCAGTGGATGGATGAGTTGGTAAGATGGGAGGGTCCTAGTTCAGTACAAGAGTTAACTTCTCGGAACCCAAAATAATTTTGAAGTTCTAGAGCCAATCCTTGTAATTTGGTTTGGTCAGTCTATAGGTGTCCAGGATTCGTGCTAGTGGGTTGGATGCAGACATTTTTTTGTAGAGTATCAAAGTTTCTAGTTAGATATTATAATTAAGACTTAACCAATTTGTTTAAGAATTTTATTTTTAAATAAATTAGCTTCCATTATTTTTCTGGATCCCTACACTCCCTCTATAGAGATGCAAAAATCTTCATGATTATTGATTTATAGTGGGTGGTGCGGTCCCACCAATTGACTCATCACCTCACCTAACAGTTATTGGTGATGGGTTAGCCAATGAGTGAACAACTCTTGTTCATTGATTCTCTAATCATGATGCACCCAAACTTGATCTCTAATTCATGAATCTCACCGTGTCCAAAATATTGATCCATTCTTTAGTTAAGTCAGTCCCACCATTTGCACAGATCAGATTTCTAATTGAGTCTCTCACCGTATCCAAAATATTGAGCCCAATTCATCCTCCAGCCCGTAGCATCCAATGCCTAATATACTTGGTTGCATCTTTTCAATGCAACTAAGCGACTGTAACCAATCGAGAACAATCAACGTCGAAAAGGGCCCGCATATCTACAATGGTGGAAGACCTTAGACTTAATCTTTTCTTAGGGAGATTTGATTTAGGTCTCATTAAACTAGACTTGACATAGTCATAACCATTATGACTAACCTAGTGGCATGGGTTAGCTCGGATTATTGACCACCTCAGATTAGAACTGAGTCAACAAACATGACCAGATAAGTGAGACTGATGGAAGGGATATGCCATTAACTTGACAAGAAGGCATTCAAGTCGAGTAGCTCCCAATTAAAAACCAGTCGGTCATATCTGCCAAACTTACCTTAGACACTAAATTGTTGAGCCAGAACCAATCGAATTAGCCTACAATCCAGACTCTAACCATCGAGCCTAATTAGGTCTTAGCTTGATCGATCACTCATGTGACTCGATCTAGACCCAGGCTTAATCCTATTAGGCTGGTCAATTTAAGCATTGTTGATCCCATCTAACCAACTCTTGATTCGATTTGATCAATCGTTAGACCTAATTGAGCTATCCAAGCCCAAACCCAATTTTATGAACATGTCTTAGATTTGAAAATTCTCAATTTTAGACTTAATATGTTTCATAATCTTAATTCTTAATTAAGTTTAGGTTTCATAAACAAAATATGCAAATAAGATCCTAGGGTTTCAGGATCTAGGATTTTACAGAAAGTAAATTTTTAATTTTTGATTAAGGATGAACGCACAGCACCCCTACATATCATAAAAATATCCCATCGAATGGAAGGAGATGGTCTTTAAATCCTAGCTTGTTCTTATGACCGGACGGCCAAGGGGAATGCCTTAATCAGAAATACAACTAATCTACAAAACTAATTAGATCTAAGCATATATCTCATATAAAAAAATTGATCTAATTAAAATATGTTTTGTATACATCATTTAATGCATGTTTTTTAGATCTAAATTATCTCATAATCATCTAAAAAATTAAATTTAAATTTTATCACGTCAAATAAAATTTAATCTAGATCCTTTTGTAGGACTATTCTACAACTAGTCTAAACATGCAACTATCATATCTCATATGAATAAATTAAATTAAATTTATTTTTTATTTTTAGATTTAATTATAATATTTATACAATTAGAAAATAGTAAATAAATAAATCTTAAAATTATATTTAATTAAATAAAAATTATGATTATACTAGACTACACATAGAATAATTCTATTCCTAGTCTAGTTATGTATCTCATATATATTAGATCTAGATTAATTAATTTTAATTTTCTAATTTTCTAATTTTAGATCTAATCACATATCATGTAATATCTAAAATTACTAATTTATCAAATTAAATTAGATTTAAATAAATTCTAATGCAACCTGGCTCTGATACCAGTTGAAGGGGAAATACTGATTTTCTAGATCAGGTTTGTTCAAATCTAATTGGATCAATAGGCATATTTCAAAAATTTTCTCTTAGATCCAAATTAGATCTGATATTTTTTAGATTTAATTTTATGATTTGATAAATAAAAAAATTAAATTAAATTAAATCTAAATTAGTTTTATCTTGATATGGGTAATCTGATTACCCGATGATGATCCTGCTGATTGCCTGAGGTTCTGCATCTAGCCATGCAAGCACCTGACCTCTACTGATATTCACTCAAACTAGATCTAGAGATCTTCTCTCTTTTTATCTTATCTCCAAAAACTAGATCTTGATCTGATTAGAAGGATCTTCAAAACTCCTTCTAAAGATCAGCAGTCGTCTCTGCAGCAGTGCTGCCTTCTTCCTTTCTCGTCAGACTTTTCTTGCCTGGATCATACCAAACTGAAGGCCCAACTTCCTTGGGCATGGAGAGGAGAGAGATGATTAGAAGATGGGATGGAGGAGGGAGAGAGGCAGCCTTGGGGTGTGGGCTAAGAGGAACTCTCAAAAAGTTGGGCGTAGATAGGATTTATTTATAGATCCTATTGCGCCTTGCAGTGCTGCATCATCCCAGCCAATCGCATTGCTTCGTGCAATCAAATCTAAATCTGATTGGTGGGATGATATCACCTGATTCAATCAGATGAGAGCCCCATAGGTTCATCCTTAGATGGCGCCTATGACTGGTCAAAGTCTATAGGTAAGGGTCACCTAGATTGAATCCAAGAAGAAACCTGGAGTCCCATCCGTATGGGACTCCAATGTTTATCCACATGCGGCGCACGCCATCCTAGGCATACACCCTCCATCTGCCTGCCAAATGGTAGATGGACTTGGTCAAAAAGTCTCTCCTATGAGTACATGACACATGGGCAAATGTCCAAGGATCAAAGATCAACATTTGACCAAAATCAAAGGACAAGAATTAGCAGATGATGGAAAATGATAGGTATTGTCTCAAACTTATCTCATAAATTAAGACAATCCTTTTCTAATCTGGACAAGCTTCAGTCAGACCAGGTAAAGGTACCTGAGTGAGCACAAACATATTTGGCTCAGTCGAGACAACTTTTACTGATACAAAAAGAAGAATGTTAGGCTCAATCATGTGCTAGCATGATTTTCTTAAACCTAATTGAATCTAGTTCAAATCAATTAAACTGGATTAGTCTAATTGATGATATCTAGATCCAAACCCTTGTTTGTATGACTTAGTTAGGTTCAGTTCTATATAGTAATGGGATATGTCGTGATCCCTATCATCGATATCATCAAAACTCTTTTCGATCGATCAGAACTCATCTGATTCAGACAACTAGAATGATCGATCATCTAAATCATTCTAATTGCTTCCAAAATCCATCAATGACATCTAGCAGTATATGGTTGCAATCCATCAAAACTAAAAATGAACCTCTCGGTGTAGCTACTTGTGTGATTAAGTTTTTCTATCTTTAGTCTCGATCAGATTTGGGTTAAGGTGAACTCGTCAAACCCTTATTTCTATCATATGATTTAATCATTTGATTCAAGTTCGATGTGAAAACCTTAATAGAAACTCTTTCTATTATTTGACTCTCTACCATGGCCATGGGCTTATGTACTTGATTTTAATGATCATCATAGGGCTGCTCCTCATCCACCGAGGTAGATAGATTCCATCTTGGTGCAATCCAATTCCTACAACGAACATGCTATAGCCAACATACACCTTAGGATTCCGAATGGCAAGGAGACCAAGCCATGGTGTAGTGAAACTATAACACCCTCAAAGTGAACTACCAATGCACCTCAGATCAAAGAACCAGACACACCACTGCAGCTTCGAGTCAGTCATCGATGAGAAGGTAGACTTTCTTATGAGTACTCGAGGTGGTCACACTCAGTGCCCTTATTCTCTAACGAGTACCTGTATGCTTTCTCTGGTGTCTTTACACCATAGACTTAAGACTCATCTACTCTAAAGAAGCGATTGTACACTAACCTTCCAGATCAATCACCATCCTCATGATGATCCTATGGCCAGGAGCATTTTATGAGTTAATAATGAAAATTCTTGTCTTAAATTTTCAACTCTTGAAAATAAGAATTATCATTACCATTAACTCATGCGATGTATCATAAACACTAAATACGCATATGTGATAGAAAATAACCTATTTTATTATTTATAGTCAAAATTATAATTTTTTTCTTAGAAGTGTATTATAAATGTCAGCCAATTCTGGCTTCTAGGGCACACATATCTAATAGAGCCATGCATGTATAAAGCCCAAAAATCTTCAGGAAGGTCTGCTCTTTCTTTGGGGGAGTTCGGCTGCAACCATGGAATATCTGTTTCACTTTGCTCAAGTTTGGCTTCATCTAGAATGGTGCATTTTACTATGAAATCTATCAATATTTGGGCTTTGATTGATGGCTAAGGTTGATAGTTGATGTCAAACTCTATAAGCTCAATTGCCCATTTTGCTATTCTTTTGGAGGCATCTATTCGATGAAGAACTATCTTGATTGGTTGATCAGTGAGGAGTGTTATAGTGTGTCCCTAGAAATAAGGTTGGAGCCTTTAGGCTACAATCAACAATGCATCAGTTAGCTTTTCTAACTTGGTGCACTTTGGCATCCCTTAAAACTTGACTTATATAATAGATCGACCATTGTACTTTTTTCTCTTCCTTGATTAGGACTGCTGCAAGGACTGTCTTGGAGACTGCCAGGTATAGGAATAATTCTTCTCCAAGTTCAGACTTTGCTAATAAGGGAGGTGAGCTAAGGTAGTTCTTAAGTTCTTCAAATACTTATTGACATTCAGCAGTCCATTGGAAATTTTTTGGTTGCTTGAGAACTTGAAAGAAGGTCATACATCACTCAGCCGACTTTGAGATAAAGTGATTCAAAGCTGCTACCTTTCCTGCTAGGTGCTGAACTTTCTTTATTGATTTTGGAGTGGTCATTTCTTGAATGGCCTGAATCTTCTCTGAATTTACTTCAATTTTGCACCTTGACACCATGAAACCCAAAAACTTTCCTAAGGTTACTCCAAAGGTGCACTTGTCAGGTTCAACTTCATCTTGTATTTTTGGAGGGCACTAAAGGTCTCTTCAAGATCGGCAATATGACTTATTGAAGATCTGCTCTTTACATGCATGTCATCCACGTAGACCTCCATGTTGTGATCGATCTGCTCCTTGAATATCTGATTGACCAAGCATTGGTAGGTTGCATCTACATTTTTTAGCCCAAAGGGCATGACCCTGTAACAATAGAAACCACAGTCAGTAATAAAAGTAGTTTTTTCCTCATCCTTTGGTGCCATCTGGATCTAATTATAGTCGAAGAAGGCATCCATAAAAGTAAGGAGCTCATGGCCTGAGATTACATCCACCAATTGATCAATTTTAGATAGGGGATAGCTATCTTTTGGATAGGCCTTGTTCAAATTCTTGAAGTCTATGCACATTTTTTATTAACGATTTGCCTTCTTGATGAGGACCACATTAGAGATCCAGTTCGGATAGTTGACTTTTTAGATGAACCTGACTTTGAAGAGTTTGTCAACCTCTTCTACTATTGCTTTCGGCCTCTTTGGTGCATAGCCTCGTATCGTTTCTTTCACCGATCAATGTTTGGGATCAACAATCACTCCATGACTTCAACATCAATTTTGGGCATATCTACAGGGACCGAAGCAAAGACATCTATATTGTTTTATAGGAAGATGACGAGCTGCTTTCATACTGCGCCTTCCAAGTTGGAGCTAATTAGTACTGTATGCTTTGGTTCCCATCATTTAAAGGGATAACTACAAGGTCTTCCATAGGCTCACGCCGCTCCTCAGTAAGGTCATCACGGACGTCTAACCCATCAATAGGACAAGGATCTAACTGATCGCTTTTCTATAAAGCAGTTAAGTAGCTGTGTCATGCTAGAGCTAGATTTCCTTTGACCTCTCTGATCCTGTGGCTTGTTAGAAACTTCATCTTCAAATAGTAAGTCGACAGCACTATCCGAAGTGCATTAGACCACATCAGTCAAGAATTGCATTGTAAGCAAATGGAGCTCTTACTACCAAAAAATCTACTTATGCTTCGAACTGTCTTGGGTATCGCCTTGCAGCTACAGTTAATATTATTATTCCTTCAACTGGCATAGCATCGCCAGTAAAGCCCACCAATGGGAAGTTCATTGGTCTTAGGTGGTTATTAGGTATGGACATCTTAGAGAAAGCATCATAAAACAAGACATCGATAGTACTTCCATTATGAATAAGAACGTAACATACATCATAGTCTACAATATTTAAAGTAACTACAACTACATCGTTATAAGGAAATTGAACCCCTTGAGCATCTTCTTTAGGGAAAGCTATGGGTTCTTCAATCATCCACCACTTCATTGGCTCTGCCGATCCATTGGCCTCTCCCCATCAAAGTCCCCCAAAGATGGTGTTGATGATGCTGAGGGGTAGCTAATGTCCTTGCTGTTCCTCCCTCCTTGATGGTTCTGATCGTGGCAATGCCCTCACCCAATCCTCCCTTCCTTTAGGTCGATGCCACAAAAGTCGGTAAAGTTGACCTCACCTGATGTGCTTCGTGATCTCATCTTGGAGCTAAATACATTCTTCAGCATCATGACCATGGTCATGATGGTAGAGGCAGTATTTGTTAGGATTCTTCTTACTAGGGCAGTGCGCGTCCTCTCCAGCCTTGATAGTTGCTCCTTGATTTCCATCAGCACTTGGGTCTTGGAGCATTGAGGGGAGCATAGTTGTGGAACCTTCTGGAGGGAAGTTTCTCCATTTCCTTCGATCAGGGCTTCTTTGATGGTGAGCTCGAGGAGGGGTTCAGGCTCACTTGCACTTAGGAGGAGTTTAGGAATGTAACCGAGCTTCACTCAGCTTCTCTTCAACTATGGGCTTGCTAGAATCGCCTACCTATCACTCTCCTATGGCTTTCTCATCCTTCAATTTGAAGGCTTCTTTAGCTTGAGCATAACCTTCAGCCCGAGCTAGCAAATCAGCAAAATCCCTGGGGTACTTCTTCTCTAGAAAAAATAGATGATCATTCTTTTGAAGGCCACCTTTCAGCATGGCCATCGTAAAAGATTGGTCTAGATTCTAGACCTCCAGTGTAGTAGCATTGAAGTAGCTGACGTAAGCTTGGATGGACTCCCCTTCCTTCTGGTTGATATAGATGAGAGAGTTCGAGCCTCGCCTGGAATGTTGGCTACTAACAAAATGAGCTACAAATTGATCGGTCATTTGGTCGAAGGAGAAGATCATACCTGGCTTCAGCATCGTGTACCAATTTCTTGCTACTCCCTTAAGAGTAGATGGAAAGGCTTGGCATAAGATGGTGTCTGGTGCAACATAGAGTAGCATCGTTATTCAAAAAGCCTCTAGATGATCGATCGGATCAGTGGTCACATCATAGCTCTCGAATTTAGGGAGCTTGAAGTTTGGCAGGATCAACTCCCGCTTGATTTGCTAGGAGAAAGGAGGATTAATGCTGATATCATCACTGTGGGTAGGGGGAGCATGGTAGAGTTCCTCAATCCATCAGTTCATCTCTCAGAACTTTTGATCCAGAAGATCCTCTCAGTTATGGATCTTGAGGGTCTTCTAACAGAATGGAGGCAAGGATCCTCCGAGGATGGAGTCATGATCTAAACAAGGGCTCTCCATCCTTTGTTTTCTCTTTCTAGGGGTCACCTGATGACCTGCCCAGGCAAGCCATCCCAGCATCGTATCTTGGTATTTCGATGAAGCTCTCTGGCTGAACTGATGCTGGTGGTTATTGCTACTGCATGGCCTACACTACTTCGGTGAGGCCTGTGACCTGCTGGATTAGTAGGTTGAATTACTCCATGTCCACCATTGCTACTAGTGGAGGAGCCTGGGATGCCGAAGATGAAATCGAGGCTGGTAGATCTTGATGAGATCTAGCTGTGGAGGTGGTAGATCGCCTGGTTGATGCCTTCTTGGGTGGCATCTTTGCAAAGCTGATCAGAGAAGAACATTAAAGAAGAAGAAGGATCTCTACTAAGTACTTCTTTAAGAATAAAGGACCGTAGGCCCTTCCTCTATTACCAATTTTATTGGCATAGAATCTAATTGATGCCAAAATGGAGCTGGAGCTAGAGAAGATGAGGTTGCCATCAGTAATTTGCAAAATAAAGTTCTATTCAGAGCTAGGGGTGATGGCTTTAGCAGGACCATCCGATGATCAAGTTAGCTCTTCTGACCAATAGAAATAGAGTACTCAAGGAGATTTCTAGTAGAATTTTGGAGCATAGAGAGAGAATGTATCTGGAGGATCCCTTATATAGATAAAGCCTATAACAAATTGATGGTAATAGTCATAATTTCCTGGTAGTGGATTGTTTGGGGTCACATGAAGTTTGTTACGGAGGGTAGTATCTGTTGTCGTGACGTGCTATTCTATTGAAATTTAATAATTAAATTTTTGATGGGACAACCATCGACGGTGAAGAACTTCACATCATAGCAGTCCAAGATAGGTTCGGATGTCTCCAAGATCATCTGTGTGTTGATTGATATTTACTGTATTATGAATTAATGCCTATTAGATGTATGCCTTAGAAGCCAAATTGGCTAAACACTTGTAATACACTTCTAGGAGCAATTTTATAATTTTGACTATAAATTAATAAAAGAATTATTTTCTATCATAGTACGTGTATTTAAGGTGTTTGTGATACATTCTATGAGTTAATAGTATTGATAATTCATATTTTTAAGAATTAAAAATTTAAGATATGAATTTTTATAATTAATTCATAAATTACTTCTGACCATAGGATCATCATAAGGATGGTGATAGATCCGAAAGGTTGGTGAATGATCGCTTCCTTAGTGTTACATATGTATCCTAGAAGCCAAATTGGCTAAACACTTGTAATACACTTCTATGGGCAATTTTATAATTTTGACTATAAATTTATAAAAGGGTTATTTTCTATCATAGTGTGTATCTAAAGTGTGTATGATTCGTCCTTTGGGTTAATGGTAATGATAGTTCAGATTTTTAAGAGTTGAAAATTTAAGATATGAATTCTCATAATTAACTCATAAATTGCTCCCGACTATAGGATCATCATAGGTATGGTGATTGATCCAAAAGATTGGTGTATGATCACTTTCTTAGAATAGATGTGTCTTGAGTCTATGGTGTGGAGACACCAGAGTGAGAGTATAGGTACTCGTTAGAGAATGAGGACACTAAGCATGACCACCTCGAGCAGTCATAAAAAAGTCTATCTTCTCATCGATGACTGGCTCGATGTTGCAGTGGTGTGTCTGGCTCTTTGACCTGAGGGGCATCGACATTTTATCTTGAGGGTGTTATAGTTTGACTACAATATAACTCAGTCTTCTAGCCATTCAGAATCCTGAGTTGTATGTTGGCTATAGCATGTTCACCGTAGGAATTGGATTGTGCTAATAAGAGATATATCTACCTCGGTAGATGAGGAGTAGCCCTATGATAATCATGAGATTGAGTTCTTAAGCCTATGGCCATGGTAAAGTGAAGATGATAGAAAGAGTTTCTATTATAATTTCACATTGGACTCGAATCGAATAATTAATTTATATGACAGATGTTGGGTTTGATGAGTTCACCTTAACCCTAATCCTATCTGGGCTCAAGATAGAAGAACCCAATCACATAGATAACTATATTGAGAGGTTCTCTTTTAGTTCTGATGAGTTGCCACCATATACTATTAGGTGTCACTGGTGGATTTTGAGAGCAATTAGAATGATTTTGATGATCGATCATTCTAATTGTTTGAATTAGAAAATTTTTGATCCATCGAAAGATGTTTTGATAATGTCGATGATAGAGATCGGGACATATCTCATTATCATATTAAATTGAATCTAACTGAATCACATAAACAAGGGTTTGGATTTGGATGTCATCAATTGAGCTAATCCAATTTGATTGATTTGGATAAGATCCAATCAAGTTTAAGATAATCGTGCTAGTACATGATCGAGCCTAACTTTCTCCTTCTACAATCTTTCTAACTCATCACAACCAAGTCAAATTTGATTTGACTCATTGTTATATCTTGAATGGATTAATTTTCATTTGACTGGAACCTGTCCAAGTTAGATTAATTATAGAAATTAAATCCATTCATAGTGCAAATGGACTAGGGTCAAAAGTTGACATGTTTAAGAGAATTGAGGGTCACCTGGTCAGAGGCTTCTAGAAAATTATTTAGAAATAATTATGGTCTAATTTTTTGATATGTGATTAGGCTCAAGTCATACTTTGAGTGAGCCCAATTTCATGAATTTTTGTGGTGCTTAGATTGAGTTTCTGATAGAGTTTGATTTGGATCAAACTCTTGAAGGGAGGAGTCCCATGCGCCATGGACTCCTCCTTATCCTTTCTTCACCCCAACTTGGGAGGAGTTTTGGGTGACAAAACCTGATGAAGATCAGGTGCGTGATGTGGGTTATCAGATTGGAGTGCTAGATGATCAAGCAAATGAGTCGCTTGATCACTTAGGAGTCTAAATGGCATAAGAAACTTGTATAAAAACACCTGCACATAAGGTCCTTGTAGAATTCTGATTGGCACGTCCATATGCTACCACCCATTCCATCTTCTATTACCCCTTAGATCCTCTCTCTCCCCTTCTTCTATGTGCCAAAGGTTAGGTGCAAATCAAAGAAGAAGATCTAATCAAATTGTGAAGAGTTCAGCATCTACATGACAGTGTTTGTGAGATGAACAAGCAGCCTTCTCAAATTTTTTTGAAGGTTCTTCAGATCTGATCATTGAAAGAAAAATTTGTAAGGAGAAGACATCCAGATCTTACTCGAGTGAATATTGGTAGAGGTCAGGCACGTGCGTGGCTCCTTCTAGAACCTTAGGAGAAATTAGGATCATTGCAGGATAATCAGATTATCCAAACAAGATAAGAAATTAAATTTGATTTAATTTTATTTTTAGTTTTTAATATTAGATCATCATGATCAAATCTAAGAACTCTTAGAACTAATAGATTATTTAAAAATTTTTTAGAAAAATCCATCCCAGATCTGATCTGATCTGCATGATCCTATGGTGAAAAATGAGAGTTTTTTCAACTGGTATAAGAGCTACATTAGCAGTTCTTCAAATCTATTTTAGATCTAATTTAATTTTAATTTATAGTTTGATATTAAATAATTTTAGATGTCACATCAGATATGATTAAATTTGAGATTAGAATATTAAAATTAGAATAATTTAGATCTACAATGTATGAGATGCATGACTAGACTAAGTATAGAATAGTTCTACGTGTAGTCTAGCATCACCATATTTTTAATTTGATAAAAAATAATTTTAGATTTATTTAATTTTTATTTTTTTGAAATTATAATTATTATAAAAAAATCTAGAAAATAGAAAATAGAGTTTTAATTTATTCATATTAGATATGTTAGATGCATGCTTAGACTACTCATAGAATAGTTCTATAAATATCTAGAATAGTTTTGTTTGATGTGACTAAATTTAAATTATATTTTTTAGATATTATATACGATATATCAGATCTAAAGCATGGATGTTTAATTAAGTTATGATACATGAGATGTATGCAAAATATATATAAGTTCGATCATTAATTGTATATGCGATATATGATTTAGATCTAACTGATTTTGCAGTAGAAATTATATTTCTGATTAAGGCATTTTCCTTGGCCATCTAATCTTAAGAATAAAGTAGAGTTTAAAGACCCTTTTCTTCCATTCGATGGGGTGTTCTTATGATGTGTAGGGGTGCTGCACGTTCGTCCTGAATCAAAAATCAGAACTTATTTTTCTGCAAAATCATAGATCTTAAAACCCTAGGATTTTGTTATATATTTTATTTATGAATCCAAAACTTAGTTAAAAATTAAGATTATAAAATTAATTAGATCTAAAAATTATAAATTTTTAGATCTAAAATATATTCATAAAATTAGATTCGGACTTAGGTAGCTTAATTAGATCTATCGGTTGATCAAATCGAATCAAGAGTTGGTTAGGTGAGATCAAAGAAAGCTTAGATTCGACTAGCCTAATAAGATTAAGTCTGGGTCAAGATCGAATCACATTGAGATGTGACTCAATCAAGTCAAGATCTAATTTGGCTCCATGGTTTGAGCCTGGATTGTAGGCTAATCCAATTGGTTCTGATTCAAAAATTTGGTATCTAAGGAAAGTTTAGTAGATATGATCGATTGATTTTTAATTGGGAGCTACTCGACCTAAATGCATTGTTAGCTAACCCACCGGTCTCACTTATCTGGCCATTTGTGTCCATCCAATTTTGATTTGAGGTGGCTAGCAATTCGAGCCAACCCATGCCACTAGATTAGTCATAATTGTTACGACTAAGTCAAGTTTAAAGAGATCTAAATTAAATATTTCTAAGAAAATATTAAGTCTAAGGTCTTCCACCATTGTAGATGTGTGGGCCCTTCCTGGGGTTGATTGTTCTCGACTGGTTATAGTGGCTCCGTTGCATCGAAAAGATGCAACCACATTTATTAGGCATTAGATGCTATGGATTGGAGGATGGATTGGGCTCAATATTCTAGATATGGTGAGAACCATAATCAGAAATCCAATTTATGCAAATGATCATTCTGACTTAAGTAAAGAGTGGATCAATATTCTAGATACGATAAGATTCATGAATTGGAGACCAGGTTTGGATGCACCATGATTAGAGAATCATTAGATAAGAGTTGTCCACTCATCTGTTGATCCATCATCAATAACTTTAGGTGAGGTGATGAGCCAGTTAGTGGGACCACACCATCCACTATAAATCAATAATCATGAAGATTTTTGCATCTCTGCCAAGAAAGTGTAGAGATCTGAGTTAATAGTGGTAGCTTAATTTGTTTAAAAATAAAATTTCTAAATAAATTGATTAAGTTTAATTACAAAATCTAACTAAAAATTTTGACTCTCTACAGAAAAATATCTATTTCTAACCCACTAGCTCGTATCCTAGACATCCATAGACTGACCGAACCCAACTACTAGGTATTAGATATGTGTGCCCTAGAAGCCAGATTGGTTGACACTTGTAATATGCTTCTAAGAAAAAAATTATAATTTTAACTATAAATAATAAAATAGATTATTTTCTATCACAGTATATATTTCAAAGTATCTGTGATACATCCCTTGAGTAAATGGTAATGATAATTCATATTTTCATTAGTTGAAAATTTAAGACATGAATTTTCATTATTAACTCATAAAATATTTCCGACCATAGGATCATCATGAGGATGGTGATTGATCTGGAAGGCTAGTGTATGATCATTTCTTTTGGATAGATGAGTCTTGAGTCTACGGTATAGAGACATCAGAGTGAGAGTATAGGTACTTATTAGAGAATGAAGGCACTGAGTGTGACTACCCCGAGCAGTCATGAGAAACTCTACCTCTCATCGATGACTGGCTCGAAGCTACAGTGGTGTATCTGATTCTTTGACCAGAGGTGCATCAACAGTTCACCTTGAGGGTGTTGTAGTTTGACTACATCATAACTCAGTCTCCTAGCCATTTGGGATCCTGAGGTGTATGTTGGCTATAGCATGTTCATTATAGGAATTTGATTGCACCAATAAGGGATCTATCTACCTCAGTAGATGAGGAGTAGCCCTATGATGATCATGAGAATCAAGTCCATAAGTCTATGGCCATGGCAGAGTAAAATAATAGAAAGAGTTTCTATTAGGATTTTCATATTGGACTTGAATTGAATGATTAATTCATATGACGAAAATTAGGGTTTGATGAGATCACCTTAACCCTAATCTGGTTGGGGCTCAAGATAGAGAAACTTAATCACATAGGTAACTGCATCGAGAGGTTCACTTTCAGTTCTGATAGATTGCCACCATATGCTGCTCGGTGTCACTGATAGATTTTGAAAGCAATTAGAATGATTTGGATGATCGATCATACTAGTTGTCTGAATCAGAAAAGTTCTGACCCATTGGAAGGTGTTTTGATGATGTCGATGATAGAGATCATGACATATCCTATTACCATATGAAACTGAACCTAATTGGATCATACAAATAAGGATTTGGATCTAAATATCATCAATTAGATTATCCCAGTTCAATTGATTTGAATAAGATTCAATTAGGTTCAAGAAAATAGTGCTAGCACACAATTGAGCCTAATCTTCTCTTTTAACAATCATTAAAGCTTGTCTCGACTAAGCCAAATGTATTTGGACTCACTCAAGAATCTTTACATGATCTGACTAGAGCTTGTCTAGGTCAGAAAAGGGTTGTCTTAGTTTATGAAATAAATTTGAGATAATACCTGCCATTTTTCGTCATCTGCTAAATCTTGTCTTCGAACATTGGTCAAACATTGACCCTGGATACTTAGACATCTGCTCATGTGTCATGCAAACAAAAGAGAGAACTTGGGACTTGTCCTCCTGCTAAAAAACAAACAGGCAAGGGGTGCATGCCTAGGGAGGCATGTGCCCCATAAGGATAGAAGATGGAGTGCCATATAGTTGGGACTCCAGTTGCTTCAAGGAATCAAACTAGGTGGCACCAAGAAGACTTGTTTGACCAAGTCATGGTGCCACTTAAGAAGAGTTTTAAGGGAATCTAATTAGATTGGATCAAATGATATCATCCTACCAATCAGATTTAGATTTGATTGCCCAAAGGGCCATGATTGGCTAGGATGATGTGGCACTGCATGGCGCAGCAGGGTCTATATAAACCATGTCTGCGCCTAGAATTCAAAGATTCTACCTTTAGCCCATGCCACAGGCCCCTCTCCCTCCTTCTCCACACCACCCTTTGGTTTTCTCCCTCCACTCCATGCCCAAGGAACTTTGGGCATGAAGAAGGTGCGATCCAACCAAGTGAAAGGCGCCAAGAAAGGAAGAAGGCAGCACTGCTGCAAGAGACAACGACTGTTCTTCAAAAGCCATTTTGAAGATCTTCAAGATCAGATCCAGATCTAATTTTTGGAGGATTAATTGAGAATGAGAAGATCTTCAGATTCTACTTGAGTGGATATCGGTAGAGGTCAGGCACTTGCATGGTTACATCCAGAACCTTGAGCAAACATCGGGATCATCATAAGATAATTGGATTACCCAAAATAAAGGTATAATTAAATTAGATTTAATTTTTATTTTTATTTTTATTATTAGCTTAATAATATTAGATCTGAGGAGTCTCATATCTGATTAAGATCTTAAAAAAAAAATTTTAAAATATCCCACCTGATCCAATCAGATCTAAATGAATCTAATTCGAAAAATAGGTTTTTTCCTTCAACTAGTATCAGAGCTAGGTTCCATAATTCATTAGATCAAATTTTAATTTATTTTTAATTTGATAATTATATAATTTTAAATGTCACATTAGATGTGATTAGATCTAAAATTAAAAAATTAAAAATTAAATAATCTAGATCTAAGATGTATGAGATGCATGACTAGACTAGGAATAGAATTATTCTATATATAGTCTAACATGATCATAATTTTAATTTGATTAATTATAATTTTTAGATATATTTATTTATTATTTTATAATATTATAAATATCATAATTAGATTTAAAAAATAAAAAATAAATTTATTTAATTTATTCATATGAGATATGATAGATGCATGTTTAGACTAGTTGTAGAATAATTCTACAAAATTTTTTAGAATAAATTTTAATTTGATATGATCAAATTTAAATCTTATTTTTTAGATATTTATGAGATAATTTAGATCTAAAAATATGCATGATATGATACATGAGATGTATGCAAAACATATTTTTAGTTAGATTAATTTTTATATATGTGATATATGATATAGATCTAACTAGTTTTATAGATTTATCATATTTTTGATTAAGATATTTCCCTTGGCTGTCCGATCATAAGAATGAAGTAGAATTTAAAGACCCTCTCCTTCGATTCAATGGGATGTTCTTATGGTGTGTATAGGTGCTGCGCGTTCAACCTTAATCAGAAATCAAAATTTATTTTCTATAAAATTATACATCCTAAAATTCTAAAATTTTATATACATATTTTATTTATAAATCCTAAACTTAATTAAAAATTAAGATTATAAAATATATTAGATCTAAAATTAAGAATTTTTAGATCTAAGATATATTCATAAAATTAGGTTTGGACTTGGGTAGCTCAATTAGGCCTAGTGGTTGATCAAATCGAATCAAGAGTTGGTTAGGTGGGATCAAGAATACTTAAATTGACCAGCCTCATAGGATTAAGTCTGGGTCAAAGTTGAGTCATATGAGTGATCGATCAAGTTAAGACCTAATTAAGCTCAATGGTTAGAGTCTAGATTGTAGGCTAACCCGATTAGTTCTGGCTTAACAATTTGGTGTCTAAGGTAATTTTGGCAGATATGATCGACTGATTTTTAATTGGAAGCTACTCGACTCGAATGCATACTTATCGAGTTAGTGGCATATTCCTTCCATCGATCTCACTTATCTAGCCATGTTTGTCAACCCAGTCCTGATCTAAGGTAGCTAACAATCCGAGCTAACCCATGATACTAGGTTAGTCATAATGGTTATGGCTATGTCAAGTCAAGTTTAAAAAGACCTAAATCAAATCTCTCTAAGAAAAGATTAAGTTTAAGGTCTTTTACCATTGTAGATGTTCGAGCCCTTCCCAAGGTTGATTATTCTTAGCTGGTCATAGTGGTTCGGTTGCATCAGGAAGATGCAACCATATCTATTAGGCATTGGATGCTACGGGCTGGAGGATGAATTGGACTTAATATTTTGGATACGGTGAGAGACCCAATTAGGAATCCAATCTATGCAAATGGTGGGTCTGACTTAACTAAGGAGTGAATCAATATTCTAGGCATGGTGAGATTCTTGAATTAGAGACTAAGTCTGGGTGCACCATGATTAGAGAAGCATTGAACAAGAGTTGTTCACTCATTGGCTAACCCATCACCAACAATTATTAGGTGAGGTGATGAGTCAGTTGGTGGGACTGCACCATCCACCAAAAATCAATAATCATGGAGGTTTTTGCATCTCTAAAGAGGGAGTGTAGGGATCTGAGAAAATAGTGGAAGCTAAATTATTTGAAAATCAAATCTCTAAATAAATTGGTCAAATCTTAATTACAAAATCTAACTAGAAACTTTGACTCTTTATAGAAAAAAATAATGTCTACATCCAACCCACTTGCCTGTATCCTGGACACCCATAGACTGACTGGATCCAATTATAAGGATTGGCTCTAAAACTTCAAAATTATTTTGGGTTCCAAGAAGTTGACTCATGTATTGAACCAGGATCCCCCCATCTTACCAGCTCATCCGTTCACTGAACAGAAAGCATCTCTTGACAAATGGATGGATGAAGATAATAAAGCCAGATACTACATGTTGGGCTCGATGTCTGATGAGCTTCAGCACCAACATGAATATATCAAGACTGCCCACCAAGTGTTGGCTCACCTACAAGAATTATTTGGTGAATAGAGTAGCACAGTCAAATATCAGATCACTAAATGACTATTTAAGGCTAAAATGCATGATGAACAGTCAATCCAAGATCATTGTCTGATGATGATCAAGAATTTGGAAGAGTTTGAGAAGCTCAGAGTGAAGTTAGACTAGGATCTGTAGAATGATATAATTCTGCAATCCTTGACTGATGCGTGTGGATAGTTCATCATAAACTATCATATGCATAAACTTCAGAATACTCTGACCGAGCTTATGAATATGCTGGTTACTGCTGAGCTTTCTATGAAAGGTTCTAAAGGCTCAGTACTTGCTATGGAACGGACTTCTTCCAAGAGAAAGTTTTTGGAAAAGAAGAAGTTTGTGAAAAAGCAGAAGGTAGAAGGTGGAAAGAAAAAGAAGACAGTGTTGAAGAAGAAAGCCGCTGACAAAGAAAAATATTTTCACTATAATACTGAAGGCCATTGGAAGCGGAACTGCCCTACATACCTGGCCACCCTAAAGAATAAAAAGGAGACAAGTCCTTCTGGAGGTATGCTCGTTATTGAATCTAATCTTACAGTTTCTTTTGCATCTAGTTGGATGCTTGACTCTGGTTCTAGTGCTCATTTGTGCACTTCCATGTAGGATCTTAAGAATAGCAGGAGGCCGAGGGATGGTGAGATGATCCTATGCATCAAAAATGGAGCAAGGGTTGCTGCTGTGGCCGTGGAAACCTACCCTCTTCAACTACCATCTGACTTAAATTTACTACTTAGGGATTGTTATTATGTTCCTGCTATAAGTAGGAATTTAATTTGTATTTCATGTTTAACACAAGAAGGCTATGTAATTAGTTTTCTTAAGGACCATTATAATATTCATTATGAAAAAAATAAAATTACAAGTGGTTTTCTTATTAACGGTCTCTATCAGTTACATATTGATGCACCTATCTTTAATATCGAGCAAAATGTGAATGCCATAAGATCAAAATGATCCAGGGTAATCCAAACGATAGGTATCTATGGCACCTAAGGCTAGATCATATAGCAGAAGATAGGATTAACAAATTGGAGAAAATCGAACTATTAAGTCCGTTAACTTTTGAGTCATATCCAATTTATGAATCAAGTCTTCATGGCAAAATGACTAAGCTCCCTTTTATAGGACATGGGGAAAGGGCCATGGAACTACTTGCCCTAGTACATACTGATGTGTGCGGCTCATTTGATGTGCCAGCTAGAGGCAACTTTGACTACTTCATACCCTTTATCGATGATTTATCTCGGTATGGGTATGTGTATTTTATGAGACACAAGTCTGAAGCCTTTGAAAAGTTTAAGAAATTCAGACATGAAGTTGAAAAGCAAACTGAAAAATCCATTAAGATTATTCGATCAGATCAAGAAGGAGAATACCTTAGTCGAGAATTCCTAGACTATCTCAAGCAAAATGGCATAGTCTCTCAATGGACTACAGTTGGAACACCTCAACTCAACGGGGTCTCAGAATGGAGGAACAAGACCCTATTAGATATGGTCCAATCCATGATGAGCTTCATAGACCCTTTTGATTTTCTTTGGAGACATAGTCTATTAACTGCTATATATTTATTGAATAGGATTTTCTCTAAAATCATTCCTACTACAGGATATGAGATATGATATGGTAAGAAACTAAGTCTGAGTCATCTCAAAATTTGGAATTGTTCGACTCATGTCAAAAGACAATAAGTGGACAAGTTAGACTATAGGTCCTTTAGAGCTTGATTCATAGGATATCCTAAAGAGTCATTAGGATATTATTTCTATGTTCCAGAAGTCCACAATGAGTCAGCATGCCATCTTTCTTGAAAAATAGTATATTCAAGATGGTGGCATTAGAAAGCAGATCAAGCTCGAGGAGAAAATCTCACAAGAGCAACGAGCTAAGAACCCAATGAAACTAAATCAGGTTGAGCCAATACAATCACTACCTCCTCCACCTCATAGATCAGAAAGAATTTTTCATCCCCCTAAGAGGTACTTAGATACTATTTCAGAGAAAGTAAAGAAAATATTCCTTGTAGGTAATGGGGTTCATGGTGATGATCCCAAAACCTATGATAAGGCAATATCGGATATCGACTTTGAGAAATGGTTAGAGGCAATAATGTCAGAAATTGACTCGATGCACTCAAACCAAGTTTGAACCTTGGTAGATCTACCAGAAGTTATAATACCTATTAGGTGTGAATGGATCTGCAAGAGAAAGATAGATGCAGATGGCAATATGGAGACATTCAAAGCTAGATTAGTGGCAAAAGGTTATAGTTAGGGTGAAGGAATTTACTATCAGGATATCATTTCGCTAGTAGCCATGCTAAAATCCATCCGCACATTGCTTGCTGTTGCAGCCTATTTTAATTATGAAATATGGCAAATGGATGTGAAAACGGTATTCTTAAATGGATACCTTGAGAAAGATATCTATATGGAATAGCCACTAGGTTTCACATCCAGTGATGTTGATCACAAAGTATGTAAGCTGCAAAAGTCCATATATGGACTTAAGCAAGCATCTCAGAGCTAGAATACTCATTTTAATGATGTGATCAAATTATTTGGTTTCATCAAAAATGAGGAGGAACCATGTATTTTCATAAAGATCAGTGGGAGCGCTATTATCTTCCTCGTACTATACGCGGATGATATCCTCCTTATTGGAAATGATATTTTCATGTTGACCATAGTTAAAATATGGTTATCTAAAGAATTCTCCATGAAAGACCTAGGAGAAGCATTCTTTATTTTAGAAATTAAGGTCCATAGAGATAGACAATATAGGATGCTAGGTCTTTCACAGAAGATGTACATAGAGGAAGTGCTAAAGTGGTTTAGCATGAAAAACTCCAAGAGGGGATTGGTACCCTTCAGACATGGCATTCATCTCTCCAAGAAAATGTGTCCCAACACACTTGAGGAGATTGAACGCATGAGCAAGATCCCTTATGCTTTAGCAATAGGGAGCCTCATGTATGCTATGTTATGTACACGACCTAATATAGCCCTTGCTATGAGTGTCACGAGCAGATATCAGTCGAATCTAGGTGAAGAACACTGGACTTCTATGAAATATATCCTTAAGTACTTAAGAAGAACTAAGGATATGATGTTGGTTTTTGGTAATGGAGAACTCCAAGTTCAGGGATATACAGACTTGGATTTTATGTCCGATAAAGATGATCGAAAGTCAACATCTGGAAGTCGTTTGTATGTAATGGTAGTGCTGTCAATTGGAAGAGTTCCAAACAGACAATGATAGCAGATTCCACCATGGAAGAAGAGTACATCATTGCGTCAAAAATTGCAAAGGAGGCATTCTGGTACAAGAAGTTCACCATAGAGATCGAAGTGATGCCATAAGATGCCATTCCTCTATACTGCAACAACAATGGTGCCATAGCCCTTGCTAAGGAGCCGAGGTCTCATCAAAAATTCAAGCACATCGAGTGGCGATACCACCTCATCCGCGATTATCTTGAGAAAGATTACGTTGAGGTTAAGAGAGTCGACTCCGCAGACAATGTGGTAGACCCACTTACAAAGCCATTGGGCCAGTAGAAGATTGAAGCCCACCTTTAGAAGATGGGACATAGATTTGTAGCCAATTAGCTTTAGGTCAAGTGGGAGTTTGTTAGATATGTGTGCCCTAGAAGCCAGATTGGCTGATACTTGTAATACACTTCTAAGGATAAAATTATAATTTTAACTATAAATAATAAATGGGTTATTTTCTATCACAGTGTGTATTTCAAAGTGTCTATGATACACCTCTTGAGTTAGTGGTAATGGTAGTTCATATTTTCAAGAGTTAAAAATTTAAGACATGAATTTTTATTATTAACTCATAAAATGCTCCCGACCATAGGATCATCATGAGGATGGTGATTGATCCGGATGGTTGGTGTACGATCACTTCTATTGGATAGATGAGTCTTGAGTCTATGGTGTAGAGACACTGGAGTGAGAGTACAGGTACTCATTAGAGAACGAGGGCACTGAGCGTGACCACCTCAAGCAGTCATGAGGAAGTCTACCTTCTCGTCGATGACTGGCTCAAAGCTACAGTGGTGTATCTGATTCTTTGACTTAAGGTGCATCGATAGTTCATCTTGAGGGTGTTATAGTTTGACTACACCATAACTCGATCTCCTAGCCATTCGGAACCCTAAGGTGTATGTTGGCTATAGCATGTTCATTGTAGGAATTAGATTGCACCAATAAGGGATCTATCTACCTTAGTTGATGAGAAGTAGCCTTATGATGATCATGAGAATCAAGTCCATAAGCCCATGGCCATGGTAGAGTGAAATAATAGAAACAGTATCTATTAGGATTTTCATATTGGACTTGAATCGAATGATTAATTCATATGACGAAAATTAGGGTTTGATGAGATCACCTTATCCCTAACCAATCGGGGCTCAAGATAGAGGAACTTAATCACCATGTAACTATACCGAGAGGTTTGCTTTCAGTTCTGATGGGTTACCATCATATGCTGCTAGGTATTACTGATAGATTTTTGGAGCAATTAGAATGATTTGGATGATTGATCATACTAGTTGTCTGAATCAAAAAAATTTTGATCCATCGGAAGGTGTTTCAATGATGTCGATTGTTGGGGATAAATTTTGCTCCTACCGAAGTCTAGTCTGATGCTTAGCCTAATGTAATTGGTAATCAAAGAAGAGCTATGATTGGATTCCTCCAGGTGCCAAACTCCTTTTAGACTTCTCCTTCAGTCGGATTCCTCTAGCAGCCAAACTCCTCCTTCAGTCAGATTCCCCCTGGAGCTGAACTCCTTCTGGATTTCTTCTTCAGTAAGATTTCTCTAATAGCTGAACTCCTCCTTCAGTCAGATTCTTCCAGGAGCGAAACTCCTTTCGGACTTTACCTTCAGTCGGATTTCTCCAACAGCCGAACTTCTCCTTCGGTTGGGTTCCTACAGGCGTCAAACTCCTTTCGAACTTCTCCTTTAGTCAGATTCCTCCAGGAGCCGAACTCATTCCAGACTTCTCCTTCAATTAGAATCCTATAGGAGCCGAACTTCTTTTAGACTTTTTCTTCAGTCAGATTTGTATAGGAGCCGAACTCCTTCTGGACATCTCCATCAGTCGAACTCCATCTAGATTCCTCCAGCGGATTACTTCCAAATTATAAGTAGTATTCCTCTCGGATGATCCCCTCTAGTTGTATTCCCTTTAGGAGTTCGAACATCTTTAAAATTGATATATGTCAAAGCTCTTCACCAACCAATGCCTGCTTCCTCTAAACTTTGACTATTAAAACTTAACGAACAGGCTACCCCACTACTGAACTATTACGACTATCATTATCAGTCTGCTATAGGCGACCCCACTACCAGACGATTATGACTATTATTATCAGTTTGCTACATGCGATCCCACTATTAGATGGTTACGACTGTCATTATTAGTCTACTATGAGCAATACCTCTCTCCGTAATAAATTTTACGTGGCTCTGAGTGGCCCACGATCGAATGATTATGGTTTTCACTATCAATCTGCTCCAAACTTCATCTATAAAAGAAACCCTCTAGATATGTTTTCTCTAAGCTCTCTTCTCCTTCCCAAAACTCTACTGAATTCTTGCTTGAGCACTCCATTTTTATTGACCAGAAGAGCTGACTTAATCATTGGAGGGTCCTGCCAGAGCCACCACCATCGACTCCGGATGAGACTTTATTTTGCAGATCACCAACGGTGACCTCTTCTTCCCCAACTCCAGCTCGATCCGGCATCAATCAAATTCATCACCAACAGGATTGGTGCTGGAGGATGAGATCCTCTATTTCTGAAGTTTCCTTGTTCTTAAGAGAGTGCTCAGTAGCGATCTCTCTTCTTCCTCTTAAGAGTTCTTCCCCAAAAATGTACCTCCCAGAAAAGCTTCGACCCGACGATCAATGGCCTCTACAGCCAAATCCTGTCCAAATTTATCTGCTCCTGCTTCAGCTCTAGTAACTCAAGCACCATTTACAGCCATGGTGGATGTGGGATAGTTCAACCTGCAGGTGCAGCAAGTTCACGATCTCATAAAGGTGGTGTAGGCCATACATCGTCAGACTTCGATGCCTATTCAGCTAGAGCAGGCTTCTCTAGAGCCCCATTATCCAATCAGAGGATGGCTGACTTAGGCTAGCCGAACGGTGACCTTCGAAAAGGGGAAGCAGAGGGTGGAGAGCCCTTGCTCGAGCCATGACTCGACCCAAGGGTGAGCTTTGCCTCCGTCCCACCAAAAAATTCTAGAGATCAACGATCATGAAGATCTCCTGAATCAAAGGCTCCAAGAAATGAGCTGACAAATCAAAGAGCTCCGTCATACTTCCTCCTCACATGATAATAATATTTGTACTGATCCTCCTTTTTGTCAGAGGATTATGCAAGAGCCCATTCTGCCGAACTTCAAGCTTCCCTAATTTGAAAGCTACAATGAAATCTCTGATCCGATCGATCACCTGGAGGCCTTCCAGACCATGATGCTACTCCATGGCACACCAGATGCCATCTTATGCCAAGCTTTTTCATCTACCTTAAAGGGAGCAGCAAGAAACTGGTACTCAACATTGAAGTCGGGTACGATCTTCTCCTTCGATCAGATGAGCCATTAGTTTATGGCTCACTTTGTCAGCAGTCAATGTTCATATCGAGGTTCAGATTCTCTGATGAATATCAAGTAGTAGGAAGAGAAATCTATCTGGACTTATGTCTTCCGATTTAATGCTGTTGCATTGAAGGTCCAGAACCTAAATCAGTCTGTTGCAATGGCTGCACTCAAGGGCGGCCTTTAGAAGAATGATTTACTATTCTCCCTAGAGAAGAAGTACCCTAGGAACTTTGCCGATCTACTAGCTAGGGCTGAAGGATATTTTTGAGTAGAAGAAACCTTCAAATTGAAGGATGAGGAAGCCATAGGAGAATGGCAAGTGGGTGAGACTAATAAACCCATAGCTGATGGAGGGTCGAATGAAGTTTGGCCGTGCTTCTGGACTCCCTTCGAATGCAGGTGAGCTCAAACTCCTCCTCGAGCTCATCGTCAAAGAAGCCCCGACAGAAGGGCATGAAGAAGTTCTCCCCCTAGAAGGTTTCACAACTACGCCCCCCTCAATGCTCCAAAAATGTATGTATTGATGAAGATCAAGGACCAACTACCAAGGCCTAAAAGGATGCGCACTCATCCTGACAAGTACAATCCTAGCAAATACTATCTCTACCATCGTGACCATGGCCATGATACTGAAGAATGCATTTAGCACCCAGATGAGATCGAGGAGCTCATCAAGAGAGGCCGATTGGGTCGATTCCTCAGATGCTGGTCTGAAGCAAGGAAAGATCGATCGAAGGCACTGTCATAGCCAGAACTACCAAGAAGGAAGGAACAATAAGAAGATCGGCCACCTCTCGGTATTATCAATAGTATCTCTAGGAGACTTCGGCGAGAAGAGGCCAGTGGATTTGGGGGATCAGTGAAGAGATGGAGGGCTGAAGAATCCATAACCTTCATTGAGGTAGATGCATTGAGAGTATAGTTCTTGCGCAATGAAGCAGTTGTAATCTCTCTAAGTATAGCGGACTATGATGTATGTCACATCCTAGTTGATGATGAAAGTTCGACTAATGTCTTGTTTTATGATGCTTTCTCCAAAATGTCAATATCTAATTGTCAGCTTGGACCAATAAACTCCCCCTAGGAGGCTTCACTAGTGCTGCAGCACCAGTTGAAGGTGTAATGACTCTAGCTATGGTTGCCAAGCAATATCCAAAATAATCCAGAGTGCAGGTGGATTTTTTGGTAGTAAAGGCTCCCACCATTTACAACATAATTCTCGACCGACCTAGTTTAAATGCACTTCGGATGGTGGTGTCCACTTATTATTTGAAGATAAAGTTTTTGACAAGTTACGAGATAAGAGAGGTTAGGAGAGATCAAGCTCTGGCAAGGCACTGATACTCAATTGCCATATGAAAGGAAGAATAGTTTGACCCTTATCCCGTTGACGGGCTAGATGCCCGGGACGACCTCATGGAAGAAAGGAGAGAATCGATAGAAGATCTTATGACCGTTCCACTGAATGACGAAAATATGGAGCATATGGTGCAAATTGACTCCAATCTAGAAGATGAAGTTTGGGAGCAGCTCATCATCTTTTTATGGAGGAATGCCGATATCTTTGCCTGGATTTTGATGGATATGCTTAGGATTGATGCTGAAGTTATGGAACATCGGCTAGCCATTGATCCTAAGCATCGACCAGTGAAAGAAAGAGTTTGAGGCCATGCACCAAAAAGATAGAAGGTAATAGCAGAAGAAGTCAACAAGCTTTTCAATTCTTGATTTATTTAAGAAGTCAGCTATCCAACTTGGGTCTCTAAGATGGTCTTAGTCAAGAAAGTCAACAGCAAGTGGAGGATGTTCATCAACTTTAAGAAGCTTAACAAGGCCTGCCTAAAAGATAGCTATCCTTTGCCCAGAAACAACCAACTAGTGGATGCAACTTCAGGCTATGAGTTTCTCACCTTCATGGACGCCTTCTCTGGCTACAACCAAATTCGGATGCCATCAGAGGATGAGGAGAAGACTACTTATATTACTAACTATGGTCTTTACTGTTGTAGGGTCATGCCCTTCGAGCTTAAAAATGTAGGCATGACTTATTAGTGCTTGGTCAACAAAATTTTCAAGCAGTAGATCGGTCGCAATATCAAGATTTACGTTGACGACATGCTGATCAAAAGTCGAGAGACTGTCAATCATGTCACCGATCTTGAAGAGACTTTAGATGTGCTCTAAAAATATAAGATGAAGTTGAATCCAACCAAGTGTGCCTTTGGGGTAGCCTCAGGAAGATTTTTGAAATTCATGGTCTCGAGATGAGGGATCGAGGCCAACCCAGAGAAAATTTGAGCTATTCAAGAGATGACCGCTCTGAAGTCCATCAAGAAAGTTCAGTGCTTGACTGGGAAGGTAGCATCTTTCAATCATTTTATGTCGAGGTTGGTTGAATGCTGCATGCCCTTCTTCTAAATCCTCAGAAAACCAAAAGATTTTCACTGGACTTAGGAATGCCAAAAGGCATTCTATGAGCTCAAGAACTACCTCGACTCACCTCCCCTACTGGCCAAACCCAAATTCGAAGAGGAGCTATTTCTCTATCTCATGATTTCTCCTACGGTGTTAGCGGCAGTCCTAGTCAAAGAAGAGGCAAAAGTATAATGATCCGTCTACTACATAAGCCGGATCCTAAGGGATGCTGAGACCAGGTATACAAAGTTGAAAAAATTGACTTATGCTCTTCTAATTATAGCAAAAAGACTTCGATCTTACTTTCAGGGATGTGCTATAACACTCCTCACTGATTAGCCGATCAGAACAATCCTTTATCAAATGGATGCTTTCAGAAGAATTACAAAATAGGCCATTGAATTAACAAAATTCGACATTAACTACTAACCTCGGCTAGCAATTAAGGCTCAAGCACTGGCCGACTTTATAGTTAAATATACCATTCTAGATGAAGTCGAGCTTGAGTAGAATGAGATCAGCATCGCGTGGTTGCAACTGAGCCTCCCCAAAGAAAGTGCCGACCTTTCCAAAGGTTTTTGGGCCTTATACATAGATGGTTCATCCAACTCCACTGGAGCAGGTATGGGATTAGTCTTAGTCAACCCCGAGAAAGTCATCATCGAGTATGCACTATGCTTTGAATTCCCTACAACTAATAACGAGGCCAAATATGAAGCACTGATTGCCAGATTAAAAATAGCAAGAGAGTTAAAAGTAAATCGGCATCAAGTCTACAGTGATTCCTAATTAGTGGTCGGCCAAGTTAGTGGCAACTATAAAGCATGGGAGGAAAGTATGATGAAATATCTTGAGAAAGTAAAGGATTTGACTCCGACCTTCGATAGTTTTGGCATTCGACAAATTCTGAGGGTAGAGAATACAAGAGCCGACCTCCTCTCCAAATTAGGCACTTCAGCCCCAGCCGAACTATCCAAAGAAGTATATTTTGAAACTCTATGATGTCCAAGCTCAGAGGAATCGTAGCTCATTATGCAGACGGGGCTTGAGCTAAGCTGGATTGACCCATTAGTTGCCTATCTCAAAGAGGGAGTTCTTCCTCATGATCTGAAAGAAGCTCGAAAACTTAGGAATCAAGCCTCCCGATATGTTTTGTATAAGGACAAGTTGTATAAAAGATCATATTCGCTACTGCTATTGAGATGTCTCCGATCTTCATCGGCCAACTTCACATTATAGGAAGTGCATGAGAAAATTTGTGAAAGTCATGTAGGAGCTAGATCCCTATCATAAAAACTACTTTGGCAAAGGTACTATTGGCTGATCTTGTACCATGATTCTATAGAGCATGTCAAGAAATGTGACCGCTGTTAGAGAAATGCAAACATACAAAGATAGCTGACCTTCGAGCTTACTCTACTAAGTGCATCTTGGCCATTTACATAGTGGGGAATGGATATACTTGGCCCTTTTTTAGTGGCATCCAAACAATGAAAGTTCCTCCTAATTGCGATCGACTACTTCACCAAATGGGGCGAAGCCGAACCACTAGCAAAAATTACTGAGGCTAATGTGTAGGACTTCGTCTAGAAGTCAAATGTCTGTCGGTTTGGTCCATCCCAAACTCTCATAACAGATAATGGGTGATAGTTCACTGGGATGAGGTTCGCTGAGTTCTGCGAAGATCTAAATATCTTCCATCACTTCACATCGGTAGCTCACCCATAGGCAAATGAGGAAGCTGAAGTGACCAACCGAATCCTATTGTAAGGCATCAAGACAAGGCTCGACAGAGCAAAGGAAGCCTGGATGGATGAACTCTACCACATCCTCTGGGCATACTGAACTACTCAAAGACTATCGATTGGGAAAACACCATTCACCTTGGCCTTTGGAATGGAGGCAGTCATCCCAATCGAGCTTAAACTCTCATCAGCATGGGTCGTGGCCTTCAATGAGCAGCGTAACTTGCAAGACCTCAAAGTCGACCTTGATTTATTGGAAGAAGAAAGATAAAAAGCCCAAGTTCAGATGGTGGCCTACAGGCGAAGGGTGGCCCAATATTATAACTCTAGAGTCAGAGGTAAAATGTTTAGAGTGAGAAACTTAGTACTTCGACGAGCTGCTATCTCTCAGCCTCAGAGCTAGGGGAAGCTTGTCCCAAATTGGGAAGGACCCTATGAGGTCATGAAAGTCATCCGACTCGGGATGTACTACTTGAAGAAACTCAGGGGGGGAGACCTGTCTCAACCATGGAATTCGAAAAATCTATGAATGTATTACTGATAATTTGATTACAATGAAATCTTCCTACTCCAACATCCTAATCTTTGTTGTATATCGATGATAAAGGAGGACTACCCCATGAACTTAATTTCACGATAAATATAGCCCATTAAAAATAGGAGGAGAACCTCATCCTAACGTGAGCAAAGTCAAAGGCCTCATTTATTTTAGATGAGATGAGAGGAGAGTCTTTGACAATGGCCCTAATGTATCCCTACAGCCCGTTAGGAACAGGAGCAGAACCTCATCCTAACATGAGCAAAGTCGAAGGCCTCGTTCATTTTAGATAAGATGAGAAGAGAAATTCTGACAATGGCCCTAATGTGCCCCTACAATCCATTAAAAATAGGAGGAGAATCTCATCCTAACATGAGCAAAGTTGAAGGCCTCATTCATTTTAGATGAGATGAGGGGAGAGGCCTTGACAACGGTCCTAATGTGCCCCTATAGCCCATTAGGAATAGAAGAAGAATATCATTCTAATGTGAGTAAAGTTGAAAGCCTCGTTCATTTTAGATGAGATGAGGGAGAGGCCTTGACAACGGCCCTAAATGTGCCCCTACAGTCCATTAGGAATAGGAGGAGAACCTCATCCTAACGTGAGCAAAGTCGAAGGTCTCACTCATTTTAGACGAGATGAGGGAAGAGGCCCTAATAGTAGTCCTAATGTGCCCCTACAGTCCACTAAAAAATAGGAGGAGAACCTTATCCTAACATGAGCAAAGTCAAAGACCTCATTCATTTTAGACGAGATGAGGAGAGAGTTCTTGATAATGGCCCTAATGTGTCCCTATAATCCATTAGAAATAGAAGGAGAACCTCATCCTAATGTGAGCAAAGTCGAAGGCCCTGTTCATTTTAGACGAGATGAGAAGAGAGGCCCCAACAATGGCCCTAATGTGCCCCTACAGTCTATTAGAAATAGGAGGAGAACCTCATCCTAACATGAGCAAAGTTAAAGGCCTCGTTCATTTTAGATGAGATGATGGAAGAGGCCCTGACAACGATCCTAATGTGCCCCTATTGCCCATTAGAAATAGCAAGTGAACCTCATCCTAACGTGAGCAAAGTCAAAGACCTCATTCATTTTAGACGAGATGAGAAGAAACGCCTCGATAATGGCCCTTATGTGCCCCTACAGCCCATTAGGAATAGGAGGAGAATCTTGCCCTTACATGAACAAAGTCGAAGGCCTCGTTCATTTTGGACGAGGTGAGAGGAAAGGCCCCGACTCGTCTGGAGATAAGATCTCCCTCGAGCTTCAACCTCAATAGAAGATAAGATCTCCTTCAACCTTGACTAGAGATGAGATCTCCCTCGAGCTTCAACTTCAAAAGAAGATAAGATCTTCCTTGAGCTTCAACCTCAACGTCAACCTCAACGAGTGCAGAGCCCGAAAAAGAACTTCGGTAGTCATATTTTTTGTACTCCCTTCTTTCAATTTTCGAATTTGAGAGTGGGGGGACTATTGTTGGGGATAAATCTCACTTCCATCAAAGTCTAGTATGATGCTTAGCCTAATGTAACTGATAATCAAAGAAGAGCTTCGATCGGAATCCTCTTGGAGCCAAACTCCTTTCGGACTTCTCCTTCAGTTGGATTCCTCCAGCAGTCGAACTCCTTCTTCTGTCGGATTCCTCCAGGAGCAAAACTTCTTCCAAACTTCTTCTTTAGTCAGATTCCTCCAGCAATCGAACTCCTCCTTCAGTTGGATTCCTTCAGGAGCTGAACTCCTTCTAAACTTCTCCATCATTCCGATTTCTCCAGTAGTCGAACTTCTTCTTCAGTCAGATTCCTATAGGAGCTGAACTTCTTTCAGACTTCTCCTTCAGTAAGATTCCTACAGGAGACGAACTCCTTCCATACTTCTCCTTCAGTCATATTCCTATAGGAGCCAAACTTCTTTTAAACTTCTCCATCAGTCGAACTCCATCCTAATTTCTCTAACAGATTACTTTCAGATTTCAAGTAGTATTCCTCTTGGATGATCTCCTCTAGCCATATTCTCTTTAGGAGTTTGAACTCATCTAGAATTGATATATGTCAAAGCTCTTCACCAACCAATATCTGCTTCCTCCGAACATCGATTATTAAATCTTAACGAATAGGCTATCCCACTACTGGAGGTTACGATTGTCATTATCAATCTACTACAGATGATCCCACTACTGAACGGTTATGACTGTCATTATTAGTCTGCTACAGACGATCCCACTATCCAATGGTTACGACTGTCATTATTAGTCTACTATGGGCAACACCTCTCTCCGTAATAAATTCCACAAGGCCCTGAGCATCCCATGATTGGATGGTTATGATTTTCACTATCAATCTGCTCCATACTCCACCTTTAAAGGGAACCTCCAGATACATTTTTTCTAAACTCTCTTCTACTTTCCAAAATTCTACTAAATTCTTGCCTAAGCACTCCATTTTTGTTGGTCAGAAGAGCTGACTTGATCATCGAAGGGTCCTATCGGAGCCACCGCCATCGACTCTGGATGGAAGATTATTTTGTAGATCACCGATGGTGACCTCTTCTTTCCAACTCTAGCTCGATCCAGCGTAAATCAGATTCTATACCAACATCGATGATAGAGATCACAACTTATCCCATTACAATATGGAACTAAATCTGATTGGATCATACAAACAAGAATTTAGATTTGAAGATCATCAATTAGATTAATCCAGTTTAATTGATTTGAATAAGATTTAATTAGGTTCAAGAAAATCATGCTAGCACACGATTGAGCCTAATGTTCTCCTTTAACAATCATTAAAGCTTGTCTTAACTGAGCCAAATGTGTTTGGGCTCACTAAAAAACCTTTACTTGGTCTGACTGGAGCTTATCCAGGTCAGAAAAGGGTTGTCTTAATTTATGAAATAAATTTGAGACAACACGTATCATTTTCCATCATTTGCTAAATCTTATCTTCGAACATTGGTCAAACGTTGACCCTGGACACTTAGACATCTGCCCATGTGTCATGCACCCATAGAAGAAAACTTGGAGACTTGTCCTCCTACAAAAAAGTAGATAGGCAAGGGGTGCATGCCTAGGAAGGCATGCGCCCCATGAGGATATAAGATAGAGTTCCATACCGATGGGACTCCAATTGCTTCAGGGAATCAAACTAGGTGGCACCAAGAAGACTTATTTGATCCAATCTTGGCACCACCTAAGAAGAGTTTTGAGGGACTCTAATCTGATTGGATCAGATGATGTCATCCTATCAATCAGATTTAGATCTAATTGCACAAAGGGCCATGATTGTCCAAGATGATGTGGCATTGCATGGCATAGCAAGGTCTATATAAACCCTGTCTGCACCTAGAATTCAAGGATTCTGCCTTTAGCCCATGCCACATAGCCCCTCTCCCTCCTTCTCCACACCACCCTCTGGTCCTCTCTCTCCTCCCATGCCCAAGAGACTTTGGGCTTGAAGAAGGTGCGATCTAAGCAAGTGAAAGGCTCCAAGAAAGGAAGAAGGCAGCACTACTACAAGAGACAATGGCTCTTCTTCAGAAGCCATTTTGAAGATCTTCAAGATCAGATCCAGATCTAATTTTTGGAGGATTGATTGAGAAGGAGAAGATCTTCAGAACCTATTTGAGTGGATACTGGTAGAGGCCACACACTTGCGTGGCTAGATCCAGAACCTCAGGCAAACATTAGGATCATCATAGGATAATTAGATTATCCAAAATAAAGATATAATTAAATTAAATTTAATTTTTATTTTTATTTTTATTATCAATTCAATAAGATTAGATCTGAGGAGTCTCAAATCTGATTGGAATCTTAGAGAAAAATTTTTGAAATATCCCTTCTGATCTAATTAGATCTGAATGAATCTGATCCAAAAAATAAGTTTTTTCTTCACAAGGATTGGCTATGAAACCTCAAAATTATTTTGGATTTTGAGAAGTTGACCCTTGTATTAGAATAGGATCCTCTCACAATACCAGCCCATCCATCCGTTGATCAGGGAGCGTCTCTTGCAAAGTGGATGGATGAAGATAACAAAGCTAGGCATTATATGTTGGGCTCGATGTCTGATGAGCTCCAGCACCAACATGAAGATATTAAGACTAGCTACCAAATGTTAGCTCATCTACAAGAGTTGTTTGGTGAACAAAGTTGCACAGCCAAATATCAAGTCACTAAGAGACTATTTAAGACTTAGATGCATGATGGATAGTCAGTCCAAGATTATTATCTAATGATGATCAAGAACTTAGAAGAGCTTGAGAAGCTTGGTGTGAAGTTAGATTAGGATCTACAGATTAATAAAATTTTGTAGTCCTTGACTGATGCATATCGACAGTTCATTATGAACAATCAGATGCATAAACTTCAGAATACCTTGGCTGAACTTATGAATATTCTAATTACTGCTGAGCTTTCTATGAATGACTCTAAAGGCTCGGTACTTTCTGTTGAGCGAACTTCTTCCAAAAGAAAGTCTTTTGAAAAGAAGAAGTCTATGAAGAAATAGAAAGTGGATGATGGGAAGAAGAAGGTAGAGCTAAAGAAGAAGGTCGATAAAGGAAATTATTTTCATTGTAATACTGACGGCCATTGGAAGCGGAACTGCCCTCTTTATCTGGCCAGCTTGAAGAACAAAAAGGAGGCAGATCCTTCTAGTGGTATGCTCGTAATAGAATCTAACCTTATGATTTCTTCTACATCCAGTTAGGTGGTTGACTCTGACTTTAGTATTCACTTGTGCACTTCCATGCAGGATCTTGAGGAGAGTAGGAGGCTGAGGGATGGTGAGATGATCCTACACATCAAAAACGGAGCAAGAGTTGGTACTATGGTCGTGGGAACCTACTCTCTATTATTATCATTAGGATTAGATTTAGTTCTAGGGACTATTTTTATGTGCCTGCATTAAGCATGAATTTGATTTTTGTTTCATGTTTAGCATAGGAAGGCTATGTAATTAGTTTTCATAAGGATCATTATAATATTCTTTATGATAGAAATAAAATTACAAGTGATTTTCATATAAATGATCTCTATCAGTTACATATTGATGTTTCTATTTTTAGTATAAAGCAAAACGTGAATGCCATAGGATCAAACTGATCTAGGGATAGTCTAAACAATTGATATCTTTGGCATCTTCGGCTAGGTCATATAGCTGAAGATAGGGTTAACAAATTAAAAAAATTCAGACTATTGAGTCCGTTGACTTCTGAGTGATATCTGATTTATGAATCATGCCTTTATGGAAAAATGACCAAGCTTCCTTTCGTTGGACATGGGAAAAGGGCCGTAGACCTACTTGCCCTAATACATACTGATATATGCAGTCCATTTGATGTGCCGACCAGGGATAATTATGTCTACTTCATCATCATTATCGATGACTTATCTCGGTATGGATATGTGTATTTGATGCGACATAAGTCTAAAGCTTTTGAAAAGTTCAAAAAATTCAGATTCGAAATAGAAAAGCGAACAGGAAAACCCATTAAGGTTCTTTGATCGGATCGAGGAGGCAAATATCTTGGTCAGAAATTTCTAGACTATCTTAAGGATAATGGCATAGTCTCTCAATGGACTCTATCTGGAACATCTCAACTCAACAAAATTTCAGAATAGAAAAATTAGACCATATTAGATATGGTCCGATCCATGATGAGCTTCACGGATCTCTCTAAGTTTCTTTAGGGACATAGTCTGATGACCGCTATATACTTACTGAATAGGATTTTCTCTAAGATCGTTCCTACCACACTGTATGAGATATGATATGGGAAGAAACCAAGTCTGAGTCATCTCAGAATTTGGGATTATCTGGCCCATGTCAAGAGACAATAAGCAGACAAATTAGAGTCTAGGTTTTTTAGAGCTTAATTTATTGGATATCCTAAAGAGTCATTAGGATATTATTTTTATCTTTCGAAAGATCATAATGTGATTATGAGTCAACATGCCATCTTTCTTAAAAAATAGTTTATTCAAGATGGTGGCATCGAAAGGCAAATTAGACTCTAGGAGAAAGTCTTCGATGAGAAATGAGCTAAGAAACCTATGAAATCTAATTAGATTGAGCCAACTCAGATACTACCTCCTCCACCTCGTAGATTAAGAAGAATTTTTTGTCCTCCTGAATGGTACTTAGGTACTATATCAGAAGATGTAGAGAAAATATTTCTCACAGAAAATGGGGGTCATGATAATGATCCCAAAAACTATGATGAGGCAATATCAGATTTTGACTCCAAGAAATGGTTAGATGCAATGAGGTCAGAGATTGACTCAATATGTTCAACCGAAGTCTAGACCTTGGTAAATCCACCTGAAGGTATAGTACCTATTGGGTGTAAATGGATCTTCAAGAGAAAGCTAGGTGTCGATGAAAATGTAGAGACATTCAAAGTAAGGCTCATAGCAAAAGGGTATAGTTAGCATGAGGGCATCAACTATTAGGATACTTTTTTGTCAGTAGCCATGCTCAAATTCATTCATACATTGCTTGCTGTTGCAGTCTATTTCGATTATGAAATATGATAGATGGATGTGAGAATAGCAATCTTAAATGGATATCTTAAGGAAGATATCTATATGGAATAGCTACTAGGTTTCACATCCAATGATAATGATCACAAGGTATGCAAGCTACAAAGTTCCATATATGGACTTAAGCAAGCATCTTGGAACTAGAATGCTCGTTTCAATGATGTAATCAAATTATTTGGAATCATCAAGAATGAAGAGGAGCCTTGTATTTTCAAAAAGGTTAGTTGGTGCACTATTGTCTTCCTCGTACTGTACGTGGATGACATCCTCCTAATTGGGAATGATATTTCTATATTGACTATAGTCAAAATGTGGTTGTCTAAGGAGTTCTTTATAAAAGATCTAGGAGAGGTATGTTTTATTCTGAAAATTATGGTCTATAAGGATAGACCGAATAGGATGCTGGGTCTCTCATAGAAAATGTACATAGAGGAGGTGGTAAAAAGGTTTAGCATCGAAAATTTCAAGAGGAGTTTAGTGCCCTTTAGACATGATATTCATCTCTCCAAGAAGATGTGCCCAGCACATCTGGGGAGATTGAACGCATGAACATGATCCCTTATGCTTCGGCAATAGGGAGACTCATGTATGCCATACTATGTACATGACCTGATATTGCCCATGCTATGAGTGTCACAAGTAGGTATCAATTGAATCCAGACAAAGAGCACTGGACTTCTGTGAAATGTATTCTTAAGTACTTGAGAAGGACTAAGGATATATTTTTAATTTTTGATAATGAAAATCTCCAGATTCAGGGGTACACAGACTCGAATTTTATGTCCGACATAAATGATCGACAGTCAACTTCTTAAAGTCTGTTTATTCGTAATGCTGGAGCTATCGGTTGGAAGAGTTCCAAGCAGATGATGATAGCAGACTCCACCATGGAAGCAAAGTACATCATTGCATCAGAGGATGCAAAAAAGGCATTCTAGTATAAAAAGTTTGCCATAGAGCTTAAAGTGATGCCATCAGATGCCATCCCTCTGTACTATGATAATAATGGCATCGTAGTCCTAGCTAAGGAGCCAAGGTCTCATCAGAAATCTAAGCATATCAAGCGATAATACCATCTCATCCACGATTAACTCGAGAAGGGATACGATGAGGTCAAGAGAGTCGATACTGCAGATAATGTGGCTGACTTGTTGATAAAGTCATTAAGCCAGCAGAAGATCGAAGCTCACATTGAGAAGATGGGACTTAGATTTGTAGCCAATTGGCTGTAGGTCAAGTGGGAGTTTGTTAGATGTGTGTCCTAAAAGCCAAATTGGCTAAACACTTGTAATACACTTCTAAAGGTAATTTTATAATTTTAATTATAAATTGATAAAAGGGTTATTTTCTTTTATAGTGTGTATTTAAAGTGTCTGTGATACATCCTTTGGGTTAATGGTAACGATAGTTCATATTTTCAAGAGTTGAAAATTTAAGACATGAATTATCATAATTAACTCATAAATTGCTCCCGACTATAGGATCATCACGAAGATGGTGATCGATCCGAAAGATTGGTATATGATCATTTTCTTAGGATAAATGTATCTTGAGTCTACGATATGGAGACATCGGAGTAAGAGTACAAGTACTCGTTAGAGTATAGGAAGTCTACCTTCTCGTCGATGACTAACTCGATAATGTAGTGGTGTGTCTGATCTTTTATCTGAGGTGCATCAACAGTTCATCTTGAGGGTGTTATAGTTTGACTACACCATAACTTGATCTCCTAGCCATTCAAAATCAAGAGGTGTATGTTGGCTGTAGCATGTTCACTATCGAAATTGGATTGCACCAATAAGGGATCTATCTACCTCAATAGATGAGGAATAGCCCTATAATGATCATGAGATTGAGTACTTAAGCCCATGGCTATTGCAGAGTGAAGATGATAGAAAGAGTTTTTATTATGGTTTCACATTGGACTTAAATCGAATGATTAATTCATATGATGGATGTTGGGTTTGATGAGTTCACCTTAATCCTAATCCTGTCGGGACTCAAGATGGAGGAACCTAATCACACAGATAACTTCACTAAGAGGTTCATTTTTAGTTCTGATGGGTTGCCACCATATACTTCTAGGTGTCACTAGTGAATTTTGGGAGCAATTAGAATGATTTTAATGATTGATCATTTTAATTGTATGAATCAGAAAAATTTTGGTCCATCGAAAGATGTTTCGATGATGTTGATGATAGAGATCGTGATATATCTCATTACCATATGGAACTAAATCTAACTAGATCATACAAACAAGGGTTTTGGTCTAGATGTCATCAATTAAGCTAATCCAATTCGATTGATTTGGATAACATCCAATCAGATTCAAGATAATCGTGCTAGCACACGATTGAGCCTAACTTTCTTCTTCTAGAATCTTTCTGATTCATTACAACTGAGTCAAATTTGATTTGACTCATTCTTGTATCTTGAATGGGTTTATTTTCATCTAATTGGAATCTATCTAGGTTAGATTAATTGTAGAAATTAAATCCATTCATAGTGCAAATGGACTACGGTTAAAAGTTGACCTCTTTGAGAGAATTGAGGGTCACCTGATCAGAGGCTTCTAGAATATTTTTTGAAAACAATTTTGCTCTGATTTTTTGATATGTGATTGGGCTCAAGTCATACTTTGGGTGAGCCTAATTTCATGATTTTTTGTAGCACCTAGATTGAGTTTCTAATAGAGTTTGATTTGGATCAAACTCTTGAAGGGAGGACTCCCTTGCGCCATGGACTCCTTATCCTTTCTTCATGCCAACTTGGGAGGAGTTCTAGATGACAAAACCTGATGAAGATTAGGTGGGCGATGTGGGTTATCAGATTGGAGTCCTAGATGTTCAAGCAAATGAGTTGCTTGATCACTTAGGAGTCTAGATGGCGCAAGGAACTAGTACAAAAACACCTGTGCATAAGGCCCTTATAGAATTCTAATTGCCACATCCATAAGCTGCTGCCCCTTCCATCTCCAATGCCACCTTAGATCCTCTCTCTCCCCTTCTTCTATGTGCCAAAGTATAGGTGCAAATTAGAGAAGAAGATCTAATCAAATTGTGAAGAGTTCAGCATCTATGCGATGGTGTTCGTGAGATGGACAAGCAGCCTTCTCAAATTTTTTTGAAGGTTCTTCAGATCAGATTTAGATATGATCTTTAGAGAAAAAATTCATGAGAAGAAGACATCTAGATCCTACCTAAGTAGATATCGGTAGAGGCCAGGCCTGTGCATGGCTACTTTTAGAATCTTAGAAAATATCAGGATCATCGTAGGATAATCAGATTATCCAAACAAGATAAGAAATTAAATCTAATTTAACTTTATTTTTAGTTTTTAATATCAAATCATCATGATCAGATCTAAGAACTCTTAGATCTAATTGGATCATTTAGGAATTTTTTTAAAAAATCTGCCCTAGATCTGATTAGATCTGTACGTTCCTATGACAGAAAATGAGATTTTTCTTCACTTGGGATAGATCCGATGTGGAGACACTAGAGCAAGAGTACAAGTACTCATTAGACAATGAGGGCACTAAGCATGACCACCTCGAGCAGTCATAAGAAAGTCTACCTTCTCATTGATGGCTGGGTCGATGCTGTAGTGGTGTATCTAGTTCTTTAACCTGAGATGCATTGGCAGTTCACCTTAAGGGTGTAATAGTTTGACTACACCATAACTCGATCTTCTAGCCTTTCAAAATCCTGAGGTATATCTTGGCTATATCATATTCATAGTAGAAATTTAATTGCACCAATAGGAGATCTATTTACCTCGATAAATGAGGAGTAGCCTTATAATGATCATGAGATTGAGTCCATATGCCCATGGCCATGGTAGTGTGAAGATGATAGAAAGTGTTTCTATTAGGTTTTTACATCAGACTCAAATCGAATGATTAATTCATATGATGGATGTTGGGTTTGACGAGTTCACCTTAATCCTAATCCTATAGGGACTCAATATAGAAGAATCCAATCACATAGATCGCTGCACTGAGAGGTTCACTTTTAGTTCTAATGGATTGCTATCATATACTACTAGGTGTCATTGGATTTTGAGAGCAATTATAATGATCTTGATGATCGATCATTCAAATCGTATGAATCAGAAAAGTTCTGATCTATCAAAAGATATTTCAATGATGTCAATGATAAAGATTACGACATATCTTATTACCATACGAAACTGAACCTAACTAGGCCATACAAACAAGGGTTTGAATCTAGATGTGATGAATTATGCTAATATAGTTTGATTGAGTTGGATTAGATCCAATCAGGTTCAAGGAAATCATGCTAGCACACGATTGAGCTTGACATTCTCCTTTTATAATTTTTTTGATCTATCTCTATTGAGCCAAATTTGATTTGACACATTCTTGAATTGTAAAAGGGTTTATTTTCATCTGGTTGAAAGTTATTTTGGTCAAATTAATTGTAGAAATAAATCAATTCTAAAATGCAATTGGACTAGGGTCAATGGTTGACCCAATTGAGAGAATTGAGGGTCAAAGTTTCAGAGCCTACTAAAAAATTTTCTAGAAACTCTTTTCCTTAGATTTTTGGATATGTGATAGGGCTCATGTCATGCTATGAGTGAACCAAATTTGGTGACTTTTGGAGGTGCCTAGATTAGGTTAAGATAGAGTTTGATTTGAATCAAACTCTTGAGAGAAGAGCCCTAGGTGCCCTGGACTCTTCCTTATCCCTTCATGCCACCACCATTGGAGATGTTTTTGGTCAACCAAACCTGATTGAAATCAGGTTGCGAACATGGGCTATCAGCTCTAGATTCTTCAGTTATCAAGCAATTTGATTGCTTGATGAAATGGGACTCTAAGTTGGCACAGGAGCCTATTTAAAGATCCTGCACCCTAGGGCTTTAATCCTTTAATCACCATGCCCATATGCTACCACCATAAACCTCCTCCACAACCCATCTAGAGCTCCTCCCTCTCTTCTCTATGTCCACACTAGAGTTGGTGAGGTTTCAGCCATCAAATGTTGAGAAAAGCTGAAGATAAAAAAAGATAGGGTGATCTAGATCAAGAGACAAGGTGCTGCCTTCAAAGTTTGTTTGAAGGCTTCACAAATTAGATCCAGATTTAATCTTTTGAAATTAGATCCACCAGGAGAGTGCATCTAGATGTAGCTTAAGTGAACTCTGGTAGAGGCCAAGCAATTGCGTGGCTACATCCAGAATCCCATGTGACAATAGATCATCGGTAGGATAAAAGCTATTTGCCCTACCAATGTAAGAAAATTAAATCAGATTTAATTTTAATTTTTAGTTTTAATATCAAATCTATAGGATCAGATCTGAGATATCTTAGATCTGATTAAAATTTTTTAAAAAAAATTTAAAATATTTCTTCAAATTCAATCAGATCTGAACGATCCTGTGGCGGAAAATAGGATTTTTTCTTCAACTTGTATCGGAGCTGCATTAGCAGTTCTTCAGATCTATTTTAGATCAAATTTTATTCTTATTTATGATTTGATATTAAACAAATTTAGATATCACATCAGATATGATTAGATCTAAAATTTAAAAAATTAAAAATTAAATGGTTTAGATCTATAGTGTATGAGATGCATGACTAGACTAGGTATAGAATAGTTCTATTTGCAGTCTAGTGTAATCATGTTTCTAATTTGATTAAATATAATTTTAGATCTATTTTATTTTTATTTTTTTAATATTATAAATATTATAATCAGATCTAAAAAATAAAAAATATAATTTTTAATTTTTAATTTAATTCGTATAAGATATGAAAGATGCATGCTTAGACTAATTATAGAATAGTTCTATGAACTATCTAGAATAGTTTTATTTTGATGTGATCAATTTAAATTTTATTTTTTAAATATTATATATAATACATCAGATCTGAAAGCATGCATGTTTAATTAAGTTATGATACATAAGACGTATGCAAGGCATGTATAGGTTAGATCATTAATTATATATGTGATATATGATTTTGATCTAACTTGTTTTGTAGTTGAAAATATATTTTTGATTAAGGCATTCCTCTTGGCCGATCGACCATAAGAATAAAGTAGGATTTAAAGGCTCTCTCCTTCCATTCGATGGAATGTTCTTATGGCATGTAGGGGCGCTGCGCTTTCGTCCTTAGTCAAAAATTAAAACTTACTTTTCTGCAAAACCCAAGATTCTGAAATCCTAAGATTTTCATACATATTTTTGTTCATGAACCCAAACATAATTAAGAATTAAGATTATGAAACCAGTTAGGTCTAAAAATTATGAATTTTTAGTTTTAAGTCACCTTCATAAAATTGGGTTCGGGCTTTGGTAGCCCAATTAGGTCTAGCAGTTGATTAAACAGAATCAAGAGTTGGTTAGGTAGAATCAAGAGTGCTTAAAATTGACCATACCAATAGGATTAAGTCTGGATCAAGGTTGACTCACATTCACATGTGGTTGACCAAGTCAAGACCTAATTTGGTTCTATGGTTTGAGCTTGGATTGTAGGCTAACCGGATTGATTCTGATTTGATAATTTGGTGTCTAAGGTAAGTTTGGCAGATACGATCGATTGATTTTTAATTAGAAGCTACTCAATCTGAATGCATTCTTATTGGGTTAATGACATATCCCTTCCACCAGTCTCACTACCTAGCCATTTGTATTGATCCAACTCTGATTAAAGGTGGCTAACAATTCAAGCTAACCCATGCTGCTAAGTTAGTCATAATTATTATGACTAAGTCAAGTCAAGTTTAAAAAAATATGAATCAAATCTTTCTAAGAAAATATTACGTCATAGGTCTTCCACCATTGTAGTTGTGTGGATTCTTCTTGAGATTGATTATTCTCGACTGGATATAGTGGTTTAGTTGCATCGAAAAGATGTAATCATGTCTATTAGGCATTGGATGCTATGGGATGGAGGATGGGTTGGGCTTAATATTATGGATATGGTGAGGGATCCAATTAGGAATTCAATTTATGCAAATGGTGGGTTTGACTTAACTAAGGAGTGGAGCAATATTTTGGGCATGATGAGCTTTATGAATTAGAGATCAAGTTTGGATGCACCATGATTAGAGAATTATTGGACAAGAGTTATCCACTCATCGATTGATCCATCACCAATAACTGTTAGATGAGGTGGTGAGCCAATCGATGAGACCGCACTAGCTACTAGAAATCAATTGATCACGAAGATTTTCACATCTCTACCAAGAAAGTGTAAGGATCTGAATAAATAGTAGAAGCCTAATTTGTTTAAAAATGAAACTCCTAAACAAATTGGTTAAGTCTAATTACAAAAATCTAACTAGAAACTTTGACTCTCTACAGAAAAATGCCTGCATCCAATCCACTAGCCTGTATCCTGGATACCCATAGACTGATCAAACCCAACTACAAGGATTGGCTCTGAAACTTCAAAATTATTTTGCATTCTGAGAAGTTGACTTATGTATTGGAACAAGATCCTCCTACTTTATCAGTCTGTCCATCCGCTGAGCAAAGAGCGTCTCTGAAAAAATGAATGGATGAAGATAATAAAGCCAGGTATTACATGTTGTGCTTGATGTCTGATGAGCTCTAGTACCAACATGAAGATATGAAGACTAGCCACCAAATGTTGGCTCACCTACAAGAGTTGTTTGGTGAATAGAGTCACACAGTCAAATATCAAGTCATTAGAAGACTTTTTAAGACTTAGATGCATGGTGGGCAGTCGGTCCAAGATCATTATTTGATGATGATCAAGAACTTAAAAGAACTTAAGAAGCTCAGTATCAAGTTAGATTAGGATCTGTAGATTGATATAATTATGCAATCCTTGACTGATGCATATGGATAGTTCATCATAAACTATCATATACATAAACTGAAAAATACCTTGGTTGAGCTTATGAACATGCTGGTTACTACTGAGCAATCCATGAAAGATTCTAAAGTCTCAATACTTATTGTGGAGTAGACTTCTTCCAAGAGAAAGTATTTTGGAAAGAAGAAGAAGACTGCAAAGAAGTAAAAAATTGAAAGTGGGAAGAAGAAGAAGGGCGAGTCGAAGAAGAAGGCCACTAACAAGAAAAAATATTTTTATTGCAACATACACAGCCACTGGAAGCAAAACTGTCCTCTATACTTGACCAGCCTGAAGAACAAGGAGGCAGGTCTTTCTAGAGGTATGCTCATTATAGAATCTAACCTTATGGTTTCTTCTACATCTAGTTGCATGCTTAACTATGGTTCGTGTGCTCATTTGTATACTTCCATGTAGGGTCTTAAGGAGAGCAGGAGGCTAAGAGTGTTAGATATGTGTGCCCTAAAAGCTAGAATTGGCTAACACTTGTAATACACATCTAAGGAAAATATTATAATTTTGACTATAAATAATAAAATGGGTTATTTTCTATCATAGTGTCTATTTGAAAGTGTCTATGATACATCCCTTGAGTTAATGGTAATGATAGTTCATATTTTTAAGAGTTGAAAATTTAAGACATGAATTTTCATTATTGACTCATAAAATGCTTTCGATCATAGGATCATCATGAGGATGGTGATTGATCCAAAAGATTGGTGTATGATCGCTTTTTTAGGATAGATGAGTCTTGAGTCTATGGTGTAGAGACACCGGAGTGAGAATACAAGTACTCGCTAGAGAACGAGGGCACTGAACGTGACCACCACGAGTAGTCATGAGGAAGTCTATCTTCTCGTCAATGACTAGCTCGAAGCTACAGTGGTGTGTCTGGTTCTTTGACCTGAGGTGCATCGGCAGTTCACCTTAAGGGTGTTATAGTTTGACTACACCATAACTCGATCTCCTAGCCATTCGAAATCCTGAGGTGTATGTTGGCTATAGTATGTTCATTGTAGGAATTGGATTGCACCGATAGGAGATCTATCTACCTCGGTAGATGAGGAGCAGTCCTATGATGATCATGAGAATTAAGTCCATAAGCCCATGGCCATGGTAGAGTAAAATAATTGAAAGAACTTCTATTAGGATTTTTACGTCGGACTTGAATTGAATGATTTTATTCATATGATGGAAATTAGGGTTTGACGAGATCACCTTAACCCTAATCCGATCGGAGCTCAAGATAAAGGAACTTAATCATGCAGATAACTACACTAAGAGGTTCATTTTCAGTTCTGATGGGTTGCCACCATATGCTGCTAGGTGTCACTGGTGGATTTTGGGAATAATTAGAATGATCTGGATGATCGATCATATTAGTTGTCTGAATCAGAAAAGTTTTGATCTATTGGAAGGTGTTTCGATAATGTCGATGATAGAGATCATGACAAATCCCATTACCATATAGAACTAAACCTAACTAGATCACACAAACTAGGGTTTGGATCTAGATATCATCAATTGGACTAACCCAGTTCAATTGATTTGAATAAGATTCAATTAGGTTCAAAAAAATCGTGCTAGCACATGATTGAGCCTGATATTCTCTTTCAACAATCATTAAAAGTTGTCTCGACTAAGCAAAATATATTTGGGCTCACTCAAGAATCTTTACTTGGTCTAACTGGAGCTTGTCTAGGTTAGAAAAGAGTTTTTTTAATTTATGAGATAAATTTGAGACAACACCTGCCATTTTCCATCACCTGCTAAATCTTGTCTTTGGACTTTGGTCAAATATTGATCTTTGACACTTGGACATCTGCCCATGTGTCATGCACTCATAGCAGAGAAGATGGAACTTTGTCCACCTACTAAAAGGTAGAAAGAAAGGGAGCGCATGCCTAGGGATGCATGCACCCAATGAGGATGATGCCTGGAGTCCCATATAGGTGGGACTCCAGGTTGCTTCATGCTTTCTACTAAGGTGGCACCAAAGGGTCTTCTTTGATCAGTCTTGGTGCCACCTAAGGAGGTTTACATGGGACTCTAATTTGATTGGATCAGATTCCATCAATCAAACTTAGATCTGATTACATAAAGAGCAATGATTGGCCGGGATGATGTGGCACTGCATGGCATAACAGGGTCTATATAAACCCTATCTGCACCTAGGATTTAGAGGTTTTGCCCTTTGCCCATGCCACATAGCCCCTCTCCCTCCTTCTCCATGCTAGCCTCTGATCTTCTCTCTCCTCTCTATGCCTAAGAGGCTTTGGGCTCCTGTTTGGTGCGATCCAAGCAAGAGAAAGGCGACAGAAAAGGAAGAAGGCAGCACTGCTGCAAGAGACAACGGTTGATCTTCAAAAGAAATTTTGAAGATCTTCAAGATCAGATCCAGATCTAATTTTTGGAGTATAGATTGAGAAGGAGAAGATCTCTAGATCTTATCCAAGTGGATATCGGTAGAGACTATGCACTTGCATGGCTATATCTAGAACCTCAGGCAAACATCAGGATCATCATAGGATAATAGGATTACTCATAACAAGGTATAACTAAATTAGATTTTTTTTATTTTATTTTATTTTTATTTTATTAGATTAATATAATCAAATCTAAAGAGTCTCAGATCTAATTTGGATCTAAGAAAAAAAATTTTAAAATATCCCTCTTGATCAAATTAGATCTGAATGAACCTAACCCTAGAAATAGGATTTTTTCTTTCAACTAGTATTAGAGTCAGATTTCATAATTATTTAAATCTTATTTTAATATAATTTTAATCTAATAATTAGATGATTTTAGATGTCACATTAGTTATGATTAGATCTAAAATCAAAAATTAAAAAAATTAAATAATCTAGATCTAAGATGTATGAGATGCAGGACTAGACTAGAAATAAAATTATTCTATGTGCAATCTAGGATGATCATAATTCTAATTTAATTAATTATAAATTTAGATCTATTTATTTACTATTTTTTGATATTATAAATATTATAATTAGGTCAAAAAAATAAAAAATTTATTTATTTAATTTTGTTCATATGAAATATGATAGATGCATGTTTAAATTAGTTGTAGAATAGTTCTACAAAGTTATCTTGAATAAATTTAATTTGATATGGTCAAATTTAAATTTTATTTTTTAGATGTTTATGAGATAATTTAGATCTAAAAATATGCATGATATGATACATGAGATGTATGCAAAACATATTTTTTAAGTTAGATTAATTTTATATATGTGATATATATGTAGATCTAACTAATTTTGTAGATTTATCATGTTTTTGATTAAGGCGTTCCCCTTGGCCATCCAGTCATAAGAACAAAGTAGGATTTAAAGACCCCCTCCTCCCATTCGATGGGATATTCTTATGATGTGTATGGGTGCTACACGTTCGTCCTTAATCAGAAATCAAAAACTTATTTTCTGCAAAATCCTAGATCCTGAAATACTAGAATTTTATTTACATATTTTATTTTTGAACCCTATACTTAATTAAGAATTAAGATTATGAAATATATTAGGTCTAAAATTAAGAATTTTTAGATCTAGGATATATTCATAAAATTAGGTTCGAGCTTGGGTAGCTCAATTAGGTCTAGCAGCTAATCAAACCGAATCAAGAGTCGATTAGATGGGATCAAGAGTGCTTAAATTGACCAGCCTAATAGGATTAAGTCTGGGTCAAGGTTGAGTCACATGAGTGATCGATCAATTTAAGACCTAATTAGGCTCAATGGTTAGAGTCTGGATTGTAGGCTAATTCGATTGGTTCTGACTTAATAATTTGGTTTCTAAGGTAAGTTTGTTAGATATGATCGACTGATTTTTAATTAACAGCTACTTGACTCGAATGCGTTCTTATCAAGTTAATGGCAAATTCCTTCCACTGATCTCACTTACCTGGCCATATTTGTTGGCTCAGTCCTGATATGAGGTGGCTAATAATCCGAGCTAACCCATGCCACCAGGTTAGTCATAATGGTTATGGCTATGTCAAGTCAAGTTTAAAGAGACCTAAATCAAATCTCCCTAAGAAAAGATTAAGTCTAAGGTCTTCCACCATTGTAGATGTGCGAGCCCTTCCTGGGGTTGATTGTTCTCGACTGATCATAGTGGTTCAGTTGCACCGGGAAGATGCAACCATGTCTATTAGGCATTGGATGCTACAGGCTGGAGGATGGATTCAGCTCAATATTCTAGATACAGTGAGAGATCCAATTAGGAATCTAATCTATGCAAATGGTGGGTCTGACTTAACTAAGGAGTGGATCAATATTTCGGACATAGTAAGATTCATGAATTAGAGACTAAGCTTTGGTGCATCATAATTAGAGAATCATTGGATAAGAGTTGTTCACTCATTGGCTAATCCATCATCAATAACTGTTAGATGAGGTGACGAGTCAGTTGGTGGGACTACACCACCCACTAGAAATCATTAATCGTGAAGATTTTTGCATCTTTATAGAGAAAATATGGAGATTCGAGAAAATAGTGGAAGCTAATTTATTTAAAAAATTAAGCTAATTTATTTAAAAAATCAAATCCCTAAATAAATTGTTCGAGTCTTAATTACAAAATCTAACTAGAAACTTTAACTCTCTATAGGAAAAAAAAAATGTCTACATCCAATCCACTAGCCCATATCCTGGACACCCATAGACTGACCAAACCTAATTATAAGGGTTGGCTATGAAACTTTAAAATTATTTTGGATTTTGAGAAGTTAACTCATGTATTGGATCAGGATCCCCCCATCTTACCAGCCCGTCCATCCATTGAACAGAGAGTGTCTCTTGTCAAATGGATGGATGAAGATAACAAAGTCAGAGACTACATGTTGAGCTTGATGTCTGATGAGCTTTAGAGCTAGTATGAAGATATCAAGACTGTCGGCCAAATGTTAGCTCACCTGCAAGAGTTGTTTGGTGAACAGAGTCTCATAGCAAAATATCAGATCACTAAATGACTGTTTAAGACTAAAATGCGTGATGGGCAGTCAGTCAAAGATCATTATCTGATGATGATCAAGGACTTAGAAGAGCTTGAGAAGTCTGGAGTGAAGTTAGATTAGGATCTCCGGAATGATATAATTATGCAATTCTTGATTGATGCGTATGGACAATTTATCATGAACTACCATATACATAAACTTTAGAGTACTCTAGCCGAGCTTATGAACATGTTGGTTACTACTGAGCTTTCTATGAATGGTTTTAAAGGGTTAGTACTTGCTATGGAATGGACTTCATTCAAGAGAAAGTCTTTTGGAAAGAAGAAGAAGTCTGTGAAAAGGTAGAAGGTGGAAGGTGGAAAAAAAAAGAAGGCAGAGCTGAAAAAGAAGGTCATTGACAAAAAAAAGTATTTCTATTGTAATACCGACGGCCACTGAAAGCAGAACTATCCTATATACCTGGCCATCCTAAAGAATAAGAAGGAGACAGATCCTTCTAGAGGTATGCTCATTATTGAATCTAACCTTATGGTTTCTTCTACATCCAGTTGGGTGCTTGACTCTAGTTCTAGTGCTTATTTGTGCACTTCTATGTAGGATCTTGAGGATAGTAGGAGGCTGAGGGATGGTGAGATGATCCTACCATTGAAAATGGAGCAAGTGTTGCTACTGTGGCCATGGGAACCTACCCTCTTGATTGTTGTCTAGCTTAGATTTAGTACTTAGGGATTGTTATTATGTGCCTACTGCAAGTAGGAATTTGATTTCTATTTCATGTTTAGCATAAGAAGGATATATAATTAGTTTTCTTAAGAACCATTGTAATATTCTTTATGAAAGAAATAAAATTGCAAGTGGTTTCCTCATTAACGGTCTCTACTAGTTACATATTGATGTATCTGTCTTTAATATTGAGCAAAATGTGAATGCTTTAAAATGACCCAGGGATAGTCCAAATAATAGGTATCTATGGCACCTAAGGCTAGGTCATATAGCAGAAAATAGGATTAACAAATTAGAAAAAATCAAACTATTGAGTCCATTGACTTTCGAGTCATATCCAATTTGTGAATCATATCTTCATGGCAAAATGACTAAGCTCGCTTTTGTGGGACATAGAAAAAGAGCCATGGATCTACTTGCCCTAGTGCATATTGATGTGTGCGGCCCATTTGATGTGCCGACTAGAGGCAACTTTATCTACTTCATAACCTTTATCGATGATTTATCTCGGTATGGGTACGTGTATCTTAGGAGACACAAGTCTAAAGCCTTTGAGAAGTTCTAGGAATTCAGACATAAAGTAGAAAAGCAAACTGAAAAATTCATTAAGGTTCTTCAATCAGATCGAGGAGGTGAATACCTTAGTCAGAAATTCCTAGACTATCTCAAGCAAAATGGCATAGTCTCTCAATGAACTCTACCTGGAACACCTCAACTCAACGAAGTTTCAAAACAAAGGAACCAGACCCTATTAGATATGGTCCGATCCATGATGAGCTTCACAGACCTTCCAGATTTTCTTTGGAAACATAGTCTATTAACTGTAATATATTTACTGAATAGGGTTTTCTCTAAAATCATTCCTACTACACTGTATGAGATATGGCTTGGTTAGAAACCAAGTCTGAGTCATCTTAGAATTTGGGATTGTCCGACTCATGTCAAAAGACAACAAGTGGACAAGTTAGACTTTAGGTTCTTTAGAGCTTGATTTATAAGATATCCTAAAGAGTTATTAGGATGTTATTTGTATGTTCTAGAAGACTACAATATAATTATGAGTCGGCATGCCATCCTTCTTGAAAAATAGTTTATTCAAGATAGCAGCATTGGAAAGAAGATCAAACTTGAGGAGAAAGCCTCACAAGAGCAACGAGCTAAGGATCCTGTGGAACCAAATCAGGTTGAGCCAATACAATCACTACCCCTCCACCTCGTAGATCGAAAAGAATTTCTCGTCCTCCTGAGAGGTACTTAGGTACTATCTCAGAGGAAGTAGAGGAAATGTTCCTCATAGGTAATGGGGTTCATGGTGATGATCCTAAAACCTATAATGAGGCGATATCATATATCGACTTTGAGAAATGGTTAGAGATAATGAAGTCAAAAATTGACTTGATGCGTTCAAAACAAGTCTGGATTTTAGTAGATCCACCAGAAGGTATAGTACCTATTGGGTGTAAATATATCTACAAGAAAAAGATTGGTGCCGATGGGAATGTGGAGATATTCAAAGCTTGATTAGTGGCAAGAGGTTATAGTTAGCACGAAGGCATTGACTATCAGGATACCTTTTTACTTGTAGCTATGCTAAAATCCATCCACACATTGCTTGCTGTTATAGCTTATTTTGATTATGAAATATGGCAAATGGACGTAAAAATGACATTCTTAAATAGATACCTTGAGGAAGATATCTATATGGAACAGCCGTTAGATTTCACATCCAGTGATGCTGATCACAAAGTATGCAAGCTGCAAAGGTCCATATGTGGATTTAAGCAAGCATCTTGAAGCTGGAATACTTGATTTAATGATGTAATCAAATTATTTAGTCTCATCAAAAATGAGGAGGAACCATGTATTTTTAAAAAAGTCAGTAGGAGAGTTATTGCTGTACGTGGATGATATCCTCCTTATTGAGAATGATATTCCCATGTTGACCATAGTTAAAATATGGTTATCCAAAAAATTCTCCATGAAAGATCTAGGAGAAGCATCCTTCATTCTAGGAATTAAGGTCTATAGAGATAGATCGAATAGGATGCTAGGTCTTTCACAGAAGATGTATATAGAGGAAGTGCTAAAGAGGTTTAGCATGGAAAACTCCAAGAGAGGATTGGTATCCTTCAGACATGGCATTCATCTTTCCAAGAAAATATGTCCCAACACACCAGAGGAGATTGAACGCATGAGCATGATCCCTTATGCTTCAGCAATAGCGAGTCTCATGTATGCCATGTTATGTACACGATCTGATATAGCCCATGCTGTGAGTGTCATAAGCAGATATCAGTCGAATCCAGATGAAGAACACTAGACTTCTATGAAATGTATCCTTAAGTATTTGAGAAGAACTAAGGATATGTTATTGCTTTTTGGTAATGGAGAACTCCAAATCCAAGGGTATACAAACTCATATTTTATGTCTGATATAAATGATCGAATATCGACATCTAGTAGTCTGTTTGTGTGTAATGATGGTGCTATCAGTTGGAAGAGTTCCAAGCAAACAGTGATAGCAGATTCCACTATGAAAGCAGAATACATCGCTACATCAGAAGTTGCAAAGGAGGCATTCTGATATAAGAAATTCATTGTAGAGATCGAAGTGATGCCATCAGATGCCATTCCTTTGTAATGTGATAACAATGGCGCCATAGCCCTTGCTAAGGAGCTGAGGTCTCACCAAAAGTCCAAGCACATCGAGTGGTGATACCACCTCATCCACGATTACCTCAAGAAAGATTATGTCGAGGTCAAGATAGTCAACTCCACAGATAATGTGATAGATCCACTCACAAAGTCATTGGGCCAGTAGAAGATCAAAACCCACCCTGAGAAGATGGAACTTAGATTTGTAGCCAATTGACTTTAGGTCAAGTGGGAGTTTGTAAGATATGTGTGCCCTAGAAGCCAAAATTAGCTAACACTTATAATATATATCTAAGGGCAAAATTATAATTTTAACTATAAAAAATAAAATAGGTTATTTTCTATCATAGTATGTATTTGAAAGTGTCTGTGATACATCCCTTGAGTTAATGGTAATGATAGTTTATATTTTCAAGAGTTGAAATTTTAAGAAATGAATTTTCATTATTAACTCATAAAATGCTCTCGATTGTAGGATCATCATGAGGATGGTGATTGATCCGGAAGGTTAGTGTACGATCGCTTCTTTAAGATAGATGAGTCTTGAGTCTAAGATGTAGAGACACCGAAGCGAGAGTACAGGTACTCGCTGGGCATTGAGCATGACCACCTCAAGAAGTCATGAGGAAGTTTATCTTCTCATCAATGACTGGCTTGAAGCTGCTATCGTATGTCTGGTTCTTTGACATAAGATGCATCGGTAGTTCACCTTAAGGGTGTTATAGTTTCACTATACCATAACTCGATCTCCTAGTCATTCAAAATTCTGAGGTGTCTGTTGGCTATAGCATATTCATTATAGGAATTGAATTGCACCAATAGGAGATCTATCTACCTCGGTGGATGAGGAGCAGCCCTATGATGGTCATGAGAATCAAGTCCATAAGCCCATGGCCATGGTAGAGTGAAATAATAGAAAGAGTTTCTATTAGAATTTTCACATCAAACTTGAATCGAATGATTAATTCATATGACGAAAATTAGGGCTTGACGAGATCACCTTAACCCTAATCTGATCGGTGCTCAAGATAGAGGAACTTAATCACATAGGTAACTGCATCGAGAGGTTCATTTTCAGTTCTGATAGATTGCCACCATATGTTGCTAGGTGTCATTGGTCGACTTTGGGAGCAATTAGAATGATCTGGATGATCGATCATACTAGTTGTCTGAATCAAAAAAGTTCTAATCCATCGAAAGGTATTTCGATGATGTCGATGATAGAGATCATGACATATCCCATTACCATATGGAACTAAAACTAACTGGGTTACATAAATAAGAGTTTGGATCTGGATATCATCAATTGGACTAACCCAGTTTAATTGATTTGAATAAGATTTAATTAGGTTCAAGAAAATCGTGCAAGCACATGATTGATCATGATATTCTCTTTTAACAATCATTAAAAGTTGTCTCGACTGAGCCAAATATGTTTGGGCTCACTCAAGAATCTTTACTTAGTCTGACTGGAGCTTGTCTAGGTCAGAAAAAGGTTATCTTAATTTATAAGATAAATTTGAGACAACACTTGCCATTTTCTGTCACCTACTAAATCTTCTCTTTGGACTTTGGTCAAATATTGACCTTTGACACTTAGACATCTGCCCATATGTCATGCACTCATAGGAGAGAAGATGGGGCTTTGTCCCCTTACTAAAAGAAAGAAAGGGAGGGGGTGCACGCCTAGGGAGGCGTGTGCCCAATGAGGATGATGCCTGGAGTCCCATACAGATGGGACTCCAAGTTGCTTCATGCTTTCTACTAAGGTGGCACCAAAGAGTCTTCCTTGATCAATCTTGTCACCACCTAAGGAGGTTTGTGAGGAACTCTAATCTAATTGGATTAGATTTCATCAATCAAATTTAGATTTGATTGCATAAGGAGCCGTGATTGGCCAGGTTGATGTGGCACTATATGGCGCAGCAGGGTCTATATAAACCCTGTCTGTGCCTAAGATTTAGAGTTTCTGCCCTTTGCCCATGCCACATAGCCCCTCTCCCTCCTTCTCCATGCCACCCTCTGATCCTCTCTCTCCTCTCCACACCTAAGGGGCTTTGGGCTCCAATTTGGTGCAATCCAAGCAAGAGAAAGATGATAGAAAAGGAAGAAGGTAGCACTACTATAAGAGACAATAGTTGATTTTCAAAAGGCATTTTGAAGACCTTCAAGATCAGATCCAGATCTAATTTTTGGTGCATAGATTGAGAAGAAGAAGATCTCCAGATCCTATCCGAGTGGATATCGATAGAGGCTAGGCACTTGCATGGCTACATCCAGAACCTCAGGCAAACATCAGAATCATCATAGGGTAATAGAATTACCCATAACAATGTATACTTAAATTAGATTTAATTTAATTTAATTTATTTTTATTTTATTAGATTGATAAAATCAGATCTGAAGAGTCTCAGATTTGATTTAGATCTAAGAGTAAAATTTTTGAAATATCCCTGTTGATCAAATCAGATCCGAATGAACCTGATCTAGAAAATAGGATTTTTTCTTTCAGAGGGATGGTGAGATGATCCTGGGCATTGAAAAAGGAGCAAGAGTTGCTATTGTGGCCATGGGAACCTACCATCTTTGACTACTATTAGAATTAGATTTAGTACTTAGGAACTACTTTTGTATGCCTGTAGCAAGCAGGAATTTGATTTCTATTATATTTTTAGCATAGGAAGGCTATATAATTAGTTTTCATAAGGACCATTGTAATAATTTTTTTGAAAGTAATAAAATTGCAAGTGGTTTTTTTATTAATGATATCTACCAGTTACATATTGATATTTTTATTTTTAGGATTAAAGCGATCTAGGGATAGTCTAAATGATCGATATCTGTGGTACCTTAGGCTAGGTTACATAGCCGAAGACAGGGTTAACAAATTGAAGAAATCTAGGCTATTGAGTCCGTTGACTTTCAAGTCATATCCGATTTATGAATCATGCCTTCATGGAAAAATGACCAAGCTCTCTTTTGTAGGACATGGGAAAAGAGCTACAGACCTACTTGCCCTATTACACACAAATGTGTGTAGCCCATTTGATAATGCCAATCAGGGGCAATTATGTTTACTTCATCATCTTTATTGATAATTTATCTTGGTATAGGTATGTGTATTTGATGCAATATAAATTTGAAGTCTTTGAAAAGTTTCAAAAATTCAGACTCGAAGTAGAAAAATAAATAGAGAAACCTATTAAGATTCTTTGATCAGATCGAGGAGGTGAATACCTTAGTCGAAAATTCATAGACTATCTTAAGGATAATGGCATAGTCCCACAATGGACTCCACCTAAAATGTCTCAACTCAATGGGGTTTTAGAATGGAGAAACTAGATCCTATTAGATATGGTCCAATCCATGATGAGCTTCACGGACCTTCCAAAGTTTCTTTGGGGACATAGTCTAATGACTGCTATATATTTACTGAATAGGGTTCCTTCTAAGACCATTCCTACCACACCGTATGAAATATGGCATGGTAAGAAACCAAGTCTAAGTCACCATAGAATTTGAGGTTGTCCGACTCATGTCAATAGATAGCAGGTGGACAAGTTAGAATCTTGGTCCTTTAGAGCTCGATTCATTGGATATCCTAAAAAGTTGTTAGGATATTATTTCTATCTTTTAGAAGACCACAATGTGATTAGGTGTCAACATGCCATTTTTCTTGAAAAATAATTCATTCAAGATGGTGGCATTGAAAGATAGATCAGGCTCAAAAAGAATGTCTTCCAAGAGCAATGAGCTAAAGAATCTATGAAATTCAATTAGATTGAGCCAGTCCAAATACTACCTCCTCCACCTCAAAAATTAACTAGGATTTTTCATCCTTCTGAAAGGTACTTAGGTACTATCTCAGAGGATGTAGAGAAAATATTTCTCATAAAAAATGGGATTCATAATGGTGATCCCAAAACCTATGATGAGGCAATATCAGATATCAACTCTGAGAAATAGTAAGAGGTAATGAGGTTAGAAATTGACTCAATGCGCTCAAACCAAGTCTAGACCTTGGTAGATCCATCTGAAGGTATAGTACCTATTGGATGTAAATAGATCTTCAAGTGAAAGGTAGGTACCGATTGGAATGTAGAGACATTTAAAGCCAAGCTCGTAGTGAAAGGGTATAGTCAGTGCGAAGGTATTGAATATCAGGATACCTTTTCATTAGTAGCCATGCTTAAATCCATCTGCATATTATTTGCTATTACAGCCTATTTCAATTATGAAATATGGTAGATGGATGTGAAAATGATATTCTTAAATGGATATATTAAGAAAGATATCCATACGGAATAGCCACTTAGTTTCGCATCTAGTGATGGTGATCATAAGGTGTGTAAGCTGCAAAGGTCCATATATGGACTTAAGCAAGCATCTCAGAGCTAGAATGCTCATTTCAATGATGTGATCAAATCATTTGGTTTCATCAAAAATGAGGAGCCATGTATTTTCAAAAAGGTCAATGGGATTGTCGTTGTCTTCCTCGTATTGTACTTGGATGGCATCCTCCTAATTGAGAATAATATTCCTATGTTGACCATGGTTAAAATATGGTTGTTTAAAATAATCTCTATGAAAGATCTCGGAGAAGTATCTTTTATCTGGGAATTAAGGTCTATAGAGATAAACCAAATAGGATGCTAGGACTTTCATAGAAGATGTACATAGAAAAAGGTGCTAAAGAGGTTTAGCATGAAAAACTCTAAAAGGGGTCTAGTACCCTTTAGACATGGCATTTATCTCTCCAAGAAGATATGCCCTAACACACCTGAGGAGATTGAATGCATGAGCAAGATCTCTTATGCTTCAGCAATAAGGAGCCTCATGTATGCCATGCTATGTACACGACCTGATATTGCCCATACTATGAGCATTATGAGCAGGTATCAATCAAATCCAGATGAAGATCACTGAACTTCTATGAAATGTATATATATATCCCTAAGTACTTAAGAAGGACTAAGGATATGTTTCTAGTCTTTGATAAGGAAGAACTCTAGGTCTAGGGGTATACAGCCTTAGATTTTATGTCCAATATAGATGATCGAAAGTCGACATCTGAAAGTCTGTTTGTGTGCAATGGTGGTGCTGTTAGCTAGAAGAGTTCTAAGTAGACGGTGATAGCAGACTCCACCATGGAAGTAGAATACGTCGCTGCATTAGAAGCTGTGAAGGAGGCATTTTGATACAAAAGGTTCACCATAGAGTTTGAAGTGATGCCATCGGATGTTGTCCCTTTATACTATGATAATAATGATGTCATAGCCCTTGTTGAAGAGTCAAGGTCTCACTAGAAATCTTAGCACATCGAATGGTGATTCCACCTGATCCGTGATTACCTTGAGAAGGGATACATCGAGGTCAAGAGTGTCGACACCATAGATAATGTGGCTGACCCACTAATAAAGCCATTGGGATAGCAAAATATCAAAGCCCACCTTGAGAAGATGGGACTTAGATTTGTAGTCAATTAGCTTTACATCAAGTGGGAGTTTGTTTGATATGTGCTCTAGAAGCAAGATTGGCTAAACACTTGTAACACACTTATAAGGATAATTTTATAATTTTAACTATAAATTAATAAAAAAATTATTTTCTATCATAGTATATATATTTAAAGTGTCTGTGATATATCCTATGAGTTAATGCTAATAACAATTCATATTTTCAAGCGTTGAAAATTTAAGATATGAATTTTTATAATTAACTCATAAATTACATCTGACCATAGGATCATCATGAGGATGGTGATTGATCTGAAAGATTGGTGTATAATCACTTTCATAGGATAGATGAGTCTTGAGTCTATGATGTGAAGATTTCGGAGCGAGAGTATAGCTACTCATTAGAGAACGAGGGCACTGAGTATGACCACCTCGATCAGTCATAAGAGAGTCTATCTTCTTGTCGATGACTGGCTTGATGTTGCAGTGGTGTGTCTGGTTCTTTGATCTGAGATGCATCAATAGTTCACCTTGAGAGTGTTATAGTTTGACTACACCATAACTCGATCTCCTAGCCATTCAGAATCCTGAGGTGTATGTTGGCTATAACATATTCATTGTAGAAATTGGATTGTCCTAATAAGGGATCTATCTACCTCAGTAGATGAGGAGTAGCCCTATAATGATCATGAGATTGAGTCCATAAGCCCATGGCCATGGCAGTGTGAAGATGATAGAAAGAGGTTTCATTAGGTTTTTACATCAGACTTGAATCAAATGATTAATTCATATGATGGATGTTGGGTTTGATGAGTTCACCTCAACCCTAATCCTATAGGAGCTCAAGATAGAAGAATTCAATCACATAGGTAGCAGCACCGAGAGATTCACTTTTAGTCCTGATGAGTTGCCATCATATATTACTAAGTATCACTCGTAGATTTTGGGAGCAATTAGAATGATCTTGATGATCGATCATTCTAATTGTATGAATCATAAAAGTTTTGGTCCATCGAAAGATGTTTCAATGATGTTGATGATAGAAATCATGACATACCTCATTACCATACGAAATTGAATCTACCTAGATCACACAAACAAGTGTTTGGATCTAAACGTAATCAATTGGGCTAACACAGTTCGATTAATTTGGCTTAGATCCAATTAGGTTCAAAAAAATCATGCTAGCACACGATTGAGCTTGACATTCTCCTTCTATAGTTTTTTTGATCTATCTCTATTGAGTCAAATTTGATTTGACTCATCCCTGGACTATAAATGGATTTATTTTCATCTGGTTGGAACTTGTCTAGATTAGATTAATTCTAAAAATAAATTCATTCTGAACTGCAATTGGGCTAGGGTCAATAGTTGACCCAATTGAGAGAATTAAGCGTCACAAGATCAAAGCCTTTTAGAAAACTTTCTAAGAACTCTTTTCCTTTGATTTTTGGGTATGTGATAGGGCTCAGGTCATGCTATGAGTGAGCCAAATTTGGTGATTTTTGGAGGTGCCTAGATTGGGTTGAGATAGAGTTTGATTTGGATCAAACTCTTGAGGAAAGAATTCTAGGCGTCCTGGACTCTTCCTTATCCCTTCTGTAGGAACCAGATCTAGGGTTTCAGAGCTAGATCTTGAAATTTTTTCAAGATTAGGTAGCAAAAGACCAAAATAAATTAATATTTATTTATAAAATTAGAGAATACTCTAGATCTAAGATCCTGTTATATGATTATAGCATGAGATTAAATCAAAAATTAAAAACATAAAGGAAGAACAAGTACTGATCATATCAACACAGATCTACACTAGATCAAAATCATATGAGTAATAGAAGATCAGATCTTTGTTACCTATGCAAGTTAGATGTTCTAACTTACTGATCTAGGGTTAAAGATGATGTTACAAGTTACACATATGTTCGGCCTCTAGGAGTGGTCCACACGAGCTCACGAATCACAATCAGAAGTCCTGATGCAAGAAATCAGCACAGTACTAGCACAGTATGCTAGTACTGTGCTGATCCTTCTTCGACGATCAATCTGAAACCATCTTCTTCAAATATTGGACTCTCCAATTTTTAAAAGGAAGGAGGAGAGATTTTTAACTTGAGACACCTCTCAAAAATCTCTAAAGAAGGAGAAAGAGATCAAAGAAAAACCCCAGAAGAAGAACTCTTCTTCTTCTTATTTTCTCTCACCTAGACACCTAGATTGGTATCTATGAAATCTCCATGCCTTAATATTCTTTCTTCCTAAATTTTACATGCCCCAAAGGACTCTTAATGTTCTAGAATTCATAAAAAAATCAATATAGAATTTATTTTAAATATTGAAATATGGAAGAGTCTTGTCTAGGTCAGACACATAGACAAGGCAGGTCCAAAATACGCAACTAGTTGGGTCACCCAACACCTGGGTGCCCCCCCTCCTTTCATTATGCTGTGGACCACTAGGAGTACGTGCATAAAGTCCTCCTACTTCTCATGAAAAAATGAGAGAAAAATCAGGGATGGGGGTGGCACAAAGCAAGGAGAAGTTTTAGGTGCTTAAAATTCCATCTCATAGAATTTAAGTCAAAAGCAACTCCTAGTTTCATTTGGTCCACAACCAAATACCATCTGAGGAATAAGGGAAGGCTATGGGCATGAATGAAGGCTTGGGAAAAGGTTTTTTTATGTTCAAAATCAAGGAGAAGGGGCGTGGGGGGTGTGATGGGTCAATGGTGCAAGGAATAGGGAGTCCTAGTCATACTAAGATTTCTATTTTGACATGGTCCAAGTGATCTATGAACCAATTAAATTAGGATTAATTTAATCTAATTAAATTTGATCCTAAATAAATTAAAAACTTAATTAAATTAAATTAAATTAGATTTAATTTTGATTTAATTTTTTAATTAAATTAAAAAAATGGGTTGATCCAAGTTTTAGTCGAACTAGAACTAGTTCTTCCTTGCACTTGGCTTATCCAATAAACAAATTGAACTAGATCCAATCAAATCCAAACCTAGTTAAATTATATTTAATTAGACTTAATCTTAGTACTTTGGATTAATTAAATTAAGTTAATTATTAATTAAATTACTAATCGATCCTTCTATAATACTTGCACTAGGTTAAACATCAATCGTATTGATCATTTAATCCTAGAACGATTCTTAATCATTGATCAACCATCTGATCAGATCATGAACTCTAATGTATGTGATCTCATAGGTCTGAATGTAAGTCAGTAGTATAGAAATAAATTTTTGTATCAATCGAAGTAACCATCTAGCAATGATATCCGACGGCCGGATATGTCGAATGTGTAGAATAATATCCTTAGAACCCTTGTAAATATAGTGTCCATATAATTTATTCCCTTGACCAAAATGCTGGTAGGAAACCTCAAAGTTCAACTGTCAACTCTGATCAAGTTGTCCATATTATATTTTAAAATATCAAATTCATCTAATGGATTATCCTGGCCAAGATTTTGCTATATTGAAATATAGTGATACATTCTTCTCCAACTCTTGGATTGGTCAATCTTATCTCAATCACACACCGACGTCGTAAGTACTTGACTATGCCCAAAAGTCTTTGATTATTAAATTAGAAATTTAGTTAGTTTGGTACCAAAGGATAGTGAGTTGCTTGCAAGTCACTAAGGTGATCTCAGGTCTAAGCGACATTTATATCTATATCCCATCAAAGACATTCTCGATAGCAAAATGCTCTAAAGTTGGTCATATTTAATGATGATGTACCTATACATCTCACCTATATGCCATACTAGTATCTCCACACTCCATAGTTAAGAGAACAACCAACCTATATGGCACACAATGACCTATGCTCGATAGAAGCTGACATCCTAATTAACAACGTATCATTTGATCATGAGCAGTTTTAAGGACTAATCGATAAATTTTCTCTTTATCAAAGCTAAATAGTCCTAAGAACTTCATCACAATGATGGAGTTCTTTAGAAGATGAATACTTTATGATAAAAAATGCTAAAAATATATTTTATTAATTAATAAATTAATTATAAATATAATATGGTACAATCATCAACAGACTGATGATTGGCTTTTGGATATATTTTTCAACAACTCCCACTTGTTCTAAAGCCACTCGGAAGAGTATCTAGTATCCATCTTCGACTTGTGGTTGTCGAACTCCTTTATCGCTAGGGCTTTAATGAAGGGATCGATCAGGTTCTTCTTTTCATCGATCTTTTGAAGGTCGATGTCACCTTGATCCATGATCTTCCAAACCAAGTGGAAGCGGCGTAGTATATGCTTCATCCACTAGTGTGCCTTTGATTCCTTCGCCAGAGCTATGGCACTAGTATTGTCATAGTAGAGCAGGATAGAACCATCTAGGAAGGGTGCTACTCCGAGCTCAGTGATAAACTTTCTCAGCCACATAGCTTCTTTCATGGCATCTGATGCTACGATGTACTCTACTTCATAAATAAAGTCTACCATAGTATGCTGCTTGAAACTCTTCCAGTAGATGGCTCCATTTAGAGTAAAGATATATCCTGATAAGCTTTTGTTATCATCATGGTCAGATTGAAAGTTGGATTTGTAAATCCCATAAGTTTCAAATCTGACTCGTCATAAACCAACCATTGGTCCTTAATATTTCTTAAATACTTAGAGATGGCTTTAACCACTTTCTAGTGGTTTTCTCTAGGGTCAGACAAGTATCTACTCACTACTCCTAGTAGCATGCCACGTCTGGTCTTGTACATATCATGGTGTATATGATAGATTCCACTACTAAAGCATATGAGACTCTATTCATACACTCTCTCTCTTTAGAAGTTGTCGGACAATCCTTCTTAAAGAGAGAAATTTCATGGCCTATCAAAAGATGGTCCATTTTGAAACTCTCCATGTTGAACCTCTTCAGCACAATATCTATGTACGTGGACTGAAATAATCGAAGCATCTTTTTAGATCTATCCCTATAAATCTTCATCCCTAGGATGTAGGATGCTTCACCCAAGTCCTTCATGAAGAACTGTGATGATAATCCAACTTTTATTCTCTACAGTGTAGGGATGTCATTCCCGATTAAGAGAATGTCATCCATATACAAGACAAAGAATATCACTGCTAGACCATTTGCCCACTTGTTAATGCAGGACTCTTCTCTGTTCTTAATGAAGTCGAACATTTTGATCACCATATCAAAATGCATATTCCAACTCTGAGATGCCTGCTTCAATCCATAAATGGATCTCTGAAGTTTGCACACCTTGGACTCATCTATGGATGTAAAGCCCTCAGGTTGTACCATATATACCTCTTCGATCAGCACTTCATTTATGAAAGATGTTTTCACATCCATCTGCTAGATCTCATAATTTAGATGGATAGCTATTGCAAGCATTATCTGAATGAATTTGATCATTGCCATAGAAAAGAATATCTCGTCATAGTCAATACCATAATATTGACGATATTCCTTGGCAACCAAACGAGCTTTATAGGTCTTCATCTTTTCATCTGTGCCTCTTTTTCTTTTAAAGATCCACTTATATCCAATGGGTTTAACCACTTTTGGTGGGTCAACCAATGTCCATACATCATTGATCTTCATGGACTTCATTTTAGATTTCATGGCCTCAAGCCATTTCTTAAAATTGGATCTCTGCATAGCATCCATATAGGTGATCGGATCCTCATCATTCGCATCGAGTTCAATGGAATCACCATCATGGACTAAGAAATTATAGTATCTATCTAGATGATATGGTACTCTACCAGATTATCTTAATGGTGTAGGTATACTAGGCTCCAGATCTAATCTAATCAAATACAACTCTGGTTCAGCTACAGGTGTCGATTTTTCTACCTATTGAACTTCATCAAGTTCAACCTTAGAGGCAACCATTTCTTCACCAAGGAACTCCTTTTCTAAATGGATTACCTTAAGTCTGACGAACACCTTTTGTTCTTCAGCATTGTAGAAATAGTAACCCTTACTTTCTTTGGGAGACCCTATAAACACACATTTATCAAACCAGAGTCTAAGCTTATTTATATGCAAACATTTGATATAGACCGAACAACCCCAAACCTGTAGGTGAGAGAGTGTAGGCCTACGCCCAGTCTATATCTCATATCGAGTCTTTGTGATAGATTTACTCAATATATTACTTAATATATAACATGTAGTCTCAAGAGTATAACCCCAAAATGAAATAGGCAGGCTAGAAAATTTCATCATGGATCGAACCATGTCTAACAATGTTCGATTTCTCCTTTTTGATACACCATTATGCTGTGGTGTTCCTAGAGGAGTTCACTATCAGAGAATTTCATTCTCTCCTAGATATGTCAAGAATTCACTAGATAGATATTCACCTCCTCGATCTAATTGAAGCATTTTAATACTTTTTCCAGTTTATTTTTCTACTTCACTTCAAAATCTTTTGAACATTTTAAATGAATCTGACTTGTGTTTCATCAAATAGATATATCCATATCTAGATAGATCATCTCGAAAAGTAATGAAGTAAAAATATCCATCTCTGGCACCTATGCTTATTAGTCCACATACATCAATATCTACTAGACCTAAGAGCCCAGTAGTTCTCTCACCTTTTCTAGTAAAAGGTGACTTGGTCACTTTATCAAGAAGGTAAGATTTACAGGTTAAAAGTGATTCATAATCACTGACTTCAAGGATTTGCTCTTGAGTCAACTTGTTCATCCTGTTCTTGTTTTTGTGACCTAGCCTATAGTGCCAAACACATATATCAAAGAGATTATCTAATCTAGGATATTTTCTAGAAGTGTATATCACACTTACAGACTATGATAAAATATAAATACCTTTTCTTTATTATACTTACATTATTGTAATATTATTTATAATGATATCATAATAATCTCTCTTTATAAATGAATGATAACCATCTTTTGCTAAAAGAGCAATAGAGATTATATTCATCAGAAAAAAAGGATAATAATGACATTCATTTAATGAAACGATATTAGTATTAAGAATAAGTTGAACCATTCCCATAGCTAGAACAGGAACAGACATTCCATCTCAAATATTCAAGAATCACTCATTATTTTCAAATCTTCTATTAATTTGAAGTCCTTGCAACATATTGCAAATATGGACTGGACTTTCAGTATGCAATACCCAAGTAGAAGTATCACAAACAGAGAAATTATAATGTGTTATCATATAACATCCTTGATCAGCAACTACTTGCTCATCTCTCTTATTCAGCCTGTTAGGGTCAAGAAAATTAAGATACTAAGAATAGCTCCTCTTCCAATGCCCCTACTTCATATAGTGGAAGCATTTTGCCTAATATAGGTTATTCTTGGACTTTATGTTTAAATTAAGCATAAAGGCCCCAACACGAACCACTTTATGCTATTGAACAATTTCAACTTTTGATACTTATTATTAAAATTGGGTCCCATAAGTTTATCACTATCTAATAGTAAATGGAGCAACTACGTTTTGGGTTTAACTACAAAAAGGAGAACCAAAAGCCTAATTAGTAATTGATTCATTAAACCTAAAGATTTAGACTTTAATCAAAAGGTTCTCCTACTATTTTATTCGAATGGGTAGCCTCTTCTTTAAATTTGAGAAATTGCCTTAATTTCTTAGTGGGTACTAGAATTCACATACATTGGACACAAACCCAACTATGGTTGGTCAACCCAAATACATCTAAGGGTAGGTTCATAACCAATTTCTTCTCCAAATAATTTCTACTAATTTAATTTTTCCCCAAGTATCTTTTCAGTAGGTTAGGGCCTCCACTGAAAGTCCTGTTAGGTCCAACCATTAACATGATCATACTTGATCCATCTGACTAATGAATGATTAAGCTCAACTATGGTTGGTCAATCTAATCACCATGCAAAGAGATGCGACCAAGGAATCATATTATGAATGATAATTCCATTAGCAAATATGCACCAGGCCTATGGGCCTCCAATGATTATCCAACTAATGGACCTATTATCATCCGCTTAATGGGAGGCTATGATCTAGTTATCATCATAACTATTTTATTTTAAGGATCTAATAATTTTAGAGGATTTTAATTTAAGAAAAAAAAAAGATCAGATGAACCAGCTTATCATGATCCTTTCATTGGTTTCACCAAGTTAGCTTAAGGGAGATATTAATAGGATGGTTAAGGTGCACCTAAATCAGTCATACTGATTTACCTAACTGACATGCGTCGACTCGAATAGTCAAGTTATCTATTCAAAACATAACTTCACCAAGAGGCCAGGTAAGTTCAATCAATGGAAGGGTCTATCAAAGCTTCTCTTAGACACCATCAAAAATGACCAGGTAAGCAAGCTGCCATTTAAAAACTGTCAGTCTAGTTTACCTTAGACACCGACTGGTTTAATTACTCTTGATTAGATCAACCTAACTATTCATGCTAGACCAGGTAGCTAAGAATCAAGTCCATCTTAGCTCTCACTAAAGACATGAACTTGAGCAACTACAACTATTATCATTGATCTAGAAAATCCTTGACCTAATTTAAGACAATAATGAAGGAACCAGATCTAGAATTTCAAAATTACATCTTGAATCTTTTTCAAGATCTGACAGCGAAAGACTAAAATTAATTAAAATTAATTTTAAATATCAAAAAATATGCTAGATCTAGGATCCATTACATGATCATGGCATGTCATTAAATCAAAAATTAATATATAAAGAAGAAATTAAAATATGTTGATTACATCAATATGTATATACACTACATCTAATGCAGGTATGAAAATAATAGATCAGATCTATTACCTATGCAAGCTAGATATTCTAACATTCTGATCTGGGCTTGAGGATGAAGTTGTGAGCTGCACATGCATCCGGCCTCTAAGAGTCATCCACATGAGCCCACGATCATGATCAAAAGTCGTAATGTAGGAAGTCAGTATAGTATGCTAGTAGTGTGCTGATCCTCCTTTGATAGTCAATCAGATGCCTTCTTCTTTTGGATTTGGACTCATCTAAAGAGGAGAAGGAAAAAAGGAGTTTTTAGATGTGAGATACTTTCAGAAAACTCAAAGAAGGAGGAAGGAAAGAGGTGAACACAGTAATCCTAGAAGAAAACCCTCTTCTTCTTCTTCTCTTTGCTCTCACTTAGACACCTAGTTTTATGTCTATGAAAACCCAATGCCCAAGAATCCTTTTCCTTCGATATTCATATGCCCAACACTCTCTCAAAGATCTATTTTTCATGAAAATTTCAGTTCAAAACTCATCCTAAATAAATAGATATGGAAGAGCCTTGTCTAGGTCAAATTTCTAAACAAGGTAGGATGATATATAGCAAGTTGTTGGGGTGCCCAACACTTGGACGCCCCCTCCTCATCCCATGCCGCAGACCACCTAGAATATGCACACAAATGCTCTCTTTCTTATCTTATAAGTAGAGTGGGGGGCGGCACAAAGGAAGGAATATAAGTTGGTTGGGATTTTATCATATAGAGTCCAATTACACACCAACTTGCCATCTATTTTGATCAGGTCCATAACTTATTCAAAATAAGCAGGAGAGGTAGAGAGAGGGGACGTGTGAACATCAGAAAAAAGAAGGAATTCCATGAAAAAATCCTAAAGAATAGGTGTGGGGGCGTGGGGTGGGTGTGAGATATTAAGTGGTGCAAAAAATGGAATCCTAGTCATACTAGGATTCTTATTTTGACTTGATCTAATATGGTTTCTCAAATCATATTAAACCAAAAGAAAATCAACCCAATTGGATTTGGTCCTAAACTAATTAAAAATCTAATTAAACTAGATTAAATCATATTTAAATTTGAACTAATTTTTTAATCAAATTAGAAATTGGGTTGATCCAAGTCCTAGTTGAACTAGGACTAGTTCTTCCTTGCACTTGGCTTATCAAAGAAACTAATTAGACTTGATCCAATCAAGCCCAAATAAAATCTAATTAAATCATATTTAATTAGATTTAATTTCAATCTTTTGGTTTAATCAAATTAAGCCAATTAGTAATCAAATTGCCAATTGATCCTCCTGTAATACTTGCACTAGGTTAAACATTAATCATATTGATCGTTTAACCCTAGAATGATTCTTAATCATTGATCAACCATCTGATCAGATCATGAGCTCTAATGTATGTGACCTCATAGGTTTGATCCTAAGCTAGTAGCATAAGAATAAATTTTTATACCAATCAAAATAATCATCTAGTAATGGTACCCGATGGTCGGATAGGTTGAATGTATAGAATAACATCCTTAGAACCCATGCGGATGTAGTTTTCATATAAATCATCCTCTTAACCAAAATTCTCATAGGACACCTTAGAGTTCAACTATAAACTTTGATCAGGGTGTCCACATTATATTTCAAAATATCAAATCCATCTGTTGGATTACCTTGGCCAAAATTTTGTTATATTGAAATACAGTAATACATTCATCTCCAACTCTTGGAGTGGTCAATTCCATCTTGATCACTCTTTAACTTCATAAGTACTTTACTATGCCAAGAAGTCTTTTATTGCTGAATTAGAAATTTAGTTAGTTTAGTACCAAAGCATAGTGAGTTGCTTGCAAGTCACTAAGATGATCTCAGGTCTAAGGGACACTTATACCTATATCCCATCAGAGATATTCTCGACAGTAGAATGCTCTTGAGTTGGTCATGTTCAATGACGATGTACCCATACATCTTACCTGTATGCTATACCAGTGTCTCCACACTCGTTGGTTAAGAGGATAATCAACCTATATGGCATACAGCGATCTATGCTTGATAGACGCTATCATCCAAATTAACAACCTATCATTTGGTTATGAATAGTTTTAAGGACTAATCGATAAATCCTCTATTTATCAAAGCTAAATAGTCCTAAGAACTTCATCATAATAATGAAGTTCATTAGAAGATGATTATTTTATGATGAAAAATACTAAAAATATATTTTATTTATTAATGAATCAATTATAAATATAATGTTGCACAATCGTTAATAGGCTGATGATTGACTTTGGGACATATTTTCCAACAACTCCCACTTATCCTAAAGCCACTTGGTATAGTATTTAATACACATCTTTGACTTATGGTTATCGAACTCTTTTATCCCCAGGGCCTTAATGAAGGGGTTAGCCAGGTTCTCCTTTCCGTCGATCTTCTGAAGGTCGATGTCACCTCAATCCATGATTTTTTAGATCAAGTTGAAGCGGTGTAGGATGTGCTTCGTCAGATGTCACCTCAATCCACGATCACTCGGATCAGGTGGAAGCAGTGCAGGATGTGCTTCGTCAACTGGTGTGCCTTTGATTCCTTCGCCTGAGCTATGGCACTTGTGCTGTTGTAGTAGAGCAGGACCAAACCATCTAGGAAGGGTGCTACTTCGAGCTCGATGACAAACTTCCTCAATCACATAGCTTCCTTCATGGCATCTAATGTTGTGTTGTACTCTACTTTGCAAACAGAGTCTACCACAGTATGCTGCTTGGAACTCTTCTAGCAGATGGATCCATCATTTAGAGTAAAGATATATGCTGACATGCTTCTACTATCATCATGGTCAGATTGAAAGCTAGAGTTTGTAAACTCCATAAGTTTCAGATTTAACTCACCATAAACCAACCATTGGTCTTTTGGATTTCTCAAATACTTAAGGATGGTTTTAACCATTTTTTAGTGGTTTTCTCTAATGTCAGACTGGTATCTACTTACTACTCCAAGTGAGTATGCCACATCCAGTCTTGTACATGTCATGACAAACATAATAGATCCTACTGCTGAAGCATATGGGACTTTACTCATACGCTCTCTTTCTTAAGGAGTTGTTAGACAATCTTTCTTAGAGAGAGAAATTCCATGGCCTATCGAAAGATTGCTCTTTTTAGAATTTTTCATGCCGAATCTCTTCAGCACAGTATCTATGTATATGGACTGAGATAATCCAAGCATCCTTTTGGATCTATCCCTATAGATCTTTATCCTTAGGATGTAGGATGCTTCACCCAAGTCCTTCATGGAGAACTATGATGACAACCAGACTTTTATTCTCTGTAGTGCAAAGATGTCATTCCCGATTAAGAGAATGTTATCCACGTACAAGATAAGAAATACTATGATTGGACCATTTGCCCATTTATAAATGCAGGGCTCTTCTCCATTCTTAACAAAGCCATACATTTTGATTACTTTAATAAAACACATGTTCCAACTCCGAGATGCACGCTTCAATCAATAAATGGATCTCTGAAGCTTGCACACCTTGGACTCATCTATGGATATGAATCCCTCAAGTTGCATCATATACACCTCTTCGATCAGCTCTCCATTTAGAAAAGCTATCTTCATATTTGTTTGTCAGATCTTATAGTCCAGATAGACAACTATCGCAAGCATTATTCAAATGGATTTGAGCAATACCATAGGAGAGAACATCTCATCATAGCCAATACCATCACGTTGATGATACCCCTTGGCAACTAGATCGGCTTTATAGGTCTCCACCTTTCTATCGATATTCTTTTTTCTTTTGAAGATCCATTTACACCCAATGAGTTTAACTCCTTCGGATGGGTCAACCAATGTCCATACATCATTGACCTTCATAAACTCCATTTCGAATTTCATGGCCTTAAGCCATTTCTTAAAATTGGATCTCTGCACAGCATCCATATAAGTGATTGAGTCCTCATCGTCCTCATCGAGTTCAACGGAATCACCATCCTGGACCAAGAAATCATAGTATCTGTTCGAATGATATGGTACTCTATCGGATTGCCTTAATAGTATAGGTACACTTGGCTCTAGATCTGATCTAATCTAGTCTGACTCAAGTTCAGCTATAGGTGTTGATTTTTCTACCTATTGAACTTCATCATGTTCAACCTTAGATGCAATAGTTTCTTCACTAAGAAACATTTTTTCTAAAAAGATTGCCTTAAGATTGACGAACATCTTTTGTTCTTCAGCATGATAGAAATAGTAATCCTTACTTTCTTTGGAATATCCTATAAACACATACTTATCAAACAGGGGTCCAAGCTTATCTGTATGCAAATCTTTGACATAGATCGGACAGTTCCAAACTCATAGGTGAGAGAGCGTAGACCTACGCCCAGTCCATATCTCATATGGAGTCTTTGCGTTAGATTTACTTGGTACATTGTTCAATATATAACATGCAGCCTTAAGAGCATAATCCCAAAATAAAATTGGTAGACTAGAAAATCAAATCATGGATCGAACCATGTCTGACAAGATTCGATTTCTCCTTTCTAATACACCATTATGCTGCAGTGTTTCTGAAGGAGTCCACTATGAGAGAATCCCATTCTCTCCTAGATATGTCAAGAACTCATTGGATAGATATTCACCTCCTCGATCCAATCGAAGAGTTTTAATACTCTTTTCAGTTTATTTTTTACTTCACTTCAGAATCTTTTGATCATTTCAAATGAATCTAACTTTTATTTCATTAGATAATCATATCCATACCTAGATAGATCATCTATAAAAGTAATAAAGTAGAAGTATCCACCTCTGGCACCGATGCTCATTGGTCCACATACATCAATATGTACTAGACCTAAGAGCTCAGTAACTCTCTTACCTTTTCTAGTAAAATGTGACTTGGTCATTTTATTAAGAAGACAAGATTCATAGGTTGGAAGTGATTCATAATCACTGACTTCGAGGATTTCCTCTTAAGTCAGCCTATTTATCCTGTTCTTATTTATGTTACCTAGCCTACAGTGTCATAGGTAGATATTAGAGATATTATCTAATCTAGGATGTTTTCTCGAAGTGTACATTACACTCACTGGCTATGATAAAATATAAATATCATTTGTTTATTATCCTTGCATTTTTGTAATATCATTCATAATGATATCACAATAATCTTTCTTTATAGATAAATGATAACGATCTTTGGCCAAAAGACTAGAAGAGATTATATTCATAAGAAAAGAAGGACAATAATGACATTCATTTAAAGAAATGATATTAGTATTGAGAATAAGTTAAACTATTTTGATAACTAGAATTGTAATAGATCTTCCATCTCCAACATTCAGAAATTACTCATTATATTCAAATCTTCTACAAATTTGAAGTTCTTACAATATATAGTAGATATGGATTGGACTTCCAATATCTAATGCCCAAGTAGAAGTATCACAAATAAAAAAATTATAAAATATTATCATATAACACTCTTGATCAGCAACTACTTGCTCATCTCTTCTTTTTAGCCTATTAGGGTCATGGAAATCAAAATATTGAGGATAATTCCTCTTTCAATGCTCCTACTTTTTATAGTGGAAGCATTCTGTCTAGTCTAGGTTATTCTCAGATCTTAAGCTTAAACAAGGCATAGAAGCCCTAACATTAACCACTTCATACTGCTAAACAACATTCAACTTTTGATAATTATTATCGAAGTTGGGTTCCATAAGTTTATCACTATCTAACAATGAATGAAGCAACTGTGGTTAGGGTTTAACTGCATAAAGGAGAATCAAAAGCCTAATTAGTAATTGATTCATTGAACCTAAAGGTTTGGACTTTAAACAAAGGTTTTTCCTACTATTTTATTCAAATTGGTAGTCTCTACCTCCAATTTGAGTAATTGCCTTAATTTCTTAGTGGATAATAGAATCCACATAGACTGCACACAAGCCTAACTATAGTTTGTCAACCCATATACATCTAAAGATAGGTTCATAACTAATTATTTTTTTAAATAATTTTTAATAATTTAATTTTACCTCAGGTATCTTTTCAGTAGTCTAGGGCCTCCACTGAAAGTCCTAGTTAGGTCCAACCATTAACATGATCATACTTAGTCCATCTAACTAATGAATGATTAAGCCCAACTATGGTTGGTCAACCTAACCACCATTTAAAAAGATGTAGCTAAAAAATCATATTATGAATGATAATTTTATTAGCGGATAAGCACTAGGCCTATGGACCTTCAATGATTATCCAACTAATGGATCCATTATCATCCACTTAATGGGATGCTATGATCTAGTTATTATCATAACTATTTCATTTTAAGAACCTAAAAATTTTAGAGGATTTAATTGATTTGATTTAAAGAGAGAAGGTCAGATGAACTAGTTGTCATGATCCTCCCACTTGCTTCATCAAGTCAACCTAAGGGATACCATTAATAGGATGGTTTAGGAGCACCTAAATCAGTCATACTGATTTATCTAGCTGACATAGGTCAGCTCAAACAGTCAAGTGATCTAATCAAAATATAATTTTACTAAGAGGCTCGGTAAGTTTGATCAGTGGAAGGGACTGCCAAAGTTTGCCTTAGACACCATTAGAAATGGTCAGGTAAGCTGGCTGCCAATTAAAGACCATCAGTTTAGTTTACCTTACACATCAACTAGTTTAATTAGTTTTAATTAGATCAACCTAACAGTTCGTGCTATACCACGAAGCCAAGAATCAAGTCCACCTTGGGTCTCGTTAAAGACATAGACTTGACCAACTACAACTATTATAAGTGATGTAGAGAATCCTTCACCTAATCTAAGACAATAATTGATTAGATTTAGTCAATTCTCTAATTAAGTCCATTCATTAATCTAACCCTAGGTCTAACCCAATTAATGGACCTAATCTCCACTAATCCATTTAACCTAATGTGTTATGATTTGTGCCTTTAGATTTTCAATTCACAATCCTAGATCATAATCAAACAACTTCTTAAGTTTTGGGTTGAGGGTTGGGGTTCGACTTTTTGAAAATAATTTTCATGTTTGTAAAATATTTTTACAACATGGTTCTATCAATCAAGTTGTATGTTTGATTCATAATAAATATGCAAGTAACATAAGCATGAAACTACTTTAAATCTAATCTAAATGAGTTCATGTAATTGAAATAATTTCAACTATAATCAATCAAAAATTATCTTAGATCAAATCTAACATATTTATGATGATTAAAATTAAACTAAAATATTTTTAATTAGATTATAAAATTATTTAGATTAAATCTAAAATTTTATGATCAATATCTTAGATCAGCACATACTAGGACAACCTCTCCACTATAAGGGATAAATCTTACAGCAAGACAATCTTATAGCAGTCCATGCAACCTAAAATTTTTTTATTTTTAGATCTAAAATTATTTTAAATTTATTAAATCATAAATAAAATTAGATCACATATAATAAATTTATGATTAGAAGTAGGTCAACACGAACTAGGACAACCACTCCATTATAAGGGATAAATCTTACAACAGGACAACCATATAGTAGTTCGTGTGATAAAGATTTCAATTTTAGTTTTAATAATTAAATTATAAATTAGATCTAATTCAATAAATAATCTAAACATACTTAAATAATTATGTAATAATAAATATTGATCAAATACCAATTGATGAAACCAGATCTAGGATTTTAGGATTAGATCTTGAAACTTTTTCAAGATCTGATAGCAAAAGACTAAAATTAATTAAAATTAACTTTAAATATAAAAAAATATTCTAGATTTATAATCTACTATATTGTCATGACATGTCATTAAATAAAAAATTAAAATATAAAGAAGAAATTAAAATATGTTGATCACATCAACATGTAGATACACTACATCTAATGTAGGTATGAAATAATAGATCGGATCTATTACCTATGCAAGTTAGATGTTCTAACTTTCTGGTCTGGGCTTGAGGATGAAGTTGTGAGCTGCAAAAATATCCGACCACTAGGAGTCATCCACACGAACCCACGATCATGATCAAAATTCTTGATGCAGAAAATCAGCATGGTATGCTAGTACTGTGCTGATCCTTCTTTGATAGTCGATCAGATGCCTTCTTCATTTGGATTTGGATTCTTCCAAAGAGAAGAAGGAAGAGAGGAGTTTTTAGATATGAGACACTCTCAGAAAACTCAAAGAAGGAGGAATGGAAGAGGTGAACACAGCAACCCTAGAAGATGACCCTCTTCTTCTTCTCTTTGCTCTCACCTAGACACCTAGTTTTGTATCAATAAAAATCCAAAGCCCAAGAAGTCTTTTCCTCTAATTTTCACACACCTAAAACCTCTCTCAAAGGTCTATTTTTTATAAAACTTTTATACTAAAATTCATCCTACATAAATAGATATCAAAGAGCCTTGTCTAGGTTAAATTTCTAGATAAGGCAGGATGATATATAGCAAGTTGTTGGGGCGCCCAACACTTGGACTCCCCCTCCTCATCCCATGACATGGACCACTTGGAATATGTGCACAAATGCTCTCTTTTTTATCATATAAATTAGAGAGGAAATCAGGTGGGGGGCAGCACAAAGGAAGGAATATAAGTTGGTTGGGATTCTATCATATAGAGTCCAATTACACAACAACATGCCATATATTTTGATCGGATCCATAACTTATTCCAAATAAGTAGGTGAGGGAGAGAGACGGGATGTGTGAACATTAGAAAAAAATAAGAGATTCCATAGAAAAATCCTAAAAAGTAGGTGTGGGGGTGTGAGATATTAAGTGGCGCAAGGAATGGAATCCTAGTCATACTAGGATTCTTATTTTGACTTGATCTAATATGGTTTCTCAAATCATATTAAATAAAAAGCAAATCAATCTAATTAGATTAGATCCTAAACTAATTAAGAATCTAATTAAATCATATTAAATTATATTTAAATTTGAACTAATTTTTTAATCAAATTAGAAATTGGGTTGACCCAAGTTCTAGTTGAACTAGGATTAGTTCTTTCTTGCACTTATCTTATCAAATAAACTAATTGAACTTGATCCAATCAAGCCCAAACCAAATCTAATTAAATTATATTTAATTAAACTTAATCTCAGCCTTTTGGCTTAATCAAATTAAGTCAATTAGCAATTAAATTATGAATCAATCCTCCAACAACACTTGCACTAGGTTAAACATTAATCATATTGATCATTTAACCCTAGAACGATTCTTAATTATTGATCAATCATTCGATTAGATCATGAGCTCTATTGTATGTGACCTTATAGGTTTGAACCTAAGTCAGTAGCCTAAAAATAAATATCTATGCTAATCGAAGTAATCATCTAGCAATGGTACCTGATGGTCGGATAGGTCGAATGTGTAGAACAACATCCTTAGAATCCATGCAGATATAGTTTCCATATAATTCATCCCCTTGACCAAAATGCTCGTAGGACACCTCAGAGTTCAATTGCCAACTTTGATCAGGTTGTCCACATTATATTTTAAAATATCAAATCTACTTGATGGATTATCCTAGCCAAGATTTTGCTATATTGAAATACGGTGATACATTCTTTTCCAACTCTTGGAGTGATCAATTCGATCTTGAGCATACTTTTATTTTTCATGTACTTCACTATGCCCAGAAGCCTTCCATTACTGAATTAAAAATTTAATTAGTCCAATACCAAAGCATAGTGAGTTGCTTGCAAGTCACTAAGACGATCTCTTATACCCATATCCCATCAGAGACATTCTCGATAGTAGAATGCTTTGGAGTTGATCATGTTCAATGATGATGTACCCATACATCTCACCTATATGCCATACTAGTATCTCCATACTTCTTAGTTAAGAGGACAACCAACCTATATGGCATACAGCGATCTATGCTCGATAGATGCTGTCGTCCTAATTGATAGCCTATCATTTGGTTGTGAATAGATTTAAGGACTAATCGATAAATCCACTCTTTATCAAAGCTAAATAGTCCTAAGAACTTTATCACAATAATAGAGTTTGTTAGAAGATGAATACTTTATGATGAAAAATATCAAAAATATATTTTATTTATTAATAAATCAATTATAATTACTATCGAGAATGCATGCTCTTCCCACATAGATCGGCATGGCCGTCGATGATTAGCCAAGCAACAAAAAAGTACTTCTCAGAGATTAATGTAGAAGCACGATCAAATAATTCAAGGAATAGAGAAGAAGAGAAGAAGAGAAGAAGAGATTTTTAGGAGAATAAAGCTTTTATTCAGTATATTTCAACACTCTTTCAACCTTGACCCATTTTCAGTATACATACTTTACAAAGGGTCAAGCCCAAGCTCATAAAAAAACTCTCCAAACCCAAACAACCCACGTACATAAAATAATAATCCACAAAAACTGAGTTGGCCCAGTTTCAGACTGAGTCGTCTAACCTGCACTGGATCGGCTCAGTCTGGGACTGAGCTGACCTAGTTGTGTATCATGCCAATAGTCCAAAAATGCTGCTTTCTATCTAAATTTTTCTTTGAGATCAAGCCGACCTAGTCTTGGACTGAGCCAGCCTAATTTTCAACTGAGCCGGCTCAGTCTCAGGGTGAGCCGGCATAATTTCTAAACTTTGCTATTGAGGTTGATTCTTCTTTCGACTCACTTCCGTCTTCTCATGATCTGTCTTCTCATATTTCCAAGACATGGGAGTGCCACTTCTGAGCACAAATTCTTCATCTTGGGGCTTTCAAATCCTTGTGAACTTATCTTTTCTCAACAGATCCATTTATGCCACATATCTCTAAAAGCTATCATTAGGGAGTACCTTCGTGAGTGCATCAGACTAATTCTCCTTGGTATGGATCTTCATCAGTTTCACTTCACCTTCCTCCACCAGCTCTCTGATCCTGTGGTACCTCACGTCTATATGCTTTGTGCGTGCATTATAGACTAGGTTCTGTGCCAATAGTAAAGTACTCTGACTATCACTGAATAGTGTAACCTTGCTCTACTCCACCCCCAACTCATCAATCAGCCTCCTAAGCCAAAGGGCTTCCTTTGCAGCCTCCATTATCCCAATGTACTCGGCATCTATGGTAGACAAGGCCATGATTGGCTGAAGGGTTGATCTCTAAGACACCGATCAACCATAACGTAGAAGAGGTATCTAGTAGTAGACCTCCTTGTATCAAGATCACCAGCATAATTTGCATCAACAAATCCTTCTAGAGGACCTGAACCTTCACACATCTTCATAGATTGTTCTTCAAATCCTCTCGCTGCCCACCAAACACCAAACCATAATCAATTGTTCCATGTAGATATCTCAATATTTATTTCATTACTTTCTAGTGTTCCTTCCCATGGTTAGCCATGTATCAACTAACTGTGCTCACTACATGTGCTATATCTTGTCTACAGCATATAACAGTGTACATCACATTGCCTATAGCATTTGCATAAGGGACTCATTCCATGTACTCTCTCTCCTCTTCTGACTGGGAGCTTTGTAATTTGGAGAGAAATATATAGCTCGATAATGGCGTCTCTGCAGGTTTGGCCTTCTCCATCCCAAAACTCTCCAGAACCTTCTGGACATACTTTTCTTATGACAAATGAAGCACTCCTTTGTACCTATCTCTCTAAATCTCCATTTCAAGAATTTTGTCAGCTGGATCCAAATCCTTCATCTCAAACTCAGATGATAATATCCTATTCAACCTTTTCACAGCATCCTTGCTTCTACTGGCTATGAGCATATCATCTACATACAATAACAGGTACAGGGCATCCTCCTCATCTACATCCTTGATATAGACACAATAATCATTTTCACATCTACTGAAACCTAGGCTCAAGACAAAGCTATCAAACCTTCGATACCACTGACGAAAGGATTGCTTCAGGCCATACAAAGACTTCTTGAGTAAACACATCTTTTCTTCCTATCCCATCTCCATGAAACCATCTGATTACTTCATGTAGATTCTTTCCTCCAATATCCCATGAAGGAAGGCCGTCTTCACATCCATCTGTTCCAATTTCATGTTATGTTGTGCCACCAGTGACAGCAAAACTCGAATAGATATATGACGTACCACATGAGAGAAAATTTTTATATAGTCAATCCCTTCCCTTTGTGAGTATCCATTTGCTACCAGCCTTGCTTTGAATCTGACTCCACCTTATTCTGAAGGTGCTTCTTTCTTCATGAACATCCACTTTGAGCCAATAGGTTGAGCACCCTCTGGAAGATCCACCAGTTGCCATGTCTAATTCTTCTCGAGTGATTCCATCTCCTCCATCATGGCCTATATCTATGAATCATGGTCCTCACTCTCCATAGCCACTGCATAATTCTCTGGATCTCCATTAGCAGTGATGAGTACAAAGGAGATAACCTCATCAATGCCATATCTGACCGATCTCTTAATAGTATGCTGGGGCTTATGCCAAGCTACTCCCATTAGTACATCTCTGGCTAATGTCTGTGGCTGCTCCTGCACATCTGTCTGAACTGTCGGCCCTCTATGCTGATTTTCAATCTGAGACAATACCTTTCTACCCAACTCCACCTCAACAGGAATACTCCTGTAAGTGGATGTAACATGCATGCCATCATTCTCTGATTGGCCACCATTGTTCACCTCTATTTCTCTATTTTCATCTATTCCAGACCTCCTCAAGATGCTCTTCTCATCAAAGATAATGTTCCTACTGATCAATGACTTCTATGCCTGAGAGTCCCGTAGTAGGTACCTCTTGACTTCTTGTGGATATCCTATAAATATCATCTTTTGAGATTTCGGATCCAATTTGCTCATCTCGGTTGCCTCCACATGTGCATAGGCTGTGTAACCGAAGACTTTCAAGTGGTCAAGCTCCACCTTCTTTCCACTCCAGACCTCGTCTGGAATGCCTCCATTTAGCTTATAATGAGGGTACCTGATCACAAGAAAATAATAAAAAGTTAGTGCATCACCCCAAAAGAACTTTGGGAGTGATGTCTGCAGCCTCAAACTCCATGCTTTCTCGGTCAGTATTCGGTTCATCCTTTCTATGACACCATTTTGTTGGAGAGTCATCTTCACCATATAATGGAATTTGATGCCATTTTTCTCACAGTACCTCCTAAACTCTAGGTTAGTATACTCTCCTCCATTATTCGACCTCAGATTCTTCACCTATCTCCCTGACACCTTCTCTACTTCAACTCTAGGCTCTAAACCGGGCAAACACATTTGATTTTTCTCTAATCAGATAAATCCACACCTTCCTTGAGAAATCATCAATGAAAGTGATAAAGTATTTTTCCCCACCTCTAGCTGATACAGGAGCTGGTCCCCATACATCTGAGTGCACTAAATCTAGCACTCCCTTGCTGCGCTTGGTACTTCTGGCAAACTTCACCCTATGTTGTTTGCTAAAGATGCATGGCTCACAAAGATCTGTGTCCTCCTTCTTCAGGGCTAGAATCATACCTCTTCTACTTAGTTCAGTGAGCCCATGGTCACTCATACGATCCATCCAATAGTACCATAATTTATATAAAATCTACTCCTCCTATGCCGCTGCTAGCACTTCTGCTCTATCATTTACCACTGAGCCTTCCATTCTGTAAAGATTGTTGCTCAGTCTTCTATCTTTCATCATCACCAAAGCTCTCTTGGAAATTTGGTACATGCTTAACATTTGATAATGTACGAATGATCCCATTGTACATTCTCATCCTGATAGAGCCAATTCTAGCTACTTTGCATGTGTGATCATCTCCAAGACTGATACTTCCACCATCGATGTTCTGATAGGTAGCAAACCACTCTCGATGAGAAGTATAGTGGTGCGAGCATGCTGAATCCAATATCCACATAGTATCATACTCTATAGATCCATCTGATACAACTAGCAGGTCTTCTCCACTACTCATAGAAGCTATATCATCTCCTTTGCTGGCCTTTTCTTTTTCTGATCTCAAAAGGGAACAATCTCTCCTCAGGTGTCCAAACTGATAATATTTATAATATTTCAATATCATCTTCCTCTGATCGTGAGACCTTGACCTATCCTAGGATTTTTCTCTTGTCTTCTCCTTTGATCTTCCCTATCTTTCATTCATAGCTAAGATCTCAGACTTAAGGTCTCCCTTGCAAATCTTTTCTCTTTGCTCATTTGATCTGAGCACACCAATAACCTTTTCAATGTTTAGGGTCTCATTTCCATAAACCAAAGTTGTTATGAGACCATCATACGAACCTGGGAGAGAACATAATAGCAGCAATGCCCGATCCTCCTCGTTGATCTTCACATCCAAACTCATCACCTCAGAACACACCTGATTGAACCTTTGGATATGTGCAACAAGATCTCCATCTTCGAGCATCCTTAAACTATACAGCTGTTTCTTCAAACACAGCTTGTTCATCATGTTCTTCCCCATGTATGTGTTCTCCAGTCTCTTCCAGAGCCCCTTTGCCATAGTTTCTATGCAAACCTCGGGCAAAACCTGATCGACCAAGCACATCCGAATTATGCTAAAAGCAATTTCCTCCAACTCTTCCCAATCCTCAGTGTTGATCTTTTTCGGCCTTTCTTTTATCAAAACCTTGCAAATCCTCTGCTGAATCAACAAGTCCTTTACTCTTTGCTGCCATAGAGTAAAGTTCTTACCACCGAACTTCTCAAAATCCATCTTGAATCCACTTGATCCCATGACTTCAAACAAGTCAAGAATAGATCCCTAACACCTTGAATCCACACCGATTCCATGACTTCAAACAAGTCAAGAACAGATCCCATGACTTCTCTACTGAGCTGGCTCAGTCTCAGGGTGAGCCGGTCTAGTTCTTAAACTTTGCTATTGAGGCTGATTCTTCTTCCGACTCACTTCCATCTTTTCATGATCTATCTTCTCATATTTCTAAGACTTGGGAGTGCCACTTCTGAGCTCAAACATATAATGTAGCACAATCGTTAACATGCTGACGATTGACTTTGGGATGATTGGCTATGATATACTCTACTTCGCAAATATTGTTGACCTTTAATGACTCAATTTCAAATTTCATGACCTCAAGCCATTTCTCATAATTGGATCTCTACATAGCATCTATATAGACGATTGGATCCTCATCGTTCTCATCGAGTTCGATGGGATCACCATTCTAGATCAAGAAATCATAGTATCCATCCGAATAATGTGGTACTTGATGCGTGCTAATTTATAGCTATGGCAAGTGCACCAGTCGATCAAGTAATAAAGTGAATGAGTAGAGTATCGTCCCTAGAGGATTGGAAAATAAGTACTGAAAAGCTTTTTCCTATGCTTTATTTAGAAGATTGATTTATGAGAATAAGAAATTAAAGAAAATAAAAAAAAAATAATTAAAAGTTTTTAATTAAATAGAGAGAGTGTAAATTATTAGGGTTTTAAATTCAAGAGCAATGGATTACTAAGGCAATCGGTTTACCAACTCAGTCAATACAATATTCAAATTTTTAGATTAATTTTATTTCATGAGATGGTGGAGTCTCCTAATTTATTCACTACCCTTTGGTCCAGGCATAGCAAAACTATTAATATTTATTAATTATCCTTTGGTCCAGGTGTAATTTAATTAAATATTAATGCATTAGGTTTTGTGAAACCCTCTAATTAAAATACGCTGCATCCAAAGCGCACTAAAATTCCCGCATGCATATGAATTCTAATTTGATTCATAATACAAGATATATAATTAAGAAGCATTAACATAGATGTACTTGGTCTGTAACATCTAATTCATCAGATCAATTAGAAGATGGTCAGTAATCTAAAAGCATTAAGATCAGATTTATATACTTCTTATTAATAAAATTTAAAATAAATCATACTGAATATTGCATCAAAAGAGTGGCTACACCTTAGCCAAGTAAAATAAAATTTAGTTCATAGTAACAAGTTCAAAAATAGTAAATAAAATAAAAAGCATAAAGAATTTAGACTGTTTGACTGCTGAAATTGATTGTCTGCTGCTCTTGATGTGGAGAATTTGGCGAAGAAGAAGAGGCTCCTTGATCGATGTCTTGATCATCGAAGAAAAATCAAAAACCCTTTTTGATTTTCTCATAAATTACTTTTTTTTATCTCTCTCCTCTTTCTTTCTCTCTCTCTTTCTCCCACTCTCTCTTTCTCCCCGTCTCTCTCTTTATCTCTCTCTCTTTTTTTTTTTTTTTTTGAAATTCGATTCTGGGCTCGTTTGAAGTCCGTTTTGTCTGAAATTTTTTCATCAGAACCAAAAAAATAAGATCTTCACATTGGTGGCCTTCTTTCCTGCATAAGATTAATAAAAATATCAATTTCTAATAAAATAGATTAATTTATTTTATAATTTAATACTTTTATTAGTATATTTTTACCACTTATCACACCCTCCAACTTAGTCATTGCTAGTCCCTTAGCAATATTTTATTTAATACCATATTTCAATAAGATTATCCATCACAAAGATAAAATCTAGGATTAAAGGTCAAAAAGTTTAGAAAATACTGCTAACTAAGCATTGAGCTTCAGAAGCAAATTTTTCAGTCAATACAATTAAAAACTTTCTTAGAGTACATCAAAGATCTATAGCACTTATGTTCATGATGACTAACTTTAGCATTTCAGTATTAAATTAAAAGAACAAAAGTATCCTCTCTTATCACCTATTTTGGTCAATTTTCTATACATTCTCAATTTTATACTCATGAATTAAGGTAGCTTTCACACTGCCTTTTTTTTTTTTTTTTTTTTTTTTTTTTTTTTTTTTACTGTGCTGAGCATCCTGGCCTTTCCTTCACCGTTTTACGTGAATTTTCACACTTGACCTAGGTGCAGAGATCCAGTTACTAGGCTTTGGGCAATCCACATATACTCTATCTTTTGCACTTTATTTATAGGCAGGTAGCTCTTTCCTTAAATTCAAGTTTCTTTGATTAGAATGTATATTAATTATCCAATTTTTAGTGATAATTGAATCCTCAGTTGGCCTTATAATCAATACCTACTTTGCCTTGTTAGTGTGCATGTGCAATAAAAAGTGCTAATAATCTTTTAATGACCTAAGTAGGCTGCTAAAAGTTGACCAACTAATCTACTTCTTTAACTCATTACATTCATTAGCAAATAATTCTATCTTTTATCACTTATCCAGTTTATCTTGCTCAAGATTTTCTTCTTGACACATGATTTTTTTTTTTTTTATTAATTATTCTACATTGTCTTAAAGGAGAAAGAAAAATAAAGGATGTAATAAAGGATAGGAAGGAATACACCTGATTTGGTTCAGTCTGGTTCTTTGGAGCTTTGAAATTTTGCTTGAGTTCTCATTGATTTTTCTGCAAAATTGAAAATACACACCAGAGCAGTAAAAGAGCAACAACAAATTACTGAAAAATAAAAGAAAAGAAAAATGATCAAAACTAAAAAGAAAAGAAACAACCTATCTAGTAGTTCTGATTTATAGTCTTCAGCTTGACTTTCTTTGAAGTTCTAAAGTGGATCAATCCGGTGCCACTTCAATTGGAATACTTTCATGTTTGATCGAGTCTTCTTTCAATTTGACATTGCTCGCTTTTATAGTCTCAAACCTATTTTCTACAGAATTCTCATATAATGGAATTGTCAATAATATCAATTAGAAAAAATAAGTTTGATTATCATCAGGATGTTTAGTATCTTTGAAAACATTAAAAGTAACTTGTTCATCTTGGACTCTAAGAATTAATTTTTCCTTGTTGAACATCTATTAAAGCTCCTCCAGTAGCTAAAAAGGGTCTCCCTAAAATAAGGGGTACATCATAATCTTCTTCCATATCAAGAACAATAAAATCAACAGGGAAAATAAACTTGTTTACCTTTACCAAGACATCCTCCACTATACCTCTTGGATATTTAATGGATCTGTCGGCTAATTGAAGAGTAATAGTGGTAGGCTTTGGTTCTCCTAGACCCAGCTTTCCTGAAAATAGAAAAAGGCATGAGATTTAATGCTTGCTCCTAAATCACATAAAACTTTATCAAAACTACAATCACCAATAATGCAGGGGATAGTAAAACTCCCTGGATCTTTTAGCTTCTGTGGTAATTTATTTTGAAGTATTGCTGAGCATTCTTCATTCAAATTTATTCTCTCATGCTCCTTCAGCTTTTTCTTATTTGTTAAGATTTCTTTGAGAAACTTGGCATACCTGGGCATTTGAGTAATAGCATCTACAAAAGGAATATTAATATGTAAATTCTTTAAAATTTTGAAAAAGTTAGAAAATTTCTTATCTGGATGCTGTATTTGTCTCTCTGGGAATGGTAGTGGCGGCACGTAGGGCTTCACATTTGGATCAGCAAATCATATACCTGGAGACCATCCATCTGCTGGTTGTTTTGGTGACTGACGAATTTTAGTTGATGGTTCCTTATTTGTAGTTGGCTCTTCAGTCTCATTCTTCTGATGTGGCTCCTCCAGCTTTGTACCACTTCTTAGGGTGATAGCATTGACTTGCTCCCTTGGATTTGTCTCCGTATTGCTTGGCAAGGATCCTTGAGGTCTCTCAGAGATTATCTTAGCCATTTGACCAATTTGCATCTCCAAGTTTTGAATTGTTGAAAAAAACCTAGGGCGTATCGCTCAAATTATTGGCCCAGTACTGAATGTCGTTTTTCCCCCGGGCAAGATGCCTAATATTTATAATGCTTTGGTAGTTAAGGGTCGAGATACTGTCGGTCAGCAAATTAATGTGACTTGTGAGGTACAACAATTATTAGGAAATAATCAAGTTAGAGCTGTAGCTATGAGTGCTATAGATGGTCTGATGAGAGGAATGGAAGTGATTGACACGGGAGCTCCTCTAAGTGTTCCAGTCGGTGGAGCTACTCTCGGACGAATTTTCAACGTTCTTGGGGAACCTGTTGATAATTTAGGTCCCCTTGGTCCAGACATAGCAAAACTATTAATATTTATTAATTATCCTTTGGTCCAGGTGTAATTTAAATAAATATTAATGCATTAGGTTTTGTGAAACCCTCTAATTAAAATACGCTGCGTCCAAAGCGCACTAAAATTTCGGCATGCATATGATTCTAATTTGATTCATAATACAAGGTATATAATCAAGAAGCATTAACATAGATGTACTTGGTCCGTAACATCTATATTCATCAGATCAATTAGAAGATGGTCAGTAATCTAAAAGCATTAAGATCAGGTTTATATACTCCTCATGAATAAAATTTAAAAATAAATCATACTGAATATTGCATCAAAAGAGTGGCTACACCTTAGCCTTAGTAAAATAAAATTTAGTTCATAGTAACAAGTTCAAAAATAGTAAATAAAATAAAAAACATAGAGAATTTAGACTGTTTGATTGCTAAAATTGATTGTCTGCTGCTCTTGATGTGGAGAATTTGGCGAAGAAGAAGAGGCTCCTTGATCGATGTCTTGATCATCGAAGAAAAATAAAAAACCCTTTTTGATTTTCTCATAAATCACTTTTTTTTATCTCTCTCCTCTTTCTTTCTCTCTCTCTTTCTCCCTCTCTCTCTTTCTCCCCATCTCTCTCTTTATCTCTCTCTGTTTTTTTTGGTCCTACCTAAGTTTGACTTCCAAATTTTTTATAGTTGCTTCTTGGTTTTGCATAAATTTAACCATCAGCTCTTCCATGTTGGACTTTTTTTCAGGTACTTAGAATCCCGAGGGTGGTTGTTGTGCTGCATTTTGATTGCTCCATGAGAAATTTGGATGCTGTCTCCACCCTTGATTGTATGTGTTGGAGTAGGAATTGTTTTGTTGCAGCCTGAAAAAATTACCAATATAATTAGCTGTATCAGTTGTTTTAGCAAAAAGATTACCTATCTGGCAATTGCTCGTATCGTGTCCTCCACACAGGTCACAAGTCATGCTCTGAACATGCATAGCTGTTCCCTTTAAGTTGTTGACTTCGGCTCTAAGGGCTGCAATTTCAGCTAGTAAAGTTGGCACGCAATCTACTCCCTGCACAGCTGCTAGTCTTTTTGGCATCATGCGCTCTATCTGCCATTGATAGCTATTTGATGCCATCTCATCAATCAGATCGAAGGCTTCTTCCTCCATTTTTCCGATTAATGGTTCCTCCTGCTGCTGCATCAATCATAGAACGATTAGTAGGAGATAAACCATTATAGAAAGTTTGTACCTGAAGCCATACGGGTAGTTGATGATGTGGACATCTCCTCAGCAGTTCCTTGAAATGCTCCCAAGCCTCATATAGTGTCTCCATGTCCATCTGCATAAAAGAAGTGATATCGTTGCGCATCTTAGCAGTCTTGGAAGGTGGAAAGTACTTGGCTAAGAATTTTTGGGCTAGGACATCCCAAGTTGTGATAGAACCTGCAGGAAGAGAATGAAGCCAATTTTTAGCTTTATCCCGTAAAGAGAAAGGAAATAACCTTAATCTAATAGCATCATCCGACACCCCATTAATTTTAAAAGTATCACAAAGTTTAAGAAAATTAGAAATATGGGCATTCGGATCATCATGCATGTGTCCACTGAATTGGACAGTTGATTGAATCATCTGGATCATCGTCGATTTTATTTCGAAGTTGTTTGCTCGTACAGGCGGTCTCCTGATGCTCGAAGCTGCATCGGCTATAGATGGTGTGATGTAATCATTTAATGGATGATGTACTGGTCGAATAGCTTCATGTTGTCCTTCAGTCGCCATATCCAATCCTAGATTGATGTCGTTAGGATCTTCAGCTGCCATGTTTCTCTCTTGTTGTAGTCTTCTAATAGTCCTTTCAATTTTTGGATCTAAAGGTAGTAAGTTACTATGTCCAGTACGTGTCATGCACTAAAAATTTTTTTTTTTAAATAATAAAAATTAAAAATAAATTTTTAAAGTAAAGCTAGGATCAAAATTTCAATATTGTTTTAGACACAATCCCCGGCAACGATGCCAAAAACTTGATGCGTGCTAATTTATAGCTATGGCAAGTGCACCAGTCGATCAAGTAATAAAGTGAATGAGTAGAGTATCGTCCCTAGAGGATTGGAAAATAAGTACTGAAAAGCTCTTTCCTATGCTTTATTTAGAAGATCGATTTATGAGAATAAGAAATTAAAGAAAATAAAAAAAAAAAAATAATTAAAAGTTTTTAATTAAATAGAGAGAGTGTAAATTATTAGGGTTTTAAATTCAAGAGCAATGGATTACTAAGGCAATCGGTTCACCAACTCAGTCAATACAATATTCAAATTTTTAGATTAATTTTATTTCATGTGACGGTGGAGTCTCCTAATTTATTCACTACCCTTTGGTCCAGGCATAGCAAAACTATTAATATTTATTAATTATCCTTTGGTCCAGGTGTAATTTAAATAAATATTAATGCATTAGGTTTTGTGAAACCCTCTAATTAAAATACGCTGCGTCCAAAGCGCACTAAAATTCCTGCATGCATATGAATTCTAATTTGATTCATAATACAAGGTATATAATCAAGAAGCATTAACATAGATGTACTTGGTCCGTAACATCTATGTTCATCAGATCAATTAGAAGATGGCCAGTAATCTAAAAGCATTAAGATCAGATTTATATACTCCTCATGAATAAAATTTAAAAATAAATCATACTGAATATTGCATCAAAAGAGTGGCTACACCTTAGCCTTAGTAAAATAAAATTTAGTTCATGATAACAAATTCAAAAATAGTAAATAAAATAAAAAGCATAGAGAAATTAGACTGTTTGATTGCTGAAATTGATTGTCTGCTGCTCTTGATGTGGAGAATTTGGCGAAGAAGAAGAGGCTCCTTGATCGATGTCTTGATCATCGAAGAAAAATCAAAAACCTTTTTTGATTTTCTCATAAATCACTTTTTTTTATCTCTCTCCTCTTTCTTTCTCTTTCTCTTTCTCCCTCTCTCTCTTTCTCCCCGTCTCTCTCTTTATCTCTCTCTCTTTTTTTTTCTTTTTTTTTTTGAAATTCGATTCTGGGCTCGTTTGAAGTCCGTTTTGCCTAAAATTCTTTTCATCAGAACCAAAAGAATAAGATCTTCACATCGGTGGCCTTCTTTCCTACATAAGATTAATAAAAATATTAATTTCTAATAAAATAGATTAATTTATTTTATAATTTAATATTTTTATTAGTATATTTTTACCACTTATCAGTACTCTACCAGATCACCTTAATGGTATAGGTACACTAGGCTTTGGATCTAATCTAATCAAATCTAACTCAGATTCAGCTACTGGTGTTGATTTTCCACCTATTAAACTTCATCAAGTTCAACCTTAGAGGCAATAGTTCTTTCACCAAACTCTTTTTCTAAAAAGATTGCCTTAAAGCTAATGAAGACCTTTTATTTTTTAGCATGATAGAAATAGTAACCGTTACTTTCTTTGGGATACCTTATAAACATGCATTTATCAGACCGGGGTCCAAGCTTATCTATATGCATACGTTTGACATAGGCCGGACAACCCCAAACCTGTAGATGAGAGAGTGTAGGCCTACGCCCAGTCTATATCTCATATGGAGTCTTTGCAATAGATTTACTCAGTATATTGTTCAATATATAACATGCAGTCTTAAGAGCATAATCCCAAAATGAATCAGGTAGACTAGAAAATCCCATCATGGATCGAACCATGTCTAACAAGGTTCGATTTCTTCTTTCCGATACACCATTATGCTGCAGTGTTCTTGGAGGAGTCTACTAGGAGAAAATCTCATTCTCTCCTAAATATGTCAAGAACTCACTAGACAGATATTCACCTTCTCGATTCGATCGAAGAGTTTTAATACTCATTCTAGTTTATTTTTCTACTTCACTTTAGACTCTTTAGAATATTTCAAATGAATCCGACTTATGCTTCATTAGATAAATATATTCGTATGTAGATAGATTATTGATAAGGGGTAAAAATATACTAATAAAAGTATTAAATTATAAAATAAATTAATCTATTTTATTAGAAATTGATACTTTTATTAATCTTATGTAGGAAAGAAGGCCACCAATGTGAAGATCTTATTTTTCTAGTTCTGATGAAAAAAATTTCTAGCAAAATGGACTTCAAACGAGCCCAAAATCAAATTTCAAAAAAAAAAAAATGCCGACGCAACGCTGACGTCAGCATTTTTCGTGGTGCACGATGGACCATCTGAAGGGTATTTTGGGAATTTCACAGCAAGAGGCGCGCTCTGATTGGTTGAAGAACGCGGTGGTCTACACAACACCGGGCTCGCGCACGATCTATGGAGGGCAATTTGGGAATTTTGGCTGATCCAACGGATGGTATTCATTGAAATTTGATCGGACGGCCGAAAAGAAGGTGCTGATGGATGGCATCCGCAGCTCCGGATCGAGATCCAACTGAAGGGAAATCCTGATTTTTCGGTCCAGGTTCGTCCAGATCTGATTAGATCAAGAGATATATTTCAAAAATTTTCTCTTGACCTTAATCAGATCTTGATATGTTTTAGATCTGATTCTTATTATTTTAATAAATAAAATAAAAGAAGATAAATTAAATCAAATTCAATTTACCTGATTTGGGTAATCCTATTACCCTGTAGATGATCCTGATTGCAGCGGAAGGTTCTGGATCTTAGCCACGCAAGCGCCTGGCCTCTACCGATATCCACTCGGGTTGGATCTGGAGAACCTCTTCTTCTCTATCACACCTCCAAAAATTAGATCTGGATCTGATTTGGAGGATCTTCAAAACTCTTTTGAAGATCTGCAGTCGTCCTTTTGCAGCAGCGCAGCTTCTTGCTTTGATCGCCTTTCTTGATCTGAATCGCACCAAACTAAGTCCAAAATACTTTTGGACGTGGAGAGCAAGGGGAGAAGAGAGTATGGCGTGGAGAGGAGGGGAGAGGCTGTTAGATATATGTGCCCTAGAAGCCAGAATTGGCTGACACTTGTAATACACTTCTAGGGGCAAAATTATAATTTTGACTATAATTAATGAAATGGGTTATTTTCTATCACACATGTGTATTTAGTGTCTGTGATACATCCTTTGAGTTAATGGTAATGATAATTCATATTTTCAAGAGTTGAAAATTTAAGACATGAATAATCATTATTAACTCATAAACAGCTCCCGACCATAGGATCATCACGAGGATGGTGATTGATCCGGAAGGTTGGTGTACGATCGCTTCTCTTTAGTAGATGAGTCTTGAGTCTACGGTGTGGAGACACCAGAGCGAGAGTACAGGTACTCGTTAGAGAACGAGGGCACTGAGCGTGACCACCTCGAGTAGTCATTAGGAAGTCTACCTTCTCGTCAATGACTGACTCGATGCTGCAGTAGTGTGTCTGGTTCTTTGACCTGAGATGCATCGGCAGTTCACCTTGAGGGTGTTATAGTTTGACTACACCATTACTCGGTCTCCTAGCCATATGGAACCCTGAGGTGTATGTTGGCTATAGCATGTTCATTGTAGGAACTGGATTGCATCAAGATGGGAATCTATCTACCTCGGTGGTAGAGGAGCAGCCCTATGATGAATCATGAGAATCAAGTCCTGAAGCCCATGGCCATGGCAGAGAGTGAAATAATAGAAAGAGTTTCTATTTAGATTTTCACATTGGACTCGAATCGAATGATTACATCATATGACAGAGACTAGGGTTTGACGAGTTCACCTTAACCCTAATCTGATCGGGGCTCAAGATAGAAGAACTTAATCACACAGGTAGCTGCACCAAGAGGTTCGCATTCAGCTCTGATGGGTTGCCACCATATACTGCTAGGTGTCACTGGTGGATTTTGGGAGCAATTAGAATGATTTAGATGATCGATCATTCTAGCTGTTCGAATCAGAAGAGTTCTGATCCATCGAAAGGAGTTTCGATGATGTCTATGATAGAGATCATGACATATCCCATTACCATACAGAACTGAACCTAACTGGGTCACACAAACAAGGGTTTGAATCTGGTGATCATCAATTGAACTGATCTAGTTCAATTGATCTGAATGAGATTCAATTAGGTTCAAGAAAATCGTGCTAGCACTCGATTGAACCTAACGTTCTTCTTTTACTATCATAAATAAGTTGTCCTGACTGAGCCAAAGGAGTTTGTGCTCAATCAGAGGCCTTCATATGGTCTGACTGGAGGTTGTCCAAGTCAGAAAAGGTTGTCTTATTTGTAAGACATTACCTGCCATTTTTGGTCACCTGCCATTTCTTGTTCCTTTGACTTTGGTCAAAAGTCTACCTTTGACTGGTCAAACGTTGACCATTGACCCTTTGACTTTTGACCACATGTCATGCACCTATTGGAGAGCTGGTGGGGGCCTTGTCCCCCTGCCAGAACCTGGCAAGGAGAAGGGCGCACGCCAAGGGTGGCGTGAGCCCAAGTAGGAGGCGCCTAGGAGTCCTTGTTGGACAAGGACTCCACCTCCCCTTTTGGATTCCAATTAGAGTTCTACTAAGAATCCAGTTTGACTGGTCTTAGGCGCCCTCTAAGGAGGAATCCAGGGGTCTCTATTTCAACCAATCAGATTTAGATCTGATTTCACAAAGGGTTGTGATTGGTTGGGAGGAAGAGGAGTTGGATCACGCATAGTCTATAAATAAGACCCTGCGCCCAACTCTAATTAGAATGAATAAAATCTTATTGAAGAATTCCCCACGCCCCAAGGCTGCCTCTCCCCTCCTTCTTCCATGCCATAACCTCTCTTCTCCCCTTGCCTCTCCACGTCCAAAAGTGTTTTGGACTTTGGTTGGTGCGATTCAGATCAAGGAAAGGCGATCAAAAGCAAGAAGGCTGCGCTGCTGCAAAAGGACGACTGCAGATCTTCAAAAGAGTTTTGAAGATCCTCCAGATCAGATCCAGATCTGATTTTTTTGGAGGTGTGATAGAGAAGAAGAGGATCTCCAGATCCAACCTGAGTGGATACCGGTAGAGGCCAGGCGCTTGCGTGGCTAGATCCAGAACCTTCCGCTGCAATCAGGATCATCTACAGGGTAATAGGATTACCCAAATCAGGTAAATTAAATTTGATTTAATTTATCTTATTTTATTTTATTTATTAAAATAATAAGAATCAGATCTGAAACATATCAAGATCTGATTAGAGATCAAGAGAAAAATTTTTGAAATATATCTCTTGATCTGATCAGATCTGAACGAACCTGGACCGGGAAAAATCAGGATTTCCCTTCAACTGGTATCAGAGCCATGGGTTCTAAAAGTATTTAGATCTAATTTTAAATTTATTTTAATTAAAAATAAGTATTTTAGATGTCACATGAGATGTGATCAGATCTGAAATCAGAAAAAATTAAAATTAAATGATTTGGATCTAAGATTAGAAAATATGCATGACTAGTTCTAAAATAGAATAGTTCTATAGAATAGTCTTGCATGTTTTGAATTTAATTTGATTAAATCATATTTTAGATCTATTTATTTACTATTTTTTGATATTATAATGTATTATAATAACATCTAAAAAATAGTAAATAAAAATTATTTAATTTTAAATATCATATGAGATATGATTGATGCATGTCTAGACTAGTTGTAGAATAGTTCTACATAATTGTCTAGATTAGAATTTATTTTGATTAGATCAATTTAAATCTAATTTTTTAGATTATTATGAGATAATTTAGATCTGAAAATATGCATGATTCGATACATGAGATGTATGCAAAATATGCCATGATTAGATCTAATTTGTATATGAGATATATGATATAGATCTAAAACTATTTTGTAGTATTGCATGTTCCTGATTAAGGCGTTCCTCTTGGCCGTCCGGTCATAAGAATGAAGAAGGGTTTAAAGGCCCTCTCTTCCCATTCGATGGGGTGTTCTTATGATGTGTAGGGGTGCTGCGTGTTCGTCCTTAATCAGAAACCCAAAACTTACTTTCTGCAAAACCCTAGATCCTGAAACCCTAGGATTTATTGTGCATATTTTGTTTATGAACCCTACTTAATTAAGAAATTAAGATTATGGAATATTAATTAGGTCTAAAATTGAGAATTTTAGATCTAAGACATATTCATAATACTGGGTTCGGGCTTGGGTAGCTCAATTAGGTCTAAGCGGTTGATCAAACCGAATCAAGAGTTGGTTAGATGGGATCAACAATGCTTAAATTGACCAGCCTAATAGGATTAAGTCTGGGTCAAGATCGAGTCACGATCAAGCAAGACCTAATTAGGCTCAGAGGTTAGAGTCTGGATTGTAGGCTAACCCAATTGGTTCTGACTCAACAATTTGGTGTCTAAGGTAAGTTTGGCACATACGACCGACTGATTTTTAATTGGAAGCTACTCGACCTGAATGCATTCTTGTACGAGTTAATGGCATATTCCTTCCACCGATCTCACTTACCTGGCCATATCTGTTGACACAGTTCTGATCTGAGGTGGTCAATAATCCGAGCTAACCCATGCCACTAGGTTAGTCATAATTGTTATGACTATGACAAGTCTAGTTTAATGAGACCTGAATCAATTCTCCCTAAGAAAAGATTAAGTCTGAGGTCTTCCACCATTGTAGATGTGCGGGCCCTTCCCGGGGTTGATTGTTCTCGACTGGATACAGTGGCTCAGTTGCACCGGGAAGATGCAACCATGTCTATTAGGCATTGGATGCTATGGGCTGGAGGATGAGTTGGGCTCAATATTTTGGATACGGTGAGAGACTCAATTAGGAATCCAGTCTATGCAAATGGTGGGTCTGACTTAACTAAGGAGTGGATCAATATTCTGGATACGGTGAGATTCATGAATTAGAGACCAAGTTTGGGTGCACCATGATTAGAGAATCATTGAACAAGAGTTGTTCACTCATTGGCTAACCCATCACCAATAACTGTTAGGTGAGGTGATGAGTCAGTTGGTGAGACCGCACCACCCACTAGAAATCATTAATCATGGAGATTTTTGCATCTCTACAGAGGGAGTGTAGGGATCCGAGAAAATAGTGGGAGCTAATTTGTTTAAAAATAAAATTTCCTAAATAAATTGGTCAAGTCATAATTACAGTATCTAACTAGAATCTTTGACTCTCTACAGAAAAATGTCTGCGTCCAACCCATTGGCACGTATCCTGGACACACATAGACTGACCGGACCCAATTATAAAGATTGGCTCAGGAACTACAAAATATTTTGGGTTTCGAGAAGTTAACCCATGTATTGGACCAGGACCCTCCCACCTTACCAGCCCGTCCATCCACTTGAACAGAGAGCGTCTCTGAAAAAATGGATAGACGAAGATAATAAGGCCAGATATTACATGTTGGGCTCGATGTCTGATGAGCTCCAGCGCCAACATGAAGATATCGGGACTGCTCGCCAAATGTTGGCTCACCTGCAGGAGATGTTTGGTGAACAGAGTCGCGCAGCCAAATATCAAGTCACGAAATGACTTTTTAAGGCTAAGATGCGTGATGGGCAGTCAGTCCAAGATCACTGTCTGACAATGATCAAGGACATGGAAGAGCTTGAGAAGCTCGGTGTGAAGTTAGACTTGGATCTGCAGAATGATATTATTCTGCAATCCTTGACTGATGCATATGGGCAATTCATCATGAATTACCACATGCATAAACTTCAAAATTCCTTGGCCGAATTAATGAATATGCTGGTTACCGCTGAGCTTTCTATGAAAGGTTCTAAAGGCTCAGTTCTTGCTATGGAAAGACTTCTTCCAAAAGAAAGTCTTATGGAAAGAAAAAGAAGTCTGTGAAAAAGCAGAAGGTGGAAGGATCAAAGAAGAAGAAGGCAGAGCCGAAGAAGAAAGGCCGATGTCAAAGGAAAGTGTTTCCATTGCAACAGCGACGGCCATTGGAAGCGGAACTGCCCTACTTACCTGGCCACCCTGAAGAACAAGAAGGAAGGTCCTTCTGGAGGTATGCTCGTTATTGAGTCTAACCTTACGGTTTCTTCTGCATCCAGTTGGGTGCTTGACTCTGGTTCTAGTGCTCATCTGTGCACTTCCATGCAGGGTCTTGAGGATAGCAGGAGGCTGAGGGATGGAGACATGATCCTACGCATCGGTAATGGAGCAAGAGTTGCTGCAGTAGCCGGTGGGAACATACCCTCTTCGATTACCATCTGGTTTAGACTTAGTTTTGAAAGACTGTTATTATGTGCCTGCAGCTAGCAGGAATTTGATTTCTGTTTCATGCTTAGCACAAGAAGGCTATGTGATTACCTTCTTTAAGGACCATTGTAACATTCTTTATGAAAGAAATAAAATTGCAAATGGTTTTCCTTATTAATGGTCTTTATCAGCTACATATTGATGTACCTGTTCTAACTATCGAGCAAAACGTGAATGCCAAACGACCTAGGGATAGTCCAAACGACAGATATCTATGGCACCTGAGATTAGGTCATATAGCAGAAGATAGGATCAACAAATTGGAGAAAAATGGGCTATTGAGTCCATTGACTTTTGAGTCATATCCAACTTGTGAATCTTGTCTTCAAGGCAAAATGACTAAACTCCCTTTTGTTGGACATGGGGAGAGGGCCACAGATCTCCTTGCCCTAGTACATACTGATGTGTGCGGCCCATTTGATGTGCCGGCTAGAGGCAATTTTGTCTACTTCATTACCTTTACCGATGATCTGTCTAGGTATGGGTATGTGTATCTTATGAGACACAAGTCTGAAGCTTTTGAAAAGTTCAAAGAATTCAGACATGAAGTAGAAAAACAAACTGGAAAAACCCATTAAGGTTCTTCGATCAGATCGAGGAGGTGAATACCTTAGCCGGAAATTCCTAGACTATCTCAAGGAAAATGGCATAGTCTCTCAATGGACTCCACCAGGAACACCTCAACTCAACGGGGTTTCAGAATGGAGAAATCGGACTCTATTGGATATGGTTCGATCCATGATGAGCTTCACAGACCTCCCTGATTTTCTTTGGGGACACTTCATTGTTAACTTCAATTTATCTACTGAATAGGGTTCCCTCTAAAACCGTTCCTACCACACCGTATGAGATATGGCACGGTAAGAAACCAAGTCTGAGTCATCTCAGAATTTGGGGTTGTCCGGCTCATGTCAAAAGACAACAAGCGGACAAGTTAGAGTTTAGGTCCTTCAGAGCTCGATTCATAGGATATCCTAAAGAGTCATTAGGATACTATTTCTACATTCCAGAAGACCACAATGTGATTGTGAGTCGACATGCCATCTTTCTTGAAAAATAGTTTATTCAAGATAGCGGCATTGGAAAGCAGATTAAGCTTGATGAGAAAGTCTCACAAGTACAACGAGCTAAGGACCAATTGGAACCAAATCAGGTTGAGCCAATAAGAACACTACCTCCTCCACCTCGTAGATCGGAAAAGAGTTTTCCATCCCCCTGAAAGATACTTAGGTATTATTTCAGAGGATGTAGAGAAAATGTTCCTCGTAGGTAATGGTGCTCATGGTGATGATCCCAAAACCTACAACGAGGCGATATCAGATATCGACTCCGAGAAATGGCTAGAGGCAATGCAGTCAGAAATTGACTCGATGCACTCAAACCAAGTCTGGACCTTGGTAGATCCACCAGAAGGTATAGTACCTATTGGGTGTAAATGGATCTTCAAGAGAAAGATTGGTGCAGATGGGAATGTGGAGACATTCAAGGCTAGACTAGTGGCAAAAGGTTATAGTCAACGCGAAGGCATTGACTATCAGGATACCTTTTCCCCAGTGGCTATGCTAAAATCCATCCGCACATTGCTTGCTGTTGCAGCCTATTTCGATTATGAAATATGGCAAATGGACGTGAAAACGGCATTCTTAAATGGATATCTTGAGGAAGATATCTATATGGAACAGCCGCTAGGTTTCACATCCAGTGATACTGATCACAAGGTTTGCAAGCTGCAAAGGTCCATATATGGACTTAAGCAAGCATCTCGGAGCTGGAACACTCGTTTCAATGATGTGATCAAAATGTTTGGTTTCATCAAAAATGAAGAGGAACCATGTGTTTTCAAAAAGGTCAGTGGGAGCGCTGTTGTCTTCCTCGTATTGTACGTGGATGACATCCTCCTTATTGGGAATGATATTCCCATGTTGACAACAGTCAAATTATGGTTGTCCAAGGAATTCTCCATGAAAGACCTAGGTGAAGCATCCTTTATTCTAGGAATTAAGGTCTATAGGGATAGACCGAATAGGATGCTAGGACTTTCACAGAAGATGTACATAGAGAAAGTACTAAAGAGGTTTAGTATGGAAAACTCTAAGAGGGGATTAATACCCTTCAGACATGGTATTCATCTTTCCAAGAAGATGTGCCCTAGCACACCTGAGGAAATAGAACGCATGAGCAAGATCCCTTATGCTTCTGCAATAGGGAGCCTCATGTATGCCATGCTATGTACACGACCTGATATAGCCCATGCTGTGAGTGTCACAAGCAGATATCAGTCAAATCCAGGTGAAGAACACTGGACTTCTGTGAAATGTATCCTTAAGTACTTGAGAAGAACTAAGGATATGATGTTGGTCTTTGATAATGGAGAACTCCAAGTCCAGGGATACACAGACTCGGATTTCATGTCCGATATAGATAATCGAAAGTCGACATCTGGGAGTCTGTTTGTGCAATGGTGGTGCTGTCAGCTGGAAGAGTTCCAAGCAAACCATGGTGCTGCAAGAATAAGATCTCACCATCAGCGATTACCTTGCTAAGAGCCGAGGGTTACGTTCGCGATTAGAGTCAAGAGAGTCAACTCCACAGATAATGTGGCAGACCCACTTACAAAGCCGTTGGGCCAGCAGAAGATCGAAGCCCACCTTGAGAAGATGGGACTTAGACTTGTAGCCAATTGGCTTTAGGATAAGTGGGAGATTGTTAGATATATGTGCCCTAGAAGCCAAAATTGGCTGACACTTGTAATACACTTCTAGGGGCAAAATTATAATTTTGACTATAATCAATAAAATGGGTTATTTTCTATCACATATGTGTATTTAGTGTCTGTGATACATCCTTTGAGTTAATGGTAATGATAATTCATATTTTCAAGAGTTGAAAATTTAAGACATGAATAATCATTATTAACTCATAAAATGCTCCCGACCATAGGATCATCACGAGGATGGTGATTGATCCGAAAGGTTGGTGTACAATCGCTTCTCTTTAGTAGATGAGTCTTGAGTCTACGGTGTGGAGACACCGGAGCGAGAGTACAGGTACTCGTTAGAGAATGAGGGCACTGAGCGTGACCACCTCGAGTAGTCATTAGGGAGTCTACCTTCTCGTCAATGACTGACTCGATGCTGCAGTAGTGTGTCTGGTTCTTTGACCTGAGATGCATCGGCAGTTCACCTTGAGGGTGTTATAGTTTGACTACACCATTACTCGGTCTCCTAGCCATATGGAACCCTGAGGTGTATGTTGGCTATAGCATGTTCATTGTAGGAACTGGATGGCATCAAGATGGAATCTATCTACCTCGGTGGTAGAGGAGCAGCCCTATGATGATCATGAGAATCAAGTCCAGAAGCCCATGGCCATGGCAGAGTGAAATAATAGAAAGAGTTTCTATTTAGATTTTCACATTGGACTTGAATCGAATGATTACATCATATGACAGAAACTAGGGTTTGACGAGTTCACCTTAACCCTAATCTGATCGGGCTCAAGATAGAAGAACTTAATCACACAGGTAGCTGCACCAAGAGGTTCGCATTCAGCTCTGATGGGTTGCCACCATATACTGCTAGGTGTCACTGGTGGATTTTGGGAGCAATTAGAATGATTTAGATGATCGATCATTCTAGCTGTTCGAATCAGAAGAGTTCTGATCCATCGAAAGGAGTTTCGATGATGTCGATGATAGAGA
>QRFJ01002565.1:31345-107972 GCA_006176705.1 Cocos nucifera | reverse complement strand
AGGTTTTTATGACATAAAGATTTGATTTCCCCAAAATCCATCAAAAACTAGGTTTAAGACTCCAAACAACTCAAACTAAGATCTAAGTAATTCTGGCCGTTAGATGTTGATCAGATGGTCCAAAAACCACTCAAAAATCTCTTAAAATAACTCAGATCAAGTCGGATTTAATATCAGCCATTAGATCAACCGTTGGATCAAATCTGGGTCATCCGATCGCATTGAAAGAAGCCTTCTGATCTATTATTTAACGTTGGGATAAATCTCAACCGTTGGATCTCGATCGGGAGCTATGGATGCCATCCATCAGTTTGCTTCATTTCGACCGTTCCGATCTCAAGCTTCATGAAAATCGTCATTGGATTCAGCACAGAATTCCCAAATTGCCCTTCGTGGACTGTGCGCGACCCGGTGTTGCGTAGACCGCTGCGTTCTTCAACCAATCAGAGCGTGCCTCTTGCTATAAAATTCCTAAAATACCCTTTGGTCCGCCGTGCGCCACGAAAAATGCTGACGTCATCTAACGTCAGCATTGCATCGACGATTTTTTTTTTTTTTTGAAATTCAATTCTGGCTCATTTGAAGTCCATTTTGCCTGAATCTTTTTCATCAGAACCAAAAAAAAGATTCTTCACATTGATGCCTTCTTTACATAAGATTAATAAAAGTATCAATTTCTAATAAAAATAGATTTAGATTATCTTTATAATTTTAATAGTTTTAGTTATAGATCGTTTTTTTCCACTTATCATTCTCCGGGTGATACCTGCAGCAACTCTTCTGCTCATTTTCAATACGTAGGATCATGTCTCCATCCCTCAGCCTCCTACTATCTGCAAAATCCTGCATGAAAGTGCACAGATGGAGCACTTAGAACCAGAGGTTCTGCACCCAACTAATGCAGAAGAAATCACTGGTTGACTCAATAATGAGCATACTCCAAGGACTTCTTCTTTGTTCTCAGGTGGCTAGGGGTAAGTGGCAGTTCCACTTCCAATGGCCATCCTATGCAATGGGAAACACTTTTCTTTGACATCAGCCTTTTTCTTCGACTCGCTTCTTCTTTTTGCTCTTCTCCTTCTACTTTTTCGCAGACTTCTTTTTTCTTCTAGAAGACGTTCTTTTGAAGAAGTCCGTTTCCATATCATGAACTGAGCCTTTTAGATCTTTCATAGAAGCTCAACCGGTGACCAGCATATCATTTAATGTCTGGCCAAGAAATTTTAAACTTTATGATATGTGAATTCATGATGAATTGCCCCAAATGCATCAGTCAAGGATTGCAGAATAATATACATTCTGCAAATCAAGTCTAACTTCACACCGGATTTCAAGCTCTTCAAGTCCTTATCATCATCAGATTAGTTGATCTTGGACTGATTGCCCATCATGCATCTTAGCCGTTAAAAAGTCATTTCGTGACTTGATACTTGGCTTACGCGACTCTTTTCACCAAACATCTCTACAGCGGTGAGCTCACATTTTGGTTGAGCAGTCTCGAATATCTTCATGTTGGCACGAGCTCGATCAGACATCAAGCCCAAACTGATGATCTGGCCTTATTATACTTTGTCTATCCATTTTTTCAGAGATGCTCTCTATTCATTGGCTGACGGGCTTAGTAAGGGTGTGGAGGTCCTTGATCCAATACATGGGTTAACTTCTCAGAACCCAAAATGATTTATAGTTCTGAGCCAATCTTTATTTAATTGGGTGCCCGATCAGTCTGTGTGGTGTTCCAGGATAGTGCCATGGATTGATGCAAACATTTTTCTGTAGAGAGTCAAAGATTCTAATTAGATACTGTAATTATGACTTGACCAATTTATTTAGAATATTATTTTTAATAAATAGTTCACTATTTTTTTGAATCCCTACACTCCCTCTGTAGAGATGCAAAAATCTCCATGATATAATAATTTCTAGTGGGTGTGCGGTCTCACTACTGACTCATCACTCACCTAACAGTTATTAGTTGATGGGTTACGCCAATGAGTGACAACTCTTTGTTCATTGATTCTCTAATCATGGTGCACCCAAACTGGTCTCTAATCATGATAGTCTCATGTATCTTGCGAATAACTTTGATCGCACTCCCTTAGTTAAGTCAGACCCACCATTTGCACAGGACTGGTTATAATTAAGTCTCTCACCACATCTCAGAATATTGAGGCCTAAAACTCATGCTCCAACCCAGTAAATCCAATGCCTAATAGACATGGTTGCATCTTTTCGATGCAACTGAGCCACTGTAGTCCAATCGAGAACAATCAACCCAAGAAGGGGCCCGCACATCACAGATGGTGAAGACCTCAACTTAATCTTTCTATAGGAAGAATTGATTCAGATCTCATTAACTAAACTTGTCATAGTCATAACAATTACGACTACCTAGTGCATGGGTTCAGCTCGATATTGACCACCTAGATCAGAGACTGGAGTCAATAGATATGGCCAGGTAAGTGAGACGAGTGGAAGGGATTATACCATTAACCGTACAAGAATGCATTCAGATCGAGTAGCTCCCAATTAAAATCACGTCGGTCGTATGTGCCAAACTTACCTTTAGAACCAAATTGTTGAGTCAGAATCAATTGGGTTATCTACAAATCAGACTCTAACCTCTAACAGCCTAATTAGGTTTTGCTTGATCGTGACTCGATCTTGACCCGTCGACTTAATCTTTTAGGCTGGTCAATTTAAGCATTGTTGATCCCATCTAACCAACTCTTGATTCGATTTGATCAATCGCTTAGACCTAATTGAGCTACCAAAGCCCGAATCCAGTATTATGAATATGTCTTAGACCTGAAATTCTCAATTTTAGACCTAATTAATATTTCATAATCTTAATTTTTAATTAAGTAGGGTTTATAAACAAAATATACATAATAAATCCGAGGATTTCAGGATCTAGAATTTTGCAGAAAGTAAGTTTTGAGTTTTTAATTAAGGATGAACGTGCAGCACCCTTACACATCATAAGAATGCCCCATCGGATGGAAGGAGAGGGCCTTAATCAGGAACATGCAATACTACAAAATAATATTAGATCTATATCATATATCTCAAACACAAATTAGATCTAATCATGGCATATTTTGCATACATCTCATGTATCGAATCATGCATATTTTCAGATCTAAATTATCTCATAATAATCTAAAAAATTAGATTTAAATTGATCTTTTCAAAATAAACTCTAATCTAGACAACTATTTAGAACTATTCTATAACTAGTCTAGACATGCATCAATCATATCTCATATGATGTTAAATTAATAATTTATTTTACTATTTTTAGATGTTATTATATATTAATATCAAAAAAAAGTAAATAAATAATCTAAAATATGATTTTAACAAATAAATTGAAAATATGCAAAACTATTCTATAGAACTATTCGTATTGTAGAACTAATCATTGCATATTTTAGATCTTAGATCAATTATTTAATTTTAGTTTTTCTAAATTTTAGAATCTAATACCATCTCATGTGACATCTAAAATCACTTGATTTTTTATTAGAATAAATTTAAAATTAGATCTAAATATTTTAGAACCTTGGCTCTGATACCAGTTGAAGGAAAAATCCTGATTTCCCAGACCAGATTCGTTCAGATCTGATCGGATCAAGAGATATATTTTAAAACTTTTTTTCTTTAATCTAGATTAGATCTGAGATACTTTAGATCTAATTCTTATTATTCTAATAATTAAATAAATTTAGATAAATTAAATCAAATTAATTTACTTGACGTAGGGTAATCCTATTACCCATTGATGATCCTGTAAGCAGCGGAAGGTTCTGGATCTAGCCACGCAAGTTCCTGGCCTCTACCAGTATCCACTCAGGCTGGATCTGGATATCCTTTTCTTCTCTATCACTTCTCCAAAAATTAGATCTAGATTTGATTTGGAGGATCTTTAAAACACCTTTCGAAGATCAGCAGTTGTCTTTGCAGCACGCCAAACCTTCTAGCTTTCTATCGCCTTGCTCTTTATCTGGATTGCACCAACCAAGATCCCAAACTACTTTGGGAATGGAGAGGAGAGGGAGAAGATGGGCTTGGCATGGAGGAGGAGAGAACCAGCCTTGGGGTGTGGGATTTTTTAATTGCTCTTTAGGTTGGGCGCAGGGTCTTATTTATAGACTGTGTGATCCAACTCCTCTTCTTCCCAACCAATCACAATCCTTTGTGAAATCAGATCTAAATCTGATTGGTGGGAATATAGTCTCTTAGATTCCTCCTTAGATGGTGCCTAAGACCGATCAAACTTGATTCTTAGGAGGAGTCTAATTGGAATCCAAAAAGGAGATGGAGTCCCTATCCAACATGGACTCCTGGGTGTCTCCAGCTTGGGCACACGCCAAGGGTGGCGTGCGCCCTCCTCCTTGCCAGGTTCTGGCAAGAGGACAAGCCCCCACCAGCCCTTCAATAGGTGCATGATATGTGGATAGAAGTCAAAGTGTCAAAGGTCAACATTTGACCAGTTAAAGGTTAACTTTTGACCAAAGTCAAAGGATGAGAAATGGCAGGTGACCAAAAATGGCAGGTATTATCTTACAAAATAAGACAACCCTTTTCTAATCTGGACAAGCTTCAGTCAGACCAAGTGAAGGCTTTTGATCAAGCATAAACTCTTTTGACTCAGTCAGGATAACTATTTATGATAGTAAAAGAAGAACGTTAGGTTCAATCGAGTGCTAGCATGATTTTCTTGAACCTAATTGAATCTCATTCAAATCAATTGAACTGGATCAGTTCAATTGATGATCACCAGATTCAAACCCTTGTTTGTGTGATCCAGTTAGATTCAATTCTATATGATAATGGGATATGTCATGATCTCTATCATCGACATCATCAAAATACCTTTCAATGGATCAGAACTCTTCTGATTCGAACAGCTAGAATGATCGATAATCTAAATCATTCTAATTGCTCCCAAAATCCACCAGTGACACCTACCAGTATATGGTGGCAACCCATCAGAGCTGAATGTGAACCTATTGGTGCAGCTACTTGTGTGATTAAATTCTTCTATCTTGAGCCCCGATTAGATTAGCGTTAAGGTGAACTCGTCAAACCCTAGTTTCTGTCATATGATGTAATCATTCGATTCAAGTCCGATATGAAAACCTAAATAAAAACTCTTTCTATTATTTCACTCTGCTATGGCCATGGGCTTCTGGACTTGATTCTCATGATCATCATAGGGCTGCTCCTCTACTACCGAGGTAGATAGATTCCATCTTGATGCAATCCAGTTCCTACAATGAACATGCTATAGCCAACATACACCTCAAGGTTCCGAATGGCTAGGAGACCGAGTAATGGTGTAGTCAAACTATATTACCCTCAAGGTGAATTGCCGATGCACCTCAGGTCAAAGAATCAGATACACTACTATAGCATCGAGTCAGTCATTGACGAGAAGGTAGACTTCCTAATGACTACTCGAGAAGGTTATGCTCAGTGCCCTCGTTCTCTAAGGAGTACCTATACTCTCGCTCCAGTGTCTCCACACCGTAGACTCAAGACTCATCTACTAAAGAGAAGCTATTGTACACCAACCTTTCGGATCAATCACCATCCTTGTGATGATCCTATGGTCGGGAGCATTTTATGAGTTAATAATGATTATTCATGTCTTAAATTTTCAACTCTTGAAAATATAAATTATCATTACAATTAACTCAAAGGATGTATCACAGACACTAAATACACATATGTGATAGAAAATAACCCATTTTATTGATTATAATCAAAATTATAATTTTGCCCCTAGAAGTGTCTTATAAGTGTCAGCCAATTCTGGCTTCTAGAGCATATATATCTAATAAGAGGATGGATTGAGCACTGATGAGATACTCCAGAGGAGCTTATTTCGTGGATATAGGACTGTCCTCCGACTCAGTGAGAGAGGATGGTTACACATTGGAGGAGCTAGGAGTTCGAGGTAAAAGTACTAACTTTGAAATTTTTCAATATGCTTAAAATTATATTTAAATATTTTTTAAATATTTATTATTTATTTGAATACTTGTTAGGCTATCTTTTGTTAGAACTGGGCAGCCTAGGAGTATACGCACACTCTCGATCATGAATCTGTGGCCAGTCCTATGCATAGAGAAGTAATGAATTCTAAATCTTAGTAGATAAATTAAATTGATGTTTTTTTCATGTTTTTGATAAACTGATCCATTGTTATAGCTGATGAGAGATGGAGTGATGCCCAACCATAGCGAGATCTTTCGATCCAACCATACGGATAAGAAGGATAGGCCGATAAACGCTGCGATTGGAAGGATTTTTGTAAGTATTAAATATATTAGTATATATGATTAGTATTATAGCATCAGTTATAAAATTTTATTTGTACTTACAATTTTAGGATCAATTAGATGCGCTCATGAGCGAGGGCCCAGATACCTCTGGCCCCTATGACCATCTATCTCAGGTCTTGGGGCCTGAGTACTCTGGGAGGATCCGATGCAGGCCCGGACATATGCCAACCAGCTATTGGTCTGAGACGAGCATCTCTTCACAGGCTTTCGGTGTCGTCAGTCGGAAGGAGCTTGAGGCAACGTTAGCATGTGCAAATCATGCTACGACGAGGGTAGATCGGGCTGAGGAGCACGCATCTCATCTAGAGAGTATTGTGAGAGACATGGTGTCGACACTCAGCATGCATTTTGGAGGTGCCTTCATGGGCTTTGAGGATATGTTGGCATGCATTCCAGCTCCAGCTCCTCCAGCTCCGGCTCCGACTCCAGCTCCAACTCTAGCTTTGCCTCCAGCTTGTGCTCCATCTTCCAGGGATGATGATGATGTAAATTTAGGAGACTTTTGATGTATTTTTTTTAAAAATATTGTAATAAATTTTATATGATAATAAAATTTTAGCATTTTAGAAATACTTTTATGTTTATAATATTTTTTTGTGTTATATCTCTGTATTTGTCAGGTAAAATATATAAAAAATTTAAAATTTTATATTTTTTAATTATTCAAAAGTTATGATAGCAGTTTTACAATCGATGTCGTAGACGTGTCAACTGCTACCATAGGCAATGTGTCAACCACTGCATTAGACCTATGGCAGTAGTTACGTAACCGCTTTCACAGATAAGGCTATGACAGTAGTTCCATAATCGCTGTCATAGACTTTCTATAATAGTGATTTTATAACCGCTGTCATAGACAAGCCTATGGCAGTGGTTTAAAAATCACAGCAATAGGATTTATATAGCAGTGGTTTCAATAACCGCTGCAACAACTGCTGCCATAGATTTACGAGGATGGCTGCAGTGGCAACGGTTAGCTGATTGTTGCTATAGCCTATAGTAGTGGTCTTTTGAGCAATGGCAGCGATTTCAATGATTAGCTGACTGCTGCTATAGCCTATAGTAGTGATTTTTTGGGCTATGACAGCGGTTACAAACCGCTGCCATAGCCTAGTTCTGTAGTAGTGCCACTCATATTCTAAACACATTATTTGAGCATCGGTAGATAATCTTCATAATTTAAGACTACTAGAAAGAACCTCCTTACATCATGATGTAGCTGCACGATCGTCCAGCCTCTACATACAGTCCACATGGACCTCCTAGTCTAGACCAGCTCCATTGGAGTGCTTGCTCCTCATCGGAGCCTTTGATGATTGATCCGATCGACCATCTTCTCCAGATGTCTTGGATGCTCAAGAAGATTAGAAAACCTAAATTAGAGGATGATGAGGTGGTATAAAGTTTTATGGTGATCAGGCACTCACAGCGCTCAATCTCTCCACCCAAACCCTGGATCCAAATCCTAGGGCTACCCACACCCGAAAACTCTAGAATGTAGACTCTCTAGATTTTCTGACATTCAGAACCTTCACCCAAAAGGCCTCACACCACTTTCTATTTTACTAAGAATCATTTTCTCAGATAACTCTTGTGCACATTTTAAAAACTCCTTTTAAATGTGCGTGAGATAAGGAAGGAAATTAGAAAGTGGCATAGGGATTTCTATTCCTCTCTCTAGATTTTTTCACGCTCAGTAATTAGCACCTCTCCCCACTAAAATTCTCTCTCCAGAAAGGCACTCTCATCTGCTCACATCCACAAAAAAAATTTGTATTTTAATGTGCATGAAACTAAGGGAAAAATGCATGGAAAGTATAAGGTGAAGCGGTTGAACTTGTTTCAACCAATCTCTTGAATTCAAAATTCAAGAGAACATTTATGCACTTCCAACGTCCAACCAAATGGATGACGAGCAAAAGGACTCTCCTTTTTCATGCCCACTCTAAAATAATTTCATGAAAAAGTGTGACAAAGTGAGGAGGGCATCGAGAAGAGATAAGGTTGAGAGGTTGGATTGGTTCCAACCTCCCGCCACTTTAAGTTGAATTCAAAATTCAACTTAATTTGAACCAATCCATGATGGGAAGAAAGCAGGGTTTCTAGCTCTACTTTTAAAATTTTTTTAAAAATTAATTATAATAAAAATAAAAATTAATCTAATTAATTTATAAAGAACTATAGATCTGATCTATAATTCCTACATTACTAAGATCTAATATGATATACACATATGCTTTGAAATCTGAAAATAAAATAATTATAGGTAGTAAAATAATTTTACTAATCTATGTGTTCAGAACATGTTATCTTGCGCAGATAGATAAACTTCATAATTGAATCATCATTGATATAATCATCAGGTAGATTTGATCATTGTGACACAGCCACACATGCACCTAGCCTCCATGGATGGTCCATATGAGGTCCTGATACCGATCGGCTCCTCCCAAGTGCTAACTCGATGAAGAACGCTCCTGATAGCTAGATCTGATCAAACAATTTTGATCTCCCTCCACTAAAACTTTGGATGCTTTGGATCAGTAGGATGGGTAGAAGAGAGGATGATAAAGTACTCAAAAAAAAAAATTCATGAAGATCTAATGCTTAGATCTTATGAAATCAGAATAGAAACCCTAGACGAAAATCTAGGATAGCACAACACTCAAACCTTGGCACCTAGTTTTCTCTCTCAATTTTTCTTCTCATTTTTTTTTATTATTTTTTTTAGGCTATGGAAGGGCTCATGAACTAGAGGAGAGAAGTCTCAAGAAAAATCTTGCATAGAAAAAATTCCAAGAATTTTATATAGGGAAAATAAGTCAAGGTGGCATGTGGAAGAGTTGGGATGAAATGGTTTGCCATTTGAATTCAAATCCCATTTGAATTCAAATTGCAATCAGATCAAACCCATCCATTTAGGATGAGAGAAGGGAGGACGAAAGCCTTCTTTTGTGTGGAAAAAAATTCATGAGAACATCTTTCTTGTGGAGAGAAAAATGGCACAAAGAGGGTGAGGTGGCACATGGAATCTTCTATCACTAATTCTGAGTCATCCTCATACATAGAGGTTAAAGGGATTAGCCTTGTGACTTCTCACTAGGACTACCCTAACCAAGGATTTGCTAAATTAAAACATAATTGAACATAGCTCCTGAACCATAATGGTCAATCCCATCTTGGCTCACACACTGACTCTTCAAGTACTTGACTGTGCTCAGAAATCTTCTATCACTAAATTAATAATTTAGGTAGTCCAGCACCAAAGCATAGTAAGTTGCTTAGAAGTCACCATGATGATCTCTGGTTGGAGGGATACTTATACCCATATTCCTATAATAGCAAATCTTGATAGTAAAAAAGCTCTGAAGTTAATCACGTTCCGCGCAGATGTATCCCTATATTTCATCTGCATGCCATACCAGTGTCTACACACTCCTTGGTTAAGAGGACAACCAACCCATATGGCATACAATGACCTACACTCAATAAACATTATCATCCTTGGTAACAACGTATCATTTGATCATGAACAGGTTTAAAGACTAAATGATAAATCCTCCTTTGTTAATTCTAAATAGTCCTAAGGACATCACCACAACATAGGAGTTTATTAGAAGATGTGAGATTTCATGATGATAAAATGCTAAAATAAATTTTATTTATTAATAATTCATATACAAGTATAAGAAATAGCACAACCATCAATAGGATGATGATTGACTTTGGAACACTATTTCCAACAATCATCCACTTAGACTAAAGCCAATCGGTGCAGTATTTAATACCCATCTTTGACTTAAAGTTGTTGAACTTCTTCATCGCAACAGCTTTAGTGAATGGGTCAACTAGGTTCTCCTTCTTGTCGATCTTTTGAAGGTCGACATCACCTCAATCTACGATCTTCCAAATAAGATGATAGTGGCCCGAAATATATTTCATCCGCTGGTGTGCCATTAATTTCTTCGCCTGAGCAATGGCTTCAGAGCTATCATAGTAGAGCAGAACTGGACCATCAATAGAGGGTGCTACTCCAAGCTCAATAATGAATTTTCTCAGCCACACTACTTCTTTGATAGCATCTGATGTAGTGACATACTCCACCTCGCAAACTGAGTCGACCGTAGTGTGCTGCTTGAAACTCTTCCAGCAAATAACTTCATCATTAAAGGTAAACACATATTACGATACACTTTTGCTATCATCGTGATTAGATTAAAAATTGGAGTCTGCAAATCCAATAAGTCTCAGATCCAACTCACCATAAATAAGCGACTGATCTTTAGTATTTCTTAAATACTTTAGGAGGATTTTGACAATCTTTCAGTGATTCTTCTTTAGATCAGATTGGTATCTACTCACTATCCCTAGTAAGTATGCCATATCTAGTTGCATACATATCATGGCATATATAATAGAACCTACTACTGAAGCATATAAAATTCTACTTATATGCTCTCTCTCTTGAGGTGTTGTTGGACAATCTCTCTTCCAAAAAAAAAAATTTCATGGCCTATCGATAAATAGCCCTTCTTAAAATTCTCCATGCTAAACTTCTTCAGCATAGTATCAGTGTACATGGACTAGAATAAGCCAAGCTACCTTTTAGATCTATCTCTATAGATCTTCATCCCTAGGATGTAGGATGCTTCTCCCTAAGCCATTTAATCTATATAATAAAAAATATTATATAATAAAAATTGAGAAACCTAAAGATTAAGAGAATGTCATCCACATATAATATTGGATTCAAATAAGCAAGAACATCATTCCCAATTAAGAGAATGTCATCCACATACAATACCAGAAATACAATCGCTGGACCATTAGCCTACTTATATATGCAGGGCTCTTCTCCATTCTTAACGAAGCCGTACGCCTTGATCGTCCTATCAAAACATAAGTTCCAACTCCAAGATGCCTGCTTCAGTCCATAAATGGACCTTCGAAGCTTGCATACCTTAGACTCATCTATGGATGTAAATCCTTTAGGTTGTATCATATATACCTTTTCTTTTAGCTCTCTATTCAGGAAAGCTATCTTCACATCCAACTATCAGATCTCATAGTCTAGATGGATAGCTATCGCAAGCATGATCCGAATGAATTTGAGCATTACCATAGGAGAAAATATCTTGTCATAGTCTATACCATAATGTTGACGATATCCCTTAGTAACCAGATGAGCTTTATAGGTCTCCACCTTTCTGTCTGTGCTTCTTTTCCTCTTGAAAACCTACTTAGACCATATGGATTTTACCCCTTTAGGTGGGTCAACCAATGTCCATACATCGTTGATCTTCATGAACTCCATTTTGGATTTGATGGCCTTAAGCCATTTCTTAGAGTCGGATCTCTGTATTGCATCATGTAAGTGATCAAATCCTCATCATTCTTATCAAGTTCGATAGGATCATCATCCTGGACCAAGATCATAGTATCTATCTGATTGACATGGTACTCTACCAGACCACACTAAGGATGCAGGTTCAATGAGCTTCGGATTTGATCTAATCAAATCCAATTTAGGTTCAGCTACTTGTGTTAATTTTTCTATTTGTCGATCTAAAAATGCAAGGGTGGTTCTCCCAAGGCTTAGGAGATCATAAAGGAGTCAAGGTGGTGGCTCTTAGAGGCTTGGATCGACTGAAGTTGTATCAACTGAGAAGAAGGACTAATACACTATCTAGCTGGCTCGGATACAGGTCGAGTCGGTTCAAGATGAGATCGAACTGACTTGGGCCAAAATTAAGCCAGCTCTCTCAAACAAACATAAAACATGTTTTCGATAATCTGTGGCTTCATAGACGATCGAGCCGGCTCGAGTGTTCGATGAGCCAGCTCGGATAGGTGGATAGATGAGCACAAGTTTTCTTGTTTGGTCTTGGATTGAATCTAATCCAGGGGGTCTTAAGACCTAAGTTGAGAGGTCTTAAGGTGGCTAACTTATGTATAGGACTGGATCTTTAGTCCTAAGGATAAGAGCATACAAGACATGGGCTTGGGTGAGTGCTTTCTTATATGAGTTAGCCTAGAAAAAATTTTTAAGGGTGAGTCATGTTGCCTCAGGGCTTTTATATATACTTTGTATATGTAATATTTTTAACAAGAAGAGAATAGAAATTCCTTTTCTCCCTAAAAACCCTACTCCTCTCTCTCTAGATTTGTCATTCATCCTTCTTTTGGTGTCTATTCATTAGGGCTGTCGCCTCCTTTTGGTTAGAAGTGTTTGGGTGCTGATTCTAGATCTTCTAATCTCCAGTGAATCAATCATTATAATTGGTATCAGATCTCAGATCGTGTGAAGGAAGAAGGAGATCACAGAAGGAAGAGATCTACAAAGGCTAAAGTTTCAACAAGATCCTATCTAGGTATTTCTCATCTATCTTGGTGATTTTGCTATAGTGTGACTTGGATCCGATCATGAAAAGTAGCATAAAGATAGATTTTAAGAATATTGAGGAAAAAAGAGATTTTCCATGTGAAAAATTTGTGTAGAGGATCTTCTTGTGCAGCATTAATTAGATCAAGCTTTAGAGAATAGGCCGAAAGGGATGACAGATCGACAATGGACGTTGATGGAGAAACGGGCATATTCTATGATTAGAGGATGTTTGGCAGACTCGATCCTCTATTCGATGCTAAAAGAGAAAACTTCTAAAGAACTTTGGTCAAAGTTGCAAGATCTTTACATGGAAAATAATATGTGCAATAAACTTATGTTGAAGAAGAGGCTATATAGCCTTCACATGGTTGAAGGTGGAGATGTCCTCAGTCACATATAGTTGTTTGATCAAGTGAGTAATGAATTATTGAATATTGGAGTAAAGATGGAGGAGGAAGATAAATCATTGCTATTACTTTGTTCATTGCCCCCTTCCTATGATCCGCTGGTCACGACACTGCTCTATAGGAAAGAGATACTGTACTATCAAGACATTATCTCGGTGCTGCACACAAATGAGCAGAGAAAGAAGATGTCCAAAGATGGTGTTCCCTAGGAGGGTTTGACTGTAGGGTAGAGATATGGAAGAGGAAGGATAAGAGAAAAATCAAGAGGATGATCAAAGTCCCAGAAAGGCAGAAAACAAGTAAAGTGTTACAAGTGCAACGAGATCAGGCATTTTCATCATGATTGCCCATAGTTGAAGAATCAAAAGGGAGAAAATGGAGGATCAGATTCTCTAAGTATGGTTGCTGATCAAAAAATGTAGGATGACCTCTTGGTGGTGTTGGATGGTCATAGGCAAAGCACAAAAATTTGGACCCAAGATTTAGCCTGTTCACATCACTACACCCCAAACCGGTCTTGATTTTCTACATACACTGAGATCGATGAGGGGAGTGTGACACTTGGGGATAATCACTCTTGTAAGGTTGCTGATATTAGGATAATTAGGGTGAGGATGTTTGACGAGATGGTGTAGACTCTCACGAATGTAAAGCATATTCCAGAGCTAAAGAAGAACCTTGTGTCATTGGACTACCTGAAATAGAGTGGCTACAGCTTTAGCAATCATGCCAAGAGTGGAGTATTGAATATCTCCAATGGAGCCATGATAGTGATGAGAGGTAGAAGGCTAAAAAATAATCTCTATAAGATGGAGGGATCTTTGGTGACTGGAGGATCCAATATAGCTACAGCAGGGGGCATATTAGTTATGGCATTATCGTCTGGGCCACATGGAAGATAGAGGGCTGAAGGAGCTGAGCAAAAATGGACTGATCTCTGATCTGGGTGGAGGAGTTTCTAAGCTTTGTGAGCCATACCAGATGGAAAAATATAGAAGAGTTCAGTTTGCGATCAGCACAACTCGCACGATAGTCCCACTGGATCTAGTTCACACGAATATATGGGGACCAGCTTCGATTTCAACCAAAAATTGAGCAAGATACTTCATGACCCTGATAGATGATTTCTTAAGAAAAGTTTGGATCTACTTTATGAGGGAGAAATCAGAAGTCTTCATCAAATTTAAAGTTTGGAAGGCCGAGGTGAAGAAGGAACAGGACAAAAGTGTAAAATATTTGCGGTCTAACAATGGTGGAGAATACACCAGCAAGGAGTGTGGCATCAAAAGACACTTCTCAATGAAGGAGACTCCTCAGCAAAATGGGATGGCTGAGAGAATGAACAGGACCCTTATGGAGAAAGCAAGATACATGAGGCTGTAGGCAGGGCTTCCTAAGGTATTTTGGGTAGATTCAGTGGATGCAGCCTACTATCTAGTGAATCGATCACCTCACATCAGGTTAGATGGAGGAATTTTAAAGGAGAAGTGGTCTAGAAGGAGTATAAACCTAAACCATCTAAGGGTGTTTGGGTGCACGGCATTTGTGCACATCGATGCTGGTGAGTGGAGCAAATTAGATGCCAAGGCAAAGAAGATGTTATTCTTAGAATATCCACGAGGTGTTAAGGGGTACCAATTGTGGATCTCTTAGAGAAGAGGGTCGTCATCAGTAGAGATATAGCCTTTGATGAAAACTCAGTTCTACATAGGGGAGGTAGCATGGAAGGACAGCATGAACAGCAAATGGTCCAGCAAGGCAGTGCTGGACAACTAATTTCTTATTCTATTTTGCCACTTGTAGGTACACCTAGAGGACTTAAGTTTCAGGTGGAGGATTCTTCAAAGGAGTTTCCACAAATGGAGAGGACTAAAATAGGGATTAGAAGCTAGGAAGACCAGCAAGAGCGAGCTGGATCAATGACCAACATCGGCATTGCACTGCACAAGCCAAAGATGAACGTGCAATAGTCAGATAGATATGGCTTTAGAGATTCGGTGTCATACGTCCTAGTGATAGCAAATGGAGACCCCTATACCTATGAGAAGGTTGTAGAGAGCCAAGATAGAGATAGGTGGGTTCAAGCTATGGCTGAGAAAATGCAGTCTCTCCAAAAGAATTAGACATGGCATTTGGTGCAACTACCATAGGAAAAAAAATCCATTGGATGCAAATGGATTTTCCAATGCAAAGAGGGGCCTTCAGAGCAAGAAAGTATCAGGTACAAAGCAAGATTAGTGGCCAATGGGTACTCCAAAATGGAACACATTGACTTCAGCAAAGTTTTCTCTCCGATCATCAGGCATACGTCTATCAGGATGCTGTTGAGCATCATTGCAGCTTAGGACTTGGAATTGGAGTAGATGGATGTTAAGACGGTATTTTTCCATGGACATCTGGAGGAGAGAATCTACATGCAGCAGCCACCAAGGTTCACAGAGTCTGGAATAGAAGAGAAGGTATGTTTGCTACAAAAATCATTGTACCGACTGAAGCAATCGTTGAGATAGTGGTACAAGCACTTCGATATCTTTATGAGGAGCATCAGCCTTTCTAGGTGTGAATTTGATCCTTGTGTATATGTTCAATCTCTGGAGGATGGGTCTAGGATGTTCTTACTCCTGTATGTAGATGATATGCTGATAGCATGCAAGAGTAAGAATGTTGTGTAGGAACTGAAAGCTGCATTGTCTTGGGAGTTCGAGATGAAGGACTTCGGACTTGTGAGGAAGATCTTAGGCATGAAAATTCTCAAAGATCAGGATAAGAAGGTGCTACATTTATTCTAGGATGGTTACATTCAAAAGGTCCTAGAAAAAATTGGGATGAAAGAAGCCAAACCGACAGTGCTACCACTTGCCGATAATTTTAGACTTTCAAAGGCTATGTCTCCACAAACTGAGAAGAAGATTTTGGATATGGAGAGAGTCCCATATGCTATTGGTGTGAGAAGTTTGATGTACATCATGGTGTGTTGTAGATCAGACATAGCCCATGCAGTGAGTCAAATGAGTAGATTCATGATGCAACCTGGTAGGGAGCACTGGAGAGCACTGAAGAACATCTTCAGGTATTTAGCAGGTATAGTTGGAGCAGGTATCATCTATGGATAGCTGGGTGGTGTTAAGGATTGTTCCAACATGTCAAAGAAAGCTCAGGGGCTGATCGAAGGGTTCGTGGATGCTGATTTTGGTGCAGATGTGGACTCCCAGCATTCGATAGTAGGGTTCATGTTTTGCTCGAATGGAGGTCTCATTTCATGGAGATCATGCTTGTAATCCATCACGGCCTTTTCCATCACTGAGGTAGAGTACATCAGTATTATAGAAGCTGCAAAAGAGGCTTTATAGATGAAGGAATTGGCATTGGAGATGGGCCTTGCTCATAAGGCCATTAAGGTGCAACGCAACAACCAGAGTGCACTGTTACTTGCTCAAAATTTAGTCTACCATGCAAGGATGAAGAACATTGACATCAGGTACCATCGAATCAGAGAGCTCGTGAAGGATGGTGAGGTGGAGCTGGTAAAGGTTCATACCAAGGAGAATCCAACTGATGCACTGATAAAGGTTCTTCCATGGGAAAGCTTTCACATATGTGTGGCACTGATGCATTTGATGGACAAGAAGGAGTGGTTCCAAGTCTTACGGCACCAAGATGGAAATTGAAAGAGCAAGGGTGGTTCTTCCAAGGCTTGGAAGATCATGAAGGAGTCAAAGTGGTGGCTACTGGAGGCTTGGATCGATTGAAGTTGTATCAACTGAGAAGGAGGGCTGATACACTATCGAGCTGGCTCAGAAATAGATCGAGCCGGCTCGATTTTTTGGGATGAAATCGAGCCGACTCTCTCAAATAAATAGAAAACATATTTTTGGTAATCTATGGCTTGGCAGGTAGCCGAGTCGGCTCGAGTGTTCGACGAGCCAACTCAAACAGGCGGACAGATAAGCATGAATTTTCTTATTTGATCTTGGATTGAATCTAATCCAAGGGGTCTTAAGGCCTAAGTTGAGAGGTCTTAAGGTGACTAACTTATGTATAGGGCTGGATCTTTAGTCCTAGAGATGAAAGCATACAAGACATAGTCTTGGGTGAGTGCTTTCTTATATGAGTTAGCCTAGAATAGTTCTTTAGGGCTGAGTCATGTTGACTCAGGGCTTTTATATATACTTTGCATATGTAATATTTTTAATAAGAAGAGAATAGAAATCATTTTTCTCCCTAAAAACCCAACTCCTCTCTCTCTAGATCTGCCATTCATCCTTCTCTTGGTGTCTATTCATCAGGGCTGCCACCTCCTTTTGGTTAGAAGTGTTTGGATGCTGATTCTAGATCTTCTAATCTCCAATGAATCGATCATTACATGAACTTTCTCAAGGTCGACCTTAGAGGCATTAGTCCCTTCGCTTAGGAACTTCTTTTCTAAGAAGACTACCTTAAGGCTGACAAATACCTCTTGCTCATCATGTAGGTAGAAGTAATATCCTTTGGTCTCTTTTGGGTATCCTATAAAATAATACTTGTTAGACCTAGGTCCAAGCTTGTCTGTTACTAAACGTTTGACATAAACCAGACACCCCCAAATCCTAAGGTACTAGAGTACTAGCTTACATCCTATCCATATCTCATATAGCATTTTGGAGACAAACTTACTCAAAATCCTATTTAGAAGGTAACAGGCTGACTCAAGCACATATCCCCATAAGGAGATGGGCAGACCAGCAAACCCCATCATAGATCGAACCATGTCTAAGAGGATCCGATTCCTCCTTCAAGACACATCATTATGCTATGGTGTTCCAGGAGGAGTCTATTTGGAGAGAATCCCATTCTCTCCTAGATATGTCAAAAATTTGCTAGAAAGGTACTCACCCCCTCGATCAGATTAAAGAGTTTTAATACTTTTTTTAGTTTATTTTTCTATCTCATTATGAAATAGTTTGAACATTTCAAATGACTCTGATTTATGCTTTATTAAATAGACATACCCATACCTTGATAGATCGTCTATGAAGGTTATGAAGTAGAAATATCTACCTCTAATATTTAAACTCATGGGTCCACATACATCAGTATGTACTAGACCTAAGAGTTCACTAGCTTACTCATCTTTTTGAGTAAAAGATGACTTGGTCATTTTACCAAGAAGACAAAACCCACAGATCAGAAGTGATTCAAAATCACCAATTTCAAGAATTCTTTCTTGAGCCAACCTATTTATTCTATTCTTGTTAATATGACCTAGCCTACAATGCCAAAGGTAGACTTCTGACACATCATCTAATCTAGGGCATTTATCGGAGAATTGAACCATGTTAATAGGCTGTAATCGTAACTAAATATCATTATTCAATTATCCAATACAAACCATAACACCATTCAAAATGATATCACAAAAGTTTTCTTTTATTAAAAATTAATAACTGTTCTTGGCCAAAAGGCCTATAAAAATAACATTCAACAAAAAATTTGGACAAAAATGACATTCACTAAGAACAACTTTATAAGAATTGATTACAAGTTTCATGGTTCCTAAAGCTAGAACTAAAACTTATCTTCTATCTCTAACATTTAGGAACCTCTTGCCTTCATCAAATCTCCTATTGACCTGTAAATCCTGCATCAAATTACAAATATGATAAGGGCTTCCAGTATCTAATACCCAGGCAGTAATATCATATATTGAAAAGTTGCAAGGTATTATCATATAATTACCTTGCCTAGCAATAGCTTGCTTTTTCTCGACCTATTCGGGTCTAGAGAGGCAAAGTACTAAGGATAATTCCTCTTCTAGTGCCCCTGCTTCTTGCAAAAGAAGCACTCTGCCTGGCTCTGATTAGGCTTGCACTTCTTGATCTAACCCTATGCATTCATAGCGGCATGAGACTGCACCTTTTTGTTCTTCTTCTTCCTGTTCTTCTTTTCTTTCTTAAAGGATCGATGACTAGAAGAAGACCCTTCCACTAGATTCACCGTCTCCTTGTGGAGCTAGTGATCCTTCTCAAAGTTCTGCAGTAATTTCAATAAACCATGGTAGTGTTAGATATGTGCACTAGAAGCTAGATCAGCTGACACTTGTAATACACTTCTAAGAATAATTTTATAATTTTGACTATAAATAAAATAATTATTTTCTATCATAGCGTGTATTTAAAGTGTCTATGATACATCCATTATGTTAATAGTAATGATAGTTCATATTTTCAAGAGTTGAAAATTTAAGACATGAATTTTCATAATTAACTCATAAATTGCTCCCGACCGTAGGATCATCATAAGGATGATGATCGATCTGAAAGATTGATGTACGATCGCTTTCTTAGGATAGATGCATCTTAAGTCTATGGTGTGGAGCACCGAAGTGAGAGTACAGATACTCGTTAGAGAACGAGGGTACTAAGTGTGACCACCTTGAGCAGTCATAAGGAAGTCTACCTTCTCATCAATGACTGGCTCGATGTTATAGCGGTGTGTCTGGTTCTTTGATCTGAGGTACATCGATAGTTTACCTTGAGGGTGTTATAGTTTGACTATACCATAACTCGATCTTCTAATCATTCAAAATCCTGAGGTATATGTTGTCTATATCATGTTCATTGTAGGAATTGTATTATACCAATAAGGGATCTATCTACCTCGATAGATGAGGAGTAGCCCTATGATAATCATGAGATTGAGTCCTTAAGCCTATGGCTATGGTAGAATGAAGATGATAGAAAGAGTTTCTATTAGGGTTTCACATTGGACTCAAATCAAATGATTATTTCATATGACAGATGTTGGGTTTGACGAGTTCACCTTAACCCTAATCCTATTATGGCTCAAGATAGAAGAACCCAATCTTATAGGTAACTACACTGAGAGGTTCACTTTCAATTCTGATGGATTGCCACCATATACTGCTAGGTATCACTGATGGATTTTGGGAGCAATTAGATTGATTTTGATGATTGATCATTCTAATTGTATGAATCAGAAAAATTCTGATCCATCAAAAGGTGTTTCGATGATGTCGATAATAGAGATCGCAATATATCTCATTATCATATGAAACTGAATCTAATTAGATCATACAAATAAGGATTTGGATTTGGATGTCATCAGTTGAGCTAATCTAGTTCTATTGATTTGAATAAGATCCAATCAAGTTCAAGGTAATCGTGCTAGCACACAATTGAGCCTGACTTTCTCCTTCTGTAATCTTTCTGATTCATCACAATAGAGTTAAATTTGATTTGACTTATTCTTGTATCTTTAATAGGTTTAATTCTATCTAATTAGAATTTGTCTAGGTTAGATTAATTATAGAAATTAAATTCATTCATGGTGAAATTGGACTAGGGTCAAAAGTTAACCTAATTGAGAGAACTAAGGGTCACCTGATCAAAGACTTTTAGAAAATTCTCTAGAAATAATTTTACTCTAATTTTTGAATATGTGATTGTGCTCAAGTCATACTTTAGGTGAGCCTAATTTTATGATTTTTAGTGGCACCTAGATTAGGTTTGTAATAGAGTTTGATTTGGATCAAACTCTTGAAGGGAGGAGTCCGATGCGCCATGGACTCCTCCTTATCCTTTCTTCTTGCCAACTTGGGAGGAGTTTTGGATGAAAAAACCTGATAAAGATTAGGTGGGCAACATGGGTTATCAGATTGGAGTCCTAGATAATCAAGCAAATGAGTTGCTTGATCACTTAGGAGTCTAGATGGTGCAAGGAACTTGTATAAAAACTCCTATGCATAAAGCCCTTGGTGGAATTCTGATTGCCATGTCCATATGCTGCCACCCCTTCTATCTTCCATGCCCCCTCTGATCCTCTCTCTTCTCTTCTTCTACATGCCAAAAGTTGGGTGCAAATCAGAGAAGAAGATCCAATCAAATTTGTGAAGAATTCAGCATCCACGCGATGGTGTTCGTGAGACGGACAAGCTATCTTCTAAAATTATTTTGAAGGTTCTTCAAATCAGATTCAGATCTAATCTTTGAAGAAAAGATTCATGAGGAGAATATGTCTAGATCCTGCCTAAGTGGATATCGGTAGAGGCTAGGCATGTGCGTGGCTCCTTCCAGAACCTCAGAAAAGATCAGGATTATCACAGGATAATTAGATTACCCAAACAAGATAAGAAATTAAATCTAATTTAATTTAATTTTTAATTTTTAATATTAGACCACTATGATTAGATCTAAGAATTCTTAGATCTTATTGGATTGTTTAGAAATTTTTTAGAAAAATCCACCCTAGATCTGATCAGATCTGCTCGATCCTATGACAGAAAATGAGATTTTCCTTCAACTGGTATCAGAGCCAGGTTGTAGTTTCTTAGAGCTATTTTAGATCTAATTTAATTTTTATTTATGATTTAATATTAAATAATTTTAGATGTCACATCAGATATGATTAGATCTAAAATCAAAAAATTAAAATTAAATGATTTAGATCGATAATGTATGAGATGCATGATTAGACTAGGTATAGAATAGTTCTATGTGTAGTCTAGCGTAATCATATTTTTAATTTGATTAAAAATAATTTTAGATTTTTTTAATTTCTATTTTTTTGAAGTTATAATTATTATAATAAGATCTTAAAAATAGAAAATAAAGTTTTGATTTATTCATATAAGATATGAAAGATGCATGCTTAGACTAGTTATAGAATAGTTCTATAAAATATCTAGAATAGTTTTATTTGATATGATCAAATTTAAATTTTATTTTTTAGATATTTTTATATGAGATATCAGATCTAAAAGCATGCATGTTTAATTTATTTATGATGCATGAGATGTATACAAAATATATATAAGTTAGATCATTAATTGTATATGCGATATATGATTTAGATCTAACTAATTTTGTAGTAGAAATCGTATTTTTGATTAAGATATTCTCCTTGATCATCAAGTCATAAGAATAAAGCAGGATTTAAAAACCCTCTCCTTCCATTCGATGGGATGTTCTTATGACATGTAGGGGTGCTGCGCGTTCATCCTTAATTAGAAATCAAAACTTATTTTTTTGTAAAATCCTAAATTCTGAAATCCTAGGATTTTGTTACATATTTTATTCATGAATTTAAATTTTAATTAAAAATTAAGATTATAAAATTAATTAGATCTAAAAATTATGAATTTTTAGATCTAAGACATATTCATAAAATTGGGTTCGGACTTGGATAGCTCAATTAGGTCTAGCGGTTAATCAAACTGAATCAAGAGTTGGTTAGGTGGGATCAAAGAAAGCTTAGGTTTGACCAGCCTGATAGAATTAAGTCTAGGTCAAGATCGAATCATATTGAGATGTGACTCAATCAAATCAAGATCTAATTTAGCTCCATGGTTCGAGCCTGGATTGTAGGCTAATTCAATTGGTTCTAATTCGATAATTTGGTATCTAAGATAAGTTTGGCAGATACGATCGACTGATTTTTAATTAAAAGCTACTTGACTTGAATGTGTTCTTGTCGAGTTAATGGCATATCCATTCTACCAATCTCACTTATCTAGCCATTTGTGTCAATCCAGTTCTGATTTGAGGTGGCTAATAATTCAAGCCAATCCATGCCACTAGGTTAGTCATAATTATTATGACTAAGTCAAGTCAAGTTTAAAAAGACCTAAATTAAATCTTCCTAAGAAAATATTAAGTCTAAGATCTTCTACTATTGTAGATATGCGGGCCCTTTCTGGGATTGATTATTTTCGATGAGTTACAGTGGCTTAATTATATCGAAAAGACACAATCACATTTATTAGGCATTGGATGCTACGGGTTGGAGGATGGATTGGGCTCAATATTCTAGATATGGTGAGAGATATAATCAAGAATCTAATTCATGCAAATGGTAGATCTGACTTAACTAAGGAGTGGATCAATATTTCGGACATAGTGAGATTCATGAATTATAGAGACTAAGTTTGGGTGCAGCATGATTAGAGAATCATTGGACAAGAGTTGTCCACTCATCGATTGATCTATCACCAATAACTGTTAGGTGAGATAATGAGCCAGTCGGTGGGACTGCACCATCTACTAGAAATTAATAATCATGAAGATTTTTGCATTTCTGTCAAGAAAGTATAGGAATTTGAGTAAATAGTGGAAGACTAATTTGTTTAAAAATGAAACCCTTGAACAAATTGATTAAGTCTAATTATAAAATCTAACTAGAAACTTTGACTCTCTATAGGAAATGTCTGCATCCAATTCACTAGCTCGTATCCTAGACACCCATAGACTGATTGGATCCAACTACAAGGATTGACTCCAAAACTTCAAAATTATTTTGGATTCTGATAAGTTGACTCATGTGTTAGAACAGGATCCTCCCACCTTACCAGCCCATCCATCCGCTGATCAGAGAGCATCTCTTGAGAAGTGGATGGATGAAGATAACAAAGCTAGGTATTACATATTGGGCTCGATGTCTGATGAGCTCCAATGCCAACATGAAGACATTAAGACTAGCTACCAAATATTGGCTCACCTGCAAGAGTTGTTTCGTGAATAGAGTCATGCAGCCAAATATCAAGTCACTAAGAGACTATTTAAGGCTCAGATGCATGATGGGCAGTCAGTCCAAGATCATTGTCTGATGATGTTAGATCAGGATCTGCAGATTGATATAATTTTGCAGTCCTTGACTGATGCATATGGGTAGTTTATCATGAACTACCATATGCATAAATTTCAGAATATCTTAGCTGAACTCAAAACATGCTGGTTACTGCTAAGCTTTCTATGAAAGATTCTAAAAGCTCAGTACTTGCTATGGAGCGGGCATCTTCCAAGAGCAAATTTTTTGAAAAGAAGAATAAATCCATGAAGAAGCAGAAGGTGGATGGTGGAAAGAAGAAGAAGGTAGAGTCGAAGAAGAAGGCCGATAAAGAAAAATATTTTTATGGTAAAACTGACGGCCATTGAAAGCAGAACTGCCCTCTTTACCTAGCCAACCTGAAGAACAGGAAGGCAGATCCTTCTAGAGATATGCTCGTTATAGAATCTAATCTTATGCTTTTTTCTGCATCCAGTTGGGTGCTTGACTCTAATTCTAGTGCTCACTTATGCACTTCTATGCAAGGTCTTGAGAAGAGCAGGAGGCTGAGAGATGATAAGATGACCCTACACATCAAGAATGGAGTAAGAGTTGCTGCTGTGACCGTGGGAACCTAACCTCTTCCATTACCGACTGGATTAAATTTAGTTCTTAGGGACAATTTTTATGTGTCTGCAGTAAGTAGGAATTTGATTTCTATTTCATTTTTAGCACAAGAAGGCTATGTAATTAGTTTTTTTAAGGACCATTATAATATTTATTTTAAAAAAAATAAAATTATAAGTAGTTTTCTTATAAATGGTCTTGATGTGTGCTAATCTATAGCTACAGTAAGTGCACCAGTTGATTAAGTAATAAAGTGAATGAGTAGAGTATCGTCCCTAGAGGATTGGAAAATAAATACTGAAAAGCTCTTTCCTATTCTTTATTTAGAAGACCAATTTATGAGAATAAGAAATTAAAGAACAAAATAAAGAAATAATTAAAAATTTTAAGAAAATAGAGAGAGTGTAATTATTAGGGTTTTAAACTCAAGAGCAATATGTTACTAAGGCAATAGGTTCACCAACTCAGTCAATATAATATTCAGGTTACTAAATTAATTTTGTTTCATGTGATGGTGGAGTCTCCTAATTTATTCACTACCCTTTGGTCCAGACGTAGCAAAACTATCAATATTTATTAATTATCCTTTGGTCTAGGTGTAATTTAAATAAATATTAATGCATTAAGTTTTGTGAAACCCTCTAATTAAAATATGCTGCATCTAAAGCGCACTAAAATTTCCATATGCATATGAATTCTAATTTGATTCATAATACAAGGTATATAATCAAGAAGCAATAACATAGATGTACTTGGTCCGTAACATCTATGTTCATCAGATCAATTAGAAGATGGTCAGTAATCTAAAAGCATTAAGATCAGATTTATATACTCCTCATGAATAAAATTTAAAATTAAAAATAAATCATACTGAATATTGCATCAAAAGAGTGGCTAGACCTTAGCCTTAGTAAAAGAAAATTTAGTTCATGATAGTAAGTTCAAAAATAGTAAATAAAATAAAAAGTATCAAAAAAATTAGACTGTTTGATTGCTGAAATTGACTGCCTGTTGCTCTTGGTGTGGAGAACTTGGTGAAGTAGAAGAGGCTCCTTGATCAATGTCTTGATTGTCGGAAGAAGAAAAGAAAAAATTACAATCCCTTCCTTCCTTTTCTCTCAAAAATCTCTCTTCTCTTTCTACCTCTCTTCTCTCTTTCTCTTCTTTTTATTTCTCTGACTCTCTCCCCTTTTTCTTTTTTTTCTGTCACTCTCCTTTTTTTTTCTATGGCAACAATAGATTTTTTTATAGGCTAAAAAATTGATTCTTCCCCAAACTCCTTTAGAAATTAGATTGAAGACTCCCAAAATAACTCAAATTAGGATTTGCATGACTCTGACCGTTAGATATTGATCAAACGGTTCAAAAATTACTTAAAAATCCTTTAAAATATCTCAGATCAAGTCGAAATTCATTCCAATCGTTGGATCAAGCGTTAGATTGAATCTAGACCGTTCGATCGTGCACAAAGAAGGCTTTAGATCTTTAGTTTAACGTTGGAATGAATCTCAGCCATTGGATCTCGATCGGAAACTACGGATGCTGTTCATCAGCGCATTCTTTTCGGCCGTCCAATCAAGTCTCAGTGAAAGGCATCCATCGGATCAGACAAAATTCTCAAATTGCCCTCTATAGACATGTGTGAGCCCGATGTTGCATGGATCGCCGCGTTCTTCAACCAATCGGAGCGTGCTTCTTCATGTAAAATTCTCGAAATGCCCTCAAGTCGGTCCATCGTGCGCTGCAAAAAATGCTAACGTCATCCTGATGATGATGTCAGCACTGCATCAGCGGGTCGGTCTACTGATGTTGTCGAATTAGGCGGTCTGCTGAACCGATTTTCTGAACCAATTTGAACCGTATCGGATTTTTTTTTTTGAAATTCAATTTTGGGCTCATTTGAAGTCTGTTTTATCTAAAATTTATTTCATCTAAACCAGAAAAATAAGATCTTCACATTGGTGGCCTTCTTTCCTGCATAAGATTAATAAAAGTATCAATTTCTAAAGAAATAGATTAATTTATTTTATAATTTAATACTTTTATTAGTATATTTTTACCACTTATCACACCCCCCAACTTAGTCATTGCTAGTCCCTTAGCAATGTTTTATTTAATACCATATTTTAATAAGATTATCCATCATAAAGATAAAATCTAGGACTAAAGGTCAAAAAGTTTAGAAAATACTGCTAATTAAGCATTGAGCTTCAGAAGCAAATTTTTCAGTCAATATAATTAAAAACTTTCTTAGAGTACATCAAAGATCTGTAGCACTTATGTTCGTGATGACTAACTTTAGCATTTCAGTATTAAATTAAAAGAACAAAAGTATCCTCTCTTATCACCTATTTTGGTCAATTTTCTATACATTCTCAATTTTATACTCATGAATTAAGGTAGCTTTCACACTGTCCCATTTTTTTTTTTTTTGCTATGCTGAGCATCCTAGCTTTCCTTTATCATTTTACGTGAATTTTTACACTTGACCTAGGTACAAAAACCCAGTTACTAGGCTTTGGGCAATCCACATATACTCTATCTTTTGCACTTTATTTATAGGCAGGTAGCTCTTTCCTTAAATTCAAATTTTTTTGATTAGAATGTATATTAATTATCAATTTTTAGTGATAATTGAATCCTCAGTTGGCCTTATAATCAATACCTACTTTGCCTTGTTAGTGTGCATGTGCAATTAGAAGTGTTGATAGTCTTTTAATGACCTAAGTAGGCTGCTAAAAGTCGACCAACTAATCTACTTCTTTAACTCGTTACATTTATTAGCAAATAATTCTATCTTTTATCACTTATCCAGTCTATCTTGCTCAAGATTTTCTTCTTAACACATGATTTTTTTTAATTTATTATTATTATTATTATTATTATTATTATTATTATTATTATTATTATTATTATATATACTATCTTCTAAGTTATTCTACATTGTCTTAAAGGAGAAAAAAAATAAAGGGTGCAATAAAGGATAGAAAGGAATACACCTGATTTGGTTCAGTCTAATTCTTTGGAGCTTTGAAATTTTGCTTAAGCTCTCATTGATTTTTCTGCAAAATTGAAAATATACACCAGAGCAGTAAAAGAGCAATAATAAATTATTAAAAAATAAAAGAAAAGAAAAATTGATCAAAACTAAAAAGAAAAGAAATAATCTATCTAGTAGTTCTAATTTATAGTCTTCAGCTTGACTTTCTTTGAATTCTAAAGTGGATCAATCTAGTGCCACTTCAATTGAAATACTTTCATATTTGATCAAGCCCTCTTTCAATTGGACATTGCTGGCTTTTATAGTTTCAAACCTATTTTCTATAGAATTCTCATATACTGAATTATCAATAATATCAATTAGAAAACAAGTTTGATTATCATGAGGGTATTTAGTATTTTTAAAAACATTAAAAGTAACTTGTTCGTCTTGGACTCTAAAAATTAATTTTTCTTATTGAACATCTATTAAAGCTCTTCCAGTAGCTAAAAAGGGTCTCCCTAAAATAAGGGATACATCATAATCTTCTTTCATATCAAGAACAATAAAATCAACAGAGAAAATAAACTTGTTTACCTTTACCAAGACATCCTCCACTATACCTCTTGGATATTTAATAGATCTATCGACTAATTAAAGAGTAATAGTGGTAGGCTTTGGTTCTCCTAGACCCAACTTTCTGAAAATAGAAAAAGGCATGAGATTAATACTTGCTCCTAAATCACATAAAACTTTATCAAAACTACAATCACCAATAATGCAGGGGATAGTAAAACTTCCTGGGTCTTTTAGCTTTTGTGGTAATTTATTTTGAAGTATTGCTGAACATTCTTCATTCAAATTTATTCTCTCATGCTCCTTCAGCTTTTTCTTATTTATTAGAATTTTTTTGAGAAACTTGGCATACTTGAGCATTTGAGTGATAGCATCTACAAAAGGAATATTAATATATAAATTCTTTAAAATTTTGAAAAAGTTAGAAAATTCCTTATCTGAATGTTGTATTTGTTTCTCTAGGAATGGTAGTGGCGGCACGTAGGGCTTCACATTTGGATCGGCAAATCATATACCTGGAGAACATCCATCTATTGGTTGTTTTGGTGATTGACGAATTTTAGTTGATGGTTCCTTATTTGTAGTAGGATCTTCAGTCTCTTTCTTCTGATGTGGCCCTCCAGCTTTGTACCACTTCTTAGGGTGATAGCATTGACTTGCTCCCTTGGATTGATCTCCGTGTTGCTGGGTAAGGATCCTTAAGGTCTCTTAGAGATTATCTTAGCCATTTGACCTATTTGCATCTCTAAGTTTCGAATTGCTACTGCTTGGTCCTGCCTAAGTTTGGCTTCTAAACTTTTTATAGTTGCTTCTTGAATTTGCATAAATTTAACCATCAGCTCTTCCATGTTGGACTTTTTTTCAAGTACTTGGTGAAGGGAAATCCTGATTTCCCGGTCCAGGTTCGTCCAGATCTGATTAGATCAAGAGATATATTTCAAAAATTTTCTCTTGATCTTAATCAGATCTTGATATATTTTAGATCTGATTCTTGTTATTTTAATAAATAAAATAAAATAAGATAAATTAAATCAAATTTAATTTACCTGATTTGGGTAATCCTATTACCCTTTAGATGATCCTGATTGCAGCGGAAGGTTCTGGATCTAAGCCACGCAAGCGCCTGGCCTCTACCGGTATCCACTCAGGTTGGATCTGGAGAACCTCTTCTTCTCTATCACACCTCCAAAAATCAGATCTGGAGGATCTTCAAAACTCTTTTGAAGATCTGCAGTCATCCTTTTGCAGCAGCGCAGCCTTCTTGCTTTTGATCGCCTTTCCTTGATCTGAATCGCACCAAACTAAGTCCAAAACACCTTTTGGACGTGGAGAGCAAGAGGAGAAGAGACTATGGCATGGAGAAGGAGGGGAGAGGCAGCCTTGGGGCGTGGGAAATCTCATTGACTTCACTTAGGATTAGGGGTTGGGCGCAGGGTCTTATTTATAGACCTCTTGTGATCCAACTCCTCTTCCTCTCAACCAATCACAACCTTTGTGAAATCAGATCTAAATCTGATTGGTTGGATAGAGACCACCTGATCCTCTTAGAGGGCGCCTAAGACCAGTCAAACTGGATTCTTAGTGAACTCTGATTGGAATCCAAAAGGGAGGTGGAGTCCTTGTCCAACAAGGACTCCTAGGCGCCTCCTACTTGGGCTCACGCCTCCCTTGGCGTGCACCCTTCTCCTTGCCAGGTTCTGGCAGGGGGACAAGCCCCACCAGCTCTCCAATAGGTGCATGACATGTGGTCAAAAGTCAAAGGGTGAATGGTCAACGTTTGACCAGTCAAAGTAGACTTTTGACCAAAGTCAAAGAACAAGAAATGGCAGGTGACCAAAAATGGCAGGTAATGTCTTACAAATAAGAACACCTATTCTGACTTGGACAACCTCCAGTCAGACCAATGTAAGGCCTCTGATTGAGCACAAACTCCTTTGGCTCAGACAGGACAACTTATTTATGATAGTAAAAGAAGAACGTTAGGTTCAATCGAGTGCTAGCACGATTTCCTTGAACCTAATTGAATTCATTCAGATCAATTGAACTAGATTAGTTCAATTGATGATCACCAGATTCAAAACCTTGTTTGTGAGACCCAGTTAGGTTCAGTTCTATATGGTAATGGGATATGTCATGATCTCTATCATAGACATCATCGAAACTCCTTTCGATGGATCAGAACTCTTCTGATTCGAACAGCTAGAATGATCGATCATCTAAATCATTCTAATTGCTCCCAAAATCCACCAGTGACACCTAGCAGTATATGGTGGCAACCCATCAGAGCTGAATGTGAACCTCTTGGTGCAGCTACCTGTGTGATTCAGTTCTTCTATCTTGAGCTCCGATCAGATTAGGGTTAAGGTGAACTCGTCAAACCCTAGTCTCTGTCATATGATGTAATCATTCAATTCGAGTCCAATGTGAAAATCTAAATAGAAACTCTTTCTATTATTTCACTCTACCATGGCCATTGATTTCTGGACTTGATTCTCATGATCATCATAGGGCTGCTCCTCTACCACCGAGGTAGATAGATCCCATCTTGATGCAATCCAGTTCCTACAATGAACATGCTATAGCCAACATACACCTCAGGGTTCCATATGGCTAGGAGACCGAGTAATGGTGTAGTCAAACTATAACACCCTCAAGGTGAACTGCCGATGCATCTCAGGTCAAAGAACCAGACACACTACTGCAGCATCGAGTCAGTCATTGACGAGAAGGTAGACTCCCTAATGACTACTCGAGGTGGTCACGCTCAGTGCCCTCGTTCTCTAACGAGTACCTGTACTCTCGCTCTAGTGTCTCCACACCATAGACTCAAGACTCATCTACTAAAGAGAAGCGATCGTACACCAACCTTCTGGATCAATCACCATCCTCGTGATGATCCTATGGTCGGGAGCTGTTTATGAGTTAATAATGATTATTCATGTCTTAAATTTTCAACTCTTGAAAATATGAATTATCATTACCATTAACTTAAAGGATGTATCACAGACACTAAATACACATGTGTGATAGAAAATAACCCATTTCATTAATTATAGTCAAAATTACAATTTTGCCCCTAGAAGTGTATTACAAGTGTCAGCCAATTCTGGCTTCTAGGGCACATATATCTAACAATCTCCCACTTATCCTAAAGCCAATTGGATACAAGTCTAAGTCCCATCTTCTCAAGGTGGGCTTCGATCTTCTGCTGGCCCAACGGCTTTGTAAGTAGGTCTGCCACATTATCTGCGGAGTTGACTCTCTTGACCTCAACGTAACCTTTCTCAAGGTAATCGCGGATGAGATCATATCACCATTTGCTAGGAACTTTTCCAGCACAAATAGTTTGCCAGATGTCGACTTTCGATCATCTATATCGGACATGAAGTCCGAGTCTGTGTATCCCTGAACTTGGAGTTCTCCGTTACCAAAGACCAACATTATATCCTTAGTTCTTCTCAAGTACTTAAGGATACATTTCACAGAAGTCCAGTGTTCTTCACCTGGATTTGACTGATATCTGCTTGTGACACTCACAGCATGGGCTATATCAGGTCGTGTACATAGCATGGCATACATTGAGGCTCCCTATTGCAGAAGCATAAGGGATCTTGCTCATGCGTTCTATTTCCTCAGGTGTGCTGGGGCACATCTTCTTGGAAAGATGAATACCATGTCTGAAGGGTATTAATCCCCTCTTAGAGTTTTCCATACTAAACCTCTTTAGTACTTCCTCTATGTACATCTTCTGTGAAAGTCCTAGCATCCTATTCGGTCTATCTCTATAGACCTTAATTCCTAGAATAAAGGATGCTTCACCTAGGTCTTTCATGGAGAATTCCTTAGACAACCACATCTTGACTGATGTCAACATGGGAATATCATTCCCAATAAGGAGGATGTCATCCACGTACAATACGAGGAAGACAACAGCGCTCCCACTGACCCTTTTGAAAACACATGGTTCCTCTTCATTTTTGATGAAACCAAACTTTTTGATCACATCATTGAAACGAGTGTTCCAGCTCCGAGATGCTTGCTTAAGTCCATATATGGACCTTTGCAGCTTGCAAACCTTGTGATCAGTATCACTGGATGTGAAACCTAGCGGCTGTTCCATATAGATATCTTCCTCAAGATATCCATTTAGGAATGCCGTTTTCACGTCCATTTGCCATATTTCATAATCGAAATAGGCTGCAACAGCAAGCAATGTGCGGATGGATTTTAGCATAGCTACCGGGGAAAAGGTATCCTGATAGTCAATGCCTTCACGTTGACTATAACCTTTTGCCACCAGTCTAGCCTTGAATGTCTCCACATTCCCATCTGCACCAATCTTTCTCTTGAAGATCCATTTACACCCAATAGGTACTATACCTTCTGGTGGATCTACCAAGGTCCAGACTTGGTTTGAGTGCATCGAGTCGATCTCTGACTTCATTGCCTCAAGCCATTTCTCGGAGTCGATATCTGATATCGCCTCGTTGTAGGTTTTGGGATCATCACCATGAGCACCATTACCTATGAGGAACATTTCCTCTACGTCCTCTGAAATAATACCTAAGTATCTTTCAGGGGGACGGGAAACTCTTTCCGATCTACGAGGTGGAGGAGGTAGTGTTCTTATTGGCTCAACCTGATTTGGTTCCACTTGGTCCTTAGCTCGTTCTGCTTGTGAGACTTTCTCATCAAGCTTAATCTGCTTTCCAATGCCACTATCTTGAATAAACTATTTTTCAAGAAATATGGCATGTCGACTCACAATCACATTGTGGTCTTCTGGAATGTAGAAATAGTATCCTAATGACTCTTTAGGATATCCTATGAATCGAGCTCTAAAGGACCTAAACTCTAACTTGTCCGCTTGTTGTCTTTTGACATAAGCCGGACAACCCCAAATTCTGAGATGACTCAGACTTGGTTTCTTACCGTGCCATATCTCATACGGTGTGGTAGGAACGGTTTTAGAGGGAACCCTATTCAGTAAATAGATTGAAGTTAATAATGAATGTCCCCAAAGAAAATCTGGGAGGTCTGTGAAGCTCATCATGGATCGAACCATATCCAATAGAGTCCGATTTCTCCGTTCTGAAACCCCGTTGAGTTGAGGTGTTCCTGGTGGAGTCCATTGAGAGACTATGCCATTTTCCTTAAGATAGTCTAGGAATTCCCGGCTAAGGTATTCACCTCCTCGATCTGATCGAAGAACCTTAATGGGTTTTCCAGTTTGTTTTTCTACTTCATGTCTGAATTCTTTGAACTTTTCAAAAGGCTTCAGACTTATGTCTCATAAGATACACATACCCATACCTAGACAGATCATCGGTAAAGGTAATGAAGTAGACAAAATTGCCTCTAGCCGGCACATCGAATGGGCCGCACACATCAGTATGTACTAGGGCAAGGAGATCTGTGGCCCTCTCCCCATGTCCAACAAAAGGGAGTTTAGTCATTTTGCCTTGAAGACAAGATTCACAAGTTGGATATGACTCAAAAGTCAATGGACTCAATAGCCCATTTTTCTCCAATTTGTTAATCCTATCTTCTGCTATATGACCTAATCTCAGGTGCCATAGATATCTGTCGTTTGGACTATCCCTAGGTCGTTTGGCATTCACGTTTTGCTCGATAGTTAAAACAGGTACATCAATATGCAACTGATAAAGACCATTAACAAGGAAACCATTTGCAATTTTATTTCTTTCATAAAGAATGTTACAATGGTCCTTAAAGAAGGTGATCACATAACCTTCTTGTGCTAAGCATGAAACAGAAATCAAATTCCTGCTAGCTGCAGGCACATAATAACAGTCTTTTAAAACTAAGTCTAAACCAGATGGTAATCGCAGAGGGTATGTTCCCACGGCTACTGCAGCAACTCTTGCTCCATTACCGACGCGTAGGATCATGTCTCCATCCCTCAGCCTCCTGCTATCCTCAAGACCCTGCATAGAAGTGCACAGATGAGCACTAGAACCAGAGTCAAGCACCCAACTGGATGCAGAAGAAACCGTAAGGTTAGACTCAATAACGAGCATACCTCCAGAAGGACCTTCCTTCTTGTTCTTCAGGGTGGCCAGGTAAGTAGGGCAGTTCCGCTTCCAATGGCCGTCGCTGTTGCAATGGAAACACTTTCCTTTGCCATCGACCTTCTTCTTCGGTTCTGCCTTCTTCTTCTTTGATCCTTCTACCTTTTGCTTTTTCACAGACTTCTTTTTCTTTCCATAAGACTTTCTTTTGGAAGAAGTCCGTTCCATAGCAAGAACTGAGCCTTTAGAACCTTTCATAGAAAGCTCAGCGGTAACCAGCATATTCATCAACTCGGCCAAGGAATTTTGAAGTTTATGCATGTGGTAATTCATGATGAATTGCCCATATGCATCAGTCAAGGATTGCAGAATAATATCGTTCTGCAGATCCAAGTCCAACTTCACACCGAGCTTCTCAAGCTCTTCCATGTCCTTGATCATTGTCAGACAGTGATCTTGGACTGACTGCCCATCACGCATCTTAGCCTTAAAAAGTCATTTCGTGACTTGATATTTGGCTGCGCGACTCTGTTCACCAAACATCTCCTGCAGGTGAGCCAACATTTGGCGAGCAGTCCCGATATCTTCATGTTGGCGCTGGAGCTCATCAGACATCGAGCCCAACATGTAGTATCTGGCCTTATTGTCTTCGTCAATCCATTTTTCCAGAGACGCTCTCTGTTCAGTGGATGGACGAGCTGGTAAGGTGGGAGGGTCCTGGTCCAAAACATGTGTTAACTTCTCTGAACCCAAAACAATTTTGTAGTTCCTGAGCCAATCTTTATAATTGGGTCCAGTCAGTCTATGTGTGTCTAGGATACGTGCCAGTGGGTTGGACGCAGACATTTTCCTGTAGAGAGTCAAAGATTCTAGTTAGATACTGTAATTTTGACTTGACCAATTTGTTTAGGGATTTTATTTTTAAACAAATTAGCTCCCACTATTTTCTCGGATCCCTACACTCCCTCTGTAGAGATGCGAAAATCTCCGCGATTGATGATTTCTAGTGGGTGGTGCGGTCTCACCAACTGACTCATCACCTCACCTAACAGTTATTGGTGATGGGTTAGCCAATGAGTGAACAACTCTTGTTCAATGATTCTCTAATCATGGTGCACCCAAACTTGGTCTCTAATTCATGAATCTCACCGTATCCGGAATATTGATCCACTCCTTAGTTAAGTCAGACCCACCATTTGCATAGACTGGGTTCCTAATTGGGTCTCTCACCGTATCCGGAATATTGAGCCCAACTCATCCTCCAGCCCATAGCATCCAATGCCTAATAGACATGGTTGCGTCTTCCCGGTGCAACTGAGCCACTGTATCCAGCCGAGAACAATCAACCCCGGGAAGGGCCCGCACGTCTACAATGGTGGAAGACCTCAGGACTTAATCTTTTCTTAGGGAGAATTGATTCAGGTCTCATTAAACTAGACTTGGCTTAGTCATAACAATTATGACTAACCTAGTGGCATGGGTCAGCTCGGATTATTGACCACCTCAGATCAGAACTGTGTCAACAGATATGGCCAGGTAAGTGAGACCGGTGGAAGGAATATGCCGTTAACTCGCACAAGAACGCATTCAGGTCGAGTAGCTTCCAATTAAAAACCAGTCGGTCGTCTGTGCCAAACTTACCTTAGACACCAAATTGTTGAGTCAGAACCAATTGGGTTAGCCTACAATCCAGACTCTAACCTCTGAGCCTAATTAGGTCTTGCTTGATCGTGACTCGATCTTGACCCAGACTTAATCCTATTAGGCTGGTCAATTTAAGCATTGTTGATCCCATCTAACCAACTCTTGATTCGGTTTGATCAACCGCTTAGACCTAATTGAGCTACCCAAGCCCGAACCCAGTATTATGAATATGTCTTAGATCTGAAATTCTCAATTTTAGACCTAATTAATATTCCATAAACTTAATTCTTAATTAAGTTGGGTTCATAAACAAAATATGCACAATAAATCCTAGGGTTTCAGGATCTAGGGTTTTGCAGAAAGTAAGTTTTGGGTTTCTGATTAAGGACGAACACGCAGCACCCCTACACGTCATAAGAACACCCCATCGAATGGGAAGAGAGGGCCTTTAAACCCTTCTTCGTTCTTATGACCGGACGGCCAAGAGGAACGCCTTAATCAGGAACATGTAAATCTACAAAACAGTTATAGATCTATATCATATATCTCATATACAAATTTAGATCTAATCAAGGCATATTTTGCATACATCTCATGTATCAAAATCATGCATGTTTTCAGATCTAAATTATCTCATAATAATCTAAAAAATTAGATTTAAATTGATCTAATCAAAATAAATTCTAATCTAGACAATTATGTAGAACTATTCTACAACTAGTCTAGACATGCATCTAATCATATCTCATATGATATTTAAAATTAAATAATTTTTATTTGCTATTTATCAGATGTTATTATAACACTTATAATATCAGAAAAATAGTAAATAAGAAGATCTAAAATATGATTTAATCAGATTAAATCAAAGACATGCAAAACTATTCTATAGAACTATTCTATTCTAGAACTAGTCATGCATATCTTCATGTTCTTAGATCCAAATCATTTAATTTTAATTTTTCTGATTTCAGATCTGATCACATCTCATGTGACATCTGAAATCACTTTATTTTCTAATTAAAATAAAATTAAAATCAGATCTAAACAATTTTAGAACCATGGCTCTGATACCAGTTGAAGGGAAATCCTGATTTCCCGGTCCAGGTTCGTCCAGATCTGATTAGATCAAGAGATATATTTCAAAAATTTTCTCTTGATCTCAATCAGATCTTGATATGTTTCAGATCTGATTCTTATTATTTTAATAAATAAAATAAAATAAGATAAATTAAATCAAATTTAATTTACCTGATTTGGGTAATCCTATTACCCTGTAGATGATCCTGATTGCAGCGGAAGGTTCTGGATCTTAGCCACGCAAGCGCCTGGCCTCTACCGGTATCCACTCGGGTTGGATCTGGAGATCCTCTTCTTCTCTATCACACCTCCAAAAATCAGATCTGGATCTGATCTGGAGGATCTTCAAAACTCTTTTGAAGATCTGCAGTCGTCCTTTTGCAGCAGCGCAGCCTTCTTGCTTTTGATCGCCTTTCCTTGATCTGAATCGCACCAACCTAAGTCCAAAACACCTTTTGGACGTGGAGAGCAAGGGGAGAAGAGACTATGGCATGGAGAAGGAGGGGAGAGGCAGCCTTGGGGCATGGGAAATCTCAATTGAATTCACTTAGGATTAGGGTTGGGCGCAGGGTCTTATTTATAGACCTCTTGTGATCCAACTCCTCTTCCTCTCAACCAATCACAACCCTTTGTGAAATCAGATCTAAATCTGATTGGTTGGAATAGAGACCCCTGGATTCCTCCTTAGAGGGCGCCTAAGACCAGTCAAACTTGGATTCTTAGTAGAACTCTGAATTGGAATCCAAAAGGGAGGTGGAGTCCTTGTCCAACAAGGACTCCTAGGCGCCTCCTACTTGGGCTCACGCCACCCTTGGCGTGCGCCCTTCTCCTTGCCAGGTTCTGGCAGGGGGACAGGCCCCCACCAGCTCTCCAATAGGTGCATGACATGTGGTCAAAAGTCAAAGGGTCAATGGTCAACGTTTGACCAGTCAAAGGTAGACTTTTGACCAAAGTCAAAGAACAAGAAATGGCAGGTGACCAAAAATGGCAGGTAATGTCTTACAAATAAGACAACCTATTCTGACTTGGACAACCTCCAGTCAGACCATATGAAGGCCTCTGATTGAGCACAAACTCCTTTGGCTCAGTCAGGACAACTTATTTATGATAGTAAAAGAAGAACGTTAGGTTCAATCGAGTGCTAGCACGATTTCCTTGAACCTAATTGAATCTCATTCAGATCAATTGAACTAGATCAGTTCAATTGATGATCACCAGATTCAAACCCTTGTTTGTGTGACCCAGTTAGGTTCAGTTCTGTATGGTAATGGGATATGTCATGATCTCTATCATCGACATCATCGAAACTCCTTTCGATGGATCAGAACTCTTCTGATTCGAACAGCTAGAATGATCGATCATCTAAATCATTCTAATTGCTCCCAAAATCCACCAGTGACACCTAGCAGTATATGGTGGCAACCCATCAGAGCTGAATGCGAACCTCTTGGTGCAGCTACCTGTGTGATTAAGTTCTTCTATCTTGAGCCCCGATCAGATTAGGGTTAAGGTGAACTCGTCAAACCCTAGTCTCTGTCATATGATGTAATCATTCGATTCGAGTCCAATGTGAAAATCTAAATAGAAACTCTTTCTATTATTTCACTCTACCATGGCCATGGATTTCTGGACTTGATTCTCATGATCATCATAGGGCTGCTCCTCTACCACCGAGGTAGATAGATTCCATCTTGATGCAATCCAGTTCCTACAATGAACATGCTATAGCCAACATACACCTCAGGGTTCCATATGGCTAGGAGACCGAGTAATGGTGTAGTCAAACTATAACACCCTCAAGGTGAACTGCCGATGCATCTCAGGTCAAAGAACCAGACACACTACTGCAGCATCGAGTCAGTCATTGACGAGAAGGTAGACTTCCTAATGACTACTCGAGGTGGTCACGCTCAGTGCCCTCGTTCTCTAACGAGTACCTGTACTCTCGCTCCGGTGTCTCCACACCGTAGACTCAAGACTCATCTACTAAAGAGAAGCGATCGTACACCAACCTTCCGGATCAATCACCATCCTCGTGATGATCCTATGGTCGGGAGCTGTTTATGAGTTAATAATGATTATTCATGTCTTAAATTTTCAACTCTTGAAAATATGAATTATCATTACCATTAACTTAAAGGCTGTATCACAGACACTAAATACACATGTGTGATAGAAAATAACCCATTTCATTAATTATAGTCAAAATTACAATTTTGCCCCTAGAAGTGTATTACAAGTGTCAGCCAATTCTGGCTTCTAGGGCACATATATCTAACACTTGGAACCTCGGGAGTGGCTGTTGTGCTGCATTTTGATTACTCCACAAGAAATTTGGGTGCTGCCTCCACCCTTGATTGTATGTATTGGAGTAGGGATTGTTTTGTTGCGGCCTGAAAAAATTTCCAACATAATTAGCTGTATCAGTTGCTTTAGCAAAAGGATTACCTATCTGGTACTTGCTCGTATCATGTCCTCCTCCACACAGGTCATAGGTGATGCTCTGAACATGCATAGCTATTCCCTTTAAGTTGTTGACTTCGGCTCTAAGGGCTGCAATTTTAGCTAGTAAGATTAGCACGCAATCTACTCCCTGCACAGCTGTTAGTCTTTTTAGCATCATGCATTCTGTCTGCCATTGATAGCTATTTGATGCCATCTCATCAATCAGATCGAAGGCTTCTTCCTCCATTTTTCAGTTAATGGTTCCTTCTACTGCTGCATCAATCATAGAATGATTAGTAGAAGATAAACCATTATAGAAAGTTTGTACCTGAAGCCATACAGATAGTTGATGATGTGAACATCTCCTCAGCAATTTTTTGAAATGCTCCTAAGCCTCATGTAGTGTCTCCATGTCCATCTACATAAAAGAAGTGATATCATTGCGCATCTTGGCAGTCTTGGAAGGTGAAAAGTACTTGGCTATGAATTTTTGGGCTAGGACATCCCAAGTTATGATAGAACCTGCAGGAAGAGAATGACGCCAACTCTTAGCTTTGTCCCATAAAGAGAAAGGAAATAACCTTAATCTAATAACATCATCCGGCATCCCATTAATTTTAAAAGTATCACAAAGTTAAAGAAAGTTAGAAATATGGGCATTCGGATCATCATGCACGTGTCCACTAAATTGGACAGTTGATTGAATCATCTGGATCATCGTCAGTTTTATTTCAAAGTTGTTTGCTTGTACAGGCGGTCTCCTGATGCTCGAAGCTGTATCAGCTATAGATGGTGTGATGTAATCATTTAATGGACGATGTGCTAGTCGAATAGCTTCATGCTGTTCTTCGATCGCCATATCCAATCCTAGATTGATGTCGTTAGGATATTCAGCTGCCATGTTTCTTTCTTGTAGTAGTCTTCTAATGGTTCTTTCAATTTTTGGATCTAAAAGTAGTAAGTTACTATGTCCAATATATGTCATGCACTGAACAAATTTTTTTTTAAATAATAAAAATTAAAAATAAAATTCTAAAGTAAAGCTAGGATCAAAATTTAAATATTATTTTAGACACAATCCCTGGCAACAGCGTCAAAAACTTAATGCGTGCTAATCTATAGCTATGGCAAGTGCACCAGTCGATCAAGTAATAAAGTGAATGAGTAGAGTATCATCTCTAGAGGATTGGAAAACAAGTACTGAAAAGCTCTTTCCTATGCTTTATTTAGAAGACCGATTTATGAGAATAAAAAATTAAAGAACAAAATAAAAAAATAATTAAAAATTTTAAGAAAATAGAGATAGTGTAATTATTAGGATTTTAAACTCAAAAGCAATATGTTACTAAGGCAATCGGTTCACCAACTCAGTCAATACAATATTCAGATTACTAAATTAATTTTATTTCATGTGATGGTGGAGTCTCCTAATTTATTCACTACCCTTTGGTCCAGGCATAGCAAAACTATCAATATTTATTAATTATCCTTTGGTCTAGGTGTAATTTAAATAAATATTAATGCATTAAGTTTTGTGAAACCCTCTAATTAAAATATGCTGCATCCAAAGTGCACTAAAATTTCCACATGCATATGAATTCTAATTTGATTCATAATACAAGGTATATAATCAAGAAGCAATAACATAGATGTACTTGGTCCGTAACATCTATGTTCATCAGATCAATTAGAAGATGGCCAGTAATCTAAAAGCATTAAGATCAGATTTATATACTCCTCATGAATAAAATTTAAAATTAAAAATAAATCATACTGAATATTGCATCAAAAGAGTGGCTACACCTTAGCCTTAGTAAAAAAAAATTTAGTTCATGATAGTAAGTTCAAAAACAGCAAATAAAATAAAAAGTATAAAAAAAATTAGACTGTTTGATTGCTGAAATTGATTATCCGTTGCTCTTGGTGTGGAGAACTTGGTGAAGAAGAAGAGGCTCCTTGATCGATGTCTTGATTGTCGGAAGAAGAAAAGAAAAAATTACAAATCCTTTCTTCCTTTTCTCTCAAAAATCTCTCTTCTCTTTCTACCTCTCTTCTCTCTTTCCCTTCTTTTTCTTTTTTTTTATTTCTCTGACTCTCTCCCTCTTTCTTTTTCTTTTCTCTCACTCTCCTTTTTTTTCTACGGCAACAGCAGGTATTTTTATAGGCTAAGAAATCGATTCTTCTCCAAACTCCTTTAGAAATTAGGTTTAAGACTCCTAAAACAACTCAAATTAGGATCTGGATGACTCTGACCATTGATGTTGATCAAACGGTCCAAAAATCACTTAAAAACCCTTTAAAATATCCCAGATCAAGTCGAAATTCATTCCAACCATTGGATCAAGCATTAGATTGAATCTGGACCATCCGATCGTGCACAAAGAAGGCTTCTGATCTTTAGTTTAACGTCGAGATGAATCTCAGCCGTTGGATCTCGATTGGGAGCTGCGGATGCCGTTCATCAACGCATTCTTTTCAGCCATCCGATCAAGTCTTAGTGAAAGGCGCCCATCGGATTAGACAAAATTCCCAAATTGCCCTCTGTAGACCATGTGCGAGCCCGGTGTTGCATGGACCGCCGCGTTCATCAGCCAATCAGAGCGTGCTTCTTCATGTAAAATTCCTGAAATGCCCTCAAGTCGGTCCACCGTTCATCATAAAAAATGCGGACATCATCCTGACGTTAGCACTGCATCAATAGGTCACTCTGCTGATGCGGTCAAATCGGACGGTCTGCTGAGCCAATTTTTTGAACCAGTTTGAGCCGAACCGAATTTTTTTTTTTTGAAATTCAATTCCAGGCTCGTTTGAAGTCCGTTTTACCTAAAATTTATTTCATCTGAACTAGAAAAATGAGATCTTCACATTGGTGGCCTTCTTTCCTACATAAGATTAATAAAAATATCAATTTCTAAAGAAATAGATTAATTTATTTTATAATTTAATACTTTTATTAGTATATTTTTACCACTTATCAGGTCTCTATCAATTACATATTGATGTTTTTATTTTTAATATCGAGTAAAATGTGAATGCATAGGATCAAAGCAACCTAAGAATAGTCTAAATGATAGGTATCTTTGGCATCTTAGACTAGGTCATATAGCTAAAGACAGCGTTAACAAATTAGAGAAAGTCGAGCTATTAAGTTCGTTGACTTTCGAGTCATATCCGATTTATGAATCATGCCTTCATGGCAAAATGATCAAGCTCTCTTTTGTAGGACATGGAGAAAGGGCCATAGACCTGCTTGTCCTAGTCATACTAATGTATGCAGCCCATTTGATGTGCTGGCTAGGAGCAATTATGTCTACTTCATCATCTTTACCGATGAATTATCTTGGTATGGGTATGTGTATTTGATGCAACATAAATCTGAAGCTTTTGAAAAATTCAAAAAATTTAGACTCGAAGTAGAAAAGCAAACAAAAAAATCCGTTAAGATTCTTCGATCAGATCAAGAAGATGAATACCTTAGTTGAGAATTTTTAGACTATCTTAAGGACAATGGCATAGTCTCTCAATGGACTCCACATGGAATGTCTCAACTCAATAGGGTTTCAAAATAAAAAAATCGGATCCTATTAGATATAATCCGATCCATGATGAGTTTCATAGACCTTCCTGAGTTTTTTTGGGGACATAATCTGATGATCGCTATATATTTACTGAATAGAATTTCTTCTAAAACCATTCCTACCATACCGTATGAAATATGGCATGGTAAGAAACCAAGCCTGAGTCATCTCATAATTTAGGATTGTCCGGCCCATGTCAAGAGATAATAGGTTGACAAATTAGATTCTAGGTCCTTTAGAGCTTAATTTATTAGATATCCTAAAGACTTATTAGGATATTATTTCTATCTTCTAAAAGATTATAATGTGATTATGAGTCGACATGCCATCTTTCTTGAAAAATAGTTTATTCTAGATAGTTGCATCAGAAGGCAGATTAGACTCGAAGAGAGTCTCCGATGAGAAACGAGCAAAGGAACCTATGGAACCCAATCAGATTGAGCCAACCCAGACACTACCTCCATCTCGTAGATCAAGTAGAATTTTTGATCCTCCTGAAAGGTACTTAGGTACTATATCAAAAGATGTAGAGAAAATATTCCTCATAGAAAATGGGGTTCATGGTGATGATCCCAAAACCTATGACGAGACGATATCAGATATCGATTCTGAGAAATGGTTAGAGGCAATGAGGTCAGAGATTGACTCAATGCATTCGAACCAAGTCTGGACCTTAGTAGATCCACCTGAAGGTATAGTACCTATTGGATATAAATGGATCTTCAAGAGAAAGATAGGTGCTAATGAAAATGTAGAGACATTCAAAACAAGGCTCGTAGCGAAAGGGTATAGTCAGCACAAAGGCATTGACTATCAGGATACTTTTTCTCCAGTAGACATGCTTACATCCATCCACACATTGCTTGCTGTTGCAGCCTATTTCAAATATGAAATATAGTAGATGGACGTGAAAAAGACATTCTTAAATGGATATCTTGAAGAAGATATCTATATGAAATAGCCACTAAATTTTACATCCAATGATAATGATCACAAGGTATGCAAGCTACAAAGGTCCATATATGGACTTAAGCAAGCATCTCGAAACTTGAATGCTCATTTCAATGATGTAATCAAATCGTTTGGATTTATCAAGAATGAGGAGGAGTCCTGTGTTTTCAAAAGGGTCAGTGGGAGCGTTGTTGTCTTTTCGATACTGTACGTAGATGACATCTCCTAATTGGGAATGATATTCTTATGTTGACTACAGTTAAAATATGGTTGTCTAAAAAGTTCTCTATGAAAGATCTAGGAGAGGCATTCTTTATTCTAAAAATTAAGGTTTATAGGGATAGACGAAATAGCATGCTGGGTCTCTCATAGAAAATGTACATAGAAGAGGTGCTGAAAAGATTTAGCATGAAAAACTTCAAGAGAGGATTAGTGCCCTTCAGACATGGCATTCATCTCTCCAAGAAGATGTGCCCTAGCACTCCTGAGGAGATTGAACGCATGAGCAAGATCCCTTATGCTTTGGTAATAGGGAGTCTCATGTATGCCATGCTATGTACACGATCTAATATTGCCCATGCTTTGAGTGTCACGAGCAGGTATCAGTCGAATCCAGACGAAGAGCACTGAACTTCTGTGAAATGTATACTTAAGTACTTGAGAAGGACTAAGGATATATTTCTAGTTTTTGGTTATGGAGAACTCCAAGTCTAGGGATATACAAACTCGGATTTTATGTCCAACATAGATGATCGAAAGTTGACATTTGAAAGTTTGTTTATTTGTAATGGTGGAGCTGTCCATTGAAAGAGTTCCAAGCAGATGGTGATAGCAGACTCCACCATGAAAGTAGAGTACATCGCTACGTCGAAGGCTATAAAGAAGGCGTTCTAATACAAAAAGTTCACTGTAGAGCTCGAAGTGATGCCATTCCTCTATACTATGACAACAATAACGACATAGCCCTATCTAAGGAGCCGAGGTCTCATCAGAAATTCAAGCACATCGAGCAGCGATACCACCTCATCCATGATTACCTTGAGAAGAGATATGTCAAGATCAAGAGAGTCAACACTGCAGACAATGTGGCTGACCTATTAACAAAGCCATTGAGCCAGCAGAAGATCGAAGCCCATCTTAAGAAGATAAGACTTAGATTTGTAGCCAATTGACTTTAGGTCAAGTAAAAGTTTGTTAGATATGTGTCCAAGAAGCTAGATTGGTTGACACTTGTAATACACTTCTAAGAATAATTTTATAATTTTAATTATAAATAAAAAAATTATTTTCTATTATAATATATATTTAAAGTGTCTGTGATACATCCATTAAGTTAATGGTAATGACAGTTCATATTTTCAAGAGTTGAAAATTTAAGACATGAATTCTCATAATTAACTCATAAATTGCTTTCGACTATAAGATCATCACGGGGATGGTGATCGATCTGGAAGGTTGGTGTACGATCGCATTCTTAGGATAGATGTATCTTGAGTCTAAGGTGTGGAGATACCAAAGCAAGAGTATAGTACTCGTTAAAGAATGAGGGCACTGAGCATGACCACCTCGAGCAGTCATTAAAAAGTCTACCCTCTCATTGATGACTGGTTCGATACTATAGTGGTGTGTCTAATTCTTTGATCCGAGGTGCATCGGTAGTTTACCTTAAGGATGTTATAGTTTGACTACACCATAACTCAGTTTTCTAGCCATTCAGAATTCTGAGGTGTATGTTGGCTATAGCATGTTCATTGTAGGAACTGGATTGCACCAATAAGGGATCTATCTACCTCGGTAGATGAGGAGTAGCACTATAATAATCATGAGATTGAGTCCTTAAGCCCATGGCCATGGCAAAGTGAAGATGATAGAAAGAGTTTTATTAAGGTTTCACATTGGACTCAAATCGAATGATTAATTTATATGACAGATATTGGGTTTGACGAATTTACCTTAACCCTAATCCTGTTGGGGCTCAAGATAGAAGAACCCAATTACACAGGTAACTACACCGAGAGATTCGCTTTCAATTCTGATGGGTTGCCATCATATACTGCTAGGTATCACTGATGGATTTTGGGAGCAATTAGATTGATTTTGATGATCGATCATTCTAATTGTATGAATCAGAAAAATTCTGGTCCATCAAAAGGTGTTTCGATGATGTCGATAATAGAGATCGTGATATATCTTATTACCATATGGAACTAAATCTAACTAGATCACACAAACAAGGGTTTGAGTCTGGATGTCACCAATTGAGCTAATCCAGTTTGATTGATTTGAATAAGATCCAATTAGGTTCAAGGTAATCGTGCTAGCACATGATTGAGCCTAACTTTCTCCTTCTATAATCTTTCTGATTCATCCCAACTGAGTTAAATTTGATTTGACTCATTCTTGTATCTTGAATGGATTTAAATTTATCTAATTAAAATCTATCCAGGTTAGATTAATTGTAGAAATTAAATCCATTCATGGTGAAATTAGACTAGGGTCAAAAGTTAACCTAATTAAGAGAACTGAGAGTCACCTGATCAGAGGCTTCTAGAAAATTCTCTAGAAATAATTTTATATTAATTTTTAGATATGTGATTGGGCTCGAGTCATACTTTGGGTGAGCCCAATTTTATGATTTTTAGTGGTACCTAGATTGGATTTCAAATAGAGTTTGATTTGGATCAAACTCTTGAAGGGAGGAGTCCCATGCGCCATGGACTCCTCCTTATCCTTTTTTCTTGCCAACTTGAGAGGAGTTTTGGATGACAAAACTTGATAAAGATTAGGTGGGCAACATGGGTTATCAGATTAGAGTCCTAGATAATCAAGCAAATGAGTTGCTTGATCACTTAGGAGTTTAGATGGTGCAAGGAACTTGTATAAAAACACCTACGCATAAGGCCCTTGGTGGAATTTTGATTGCCACATCCATATGCTGCCACCCCTTCCATCTTCCATGCCCCCTTTGATCTTCTCTCTCCCTTTCTTCTACGTGCCAAAAGTTGGGCATAAATTAGAGAAGAAGATCCAATCAAATTTATGAAGAGTTCAGCATCTATGCAATGGTGTTCGTGAGATGGACAAGCTGTCTTCTGAAATTATTTTGAAAATTCTTCAAATCAAATTTAGATCTAATCTTTAAAGAAAAGATTCACAAGGAGAAGACATCCAGATCTTGTTCGAGTGGATATCGGTATAGGCTAGGCGCATGCGTGGTTTCTTTCAGAACCTCAGGAAAGATCAGGATCATCACAGGGTAATCAAATTATCCGAACAAGGTAAGAAATTAAATTTGATTTAATTTTATTTTTAATTTTTAATATTAGATCACTATGATCAGATATAAGAACTCTTAGATCTGATTAGATCATTTAAAAATTTTTTAGAAAAATCTATCACAGATCTAATCAGATCTGCTCGATCTTGCAGCAAAAAATGAGATTTTCTTTCAGGTAGTTTACTGCAGGCTTTGTCATTTCAAAATGAGTAAAAAAAAGAAGAAAGGACTTGGGCAAAGAATTAAGGATCGTATCCTCTCCAAGCTACTCATGCAGGAGAAAGCCTAGCTTACTCAAGTGCTCAATCATCTCAATCATGTGAGGTTCCATCCCTCATTTAAGCATTAAAAATGGTACAACTAGTCTTATGTCTCTCAACTTTGTCAGGCGTGTTGAAGGAGTCATTCAATATTTGAAGCATCTCCTAAAGTTAGGCATTTTTGAACCTATGGCTGAACTCATCATTCATTGCTGCCAACATGATGCACCAAATGATGGTGCAATCATTGAGCTACTTCTGGTAAGTGTCTCGGACTGCTCCTCTAGCATTCGAAGCTGGCTCCTCAGGTGCTAGATTAGTCAATACATATAAGATCTATTTATACTCCAGGATGATTTTCAACTTTCGATACTAGTTATCAAAATTGGGTTCCATTAATTTATTATTATCTAATAATGATCGGAGCGATAAGGTAGTGGCCATTTCTATATTAAGAAAAACCAAATCTAATTAGTATATGAATTATTAATCCTAAAGACATGAACTTTAATCTAAAGATCCTTCCACTATTTTATTCGAACTGGTAGCCTCTACCTCCAACTCGAGAAATTACTTTAATTTCTTAGTGGGTACTAGAATCCATACAGACTACACATGAGTCCAACTTTGGTTGGTCAATCCATGTGCATCTATGGATAGGTTCATAACCAACTATTTCTCTAAATAACTAGTATTTTAGTTTTGCCCCAAAAATCTAATCAATAGGCTTTGGCCTCCACTGAAAAGATCTGATTAGGTCCTACCATTAACATGACCATATCTGGTGTATCTAACCAATGAATGATCAGGCCCGACTTTAGCCGGCCAACCTGACCACCATTAGAAAGATATGACTAAATCATCATATTATGAATGATAATTCCATTAGTCAATAAGCATCAGGCCTTTGGGCCTCCAATGATTATTAAACTAATGGACTCATTATCACTCAACCTAATGGGAGGCTATCACTTAATTATCATTATAACTATTTTATTTTTAAGAACCTAATAATTTTAGAGAATTTGGTTAACTTATTTTTAAAGAAAAGAAGAGAGAATTAACTAGCCAAATTTGATCCTTCCACTGACTTCACCAAGTTAGATCAGAAAAGGACCTAATTCAAGCCGGCATTAGGAGCACCTAAATCAGTCACATTGATTTACCTAATTAATATAGGTGAGCCCAAATCACCAAATGATCTATTCAAAATCTAGCTCACTAGGATGGCCAGGTAAGTGAGATAATGGAAGGGATATGCTATTAACTCATTAAAGACCGAATTAGTGTGAGTAGCTTCTAATTAAAAATCACTGATTTGGACTGCCAAACTTACCTTAGATACCAACCAATTCATTAGTTTCAATTTGACCAACCTAGCAATTTTGGATTCAATCACGTAGCCATGAATCAAGTCCATTTGATCCTCATTAAAGGCATAGACTTGACCAACTACAACTATTATAATTAAATCTAAAGAGTTCTTGATCTAATCTAAATCAATATTTGGTTAGATTTGATCAATTACTCTAAATTAGTTCATTCTTTAACTAACCTTAGGTCTAATCCAATTAATGGACCTAATTCATCTAATTTAATAACCCATATTTTATTATTAATGACTTAGGATCTTCAATTCATAATTCTACATCCTAATTCAACTTACTTAATTCTTAATTAAGTTTTTGGACTGACGGTTGGGGTTCGGTATTTTGAAAATATTTTTTAAAATTTTGAAAGGTTTAACACAACTCACCACTATTCACCAAATGGGTTGACCTATTTCAAAAATTGGATCGGTTCATTTCACAAATAGTACTAGTTGTAGGTTTTAATCTAGATCTATGTATAACACATAAAAATCATGAATCAAATTAAATCTAATCTAAAATTTTATTAATGATTAAAAATCAAATCAAAATCATACAATCAAATCATAAAAATTATTAGATCAAATCTTAAATTTTATGATTTAATGATCTAGATCAGCACGTACTATGATAACCTACACTATAGAAGATAAACCCTATAGCAGGACAACCTACAGTCCGTGCGATCATATTATTTTATTTTTATATCTAAAAAATTAGATTATTATTTAGATCTAATCTAAAAAATAATCTAAACATGCATATAGATCACATTAAATAACCTAGATGCTCTAATACCATTGATGGAAAGCAAGCAAGGTTTCTAGCTCTACTTTCAAAACTTTTCAAAAATTAATTATAGTAAAAAATAAAAATTAATCTAATTCATTTATAAAGAGCTATAGACTTGATCTACAAATTCTATATTACCAGAATCTAATATGATATACATGCATACTTTCAAATCTGAAAATAAAACAACTGCAGGTAGTAAAATATTTTTACTAATCTATGTGTTTAGAACACATTACCTTGCATGGGTAGATGAACTCCATAATTGAATCACCACTGATCTAAATCTTCATATAGGTTTGATCATTATGATATAGCCATACATGTGTCTGGCCTCTATAGATGGTCTACACAAGGTCCTGATTCCGATCGGCTCCTCATGAGTGCTAGCTCGATGAAGAACGCTCCTGACAGCTAGATCTAATCGAATAATTTTGATCTCCCTCAACCAAAAATTTGGATGCTCTGGATTAGTAGGATGGGTAGAAGAGAGGATAAGAAAGTACTTAAAAAAAAAAATCACAAAGATTTGATGCTCAGATCTTGTGAAATCAGAATAGAAACCCTAGATCAAGATCTAGGGTAGCACAGCACTCAAACCTTCACACCTAGTTTTCTCTCTAATTTTTTTTCTTTCTTTTTTCAGGCTATGGAAGGGCTCATGAACTAGAGGAGAGAAGTTTCAAAAAAAATCTCACCTAGAAAAAATTTCAAAAATTTTATATAGGATGAACAAGTCAAGATGGCATGTAGAAGAGTTGAGATAAAGTAGTTTGCTATTTGAATTCAAATCCCATTTGAATTCAAATTGCAATCAAATCAAACCTATCCATTTAGGATATGAGAAGGGAGGGTGAAAGCTTTTTTTTGGTGTGGAAAAAAATTCACAAGTACATCTTTCTCATGGAGAAAAGAATGGAGGAAAGAAGGTGAGGTGGCACATGGAAGACTAGGTCAAACTAGTCTCATAATTATTTATCTAATTGAACCAACCCAATGTAAATTGGTTAGGCCCAATTAAATTAGATTAAATTTAACTTATTTAGGCTTAATTAGGCTCAATTAAATCTTAATCAAATTAAAAATTAAATAACCTCAACTTCTAATCAAATCAGCGGTCATACTTCCTCGTCGATTAGGTCATTTTATAACCTAATTGGATCAAATCCAACTGAATCTAATTCAATTGGACTTGATCCAAAAATAATTATTCAATCAAATTGAGTTAATTAGCAATCAAATTACTAACTAAATCTCTCATAAATATAGAGTCCAAATCTACTGGGATATCCAGACAATAAAGTTCCATCAAAATAAAACTCTTGATCGAAGAGTCCCAAACTAGTGGGACTCTTGATCTCAGTGTCTGAAATAAGTGAAACTCATGATCACAGAGTCCTAGACAAGTAGGTCTCAGAGTTCTAGAGTAGTAGGATTCTTGGTCGAAGAGTTTTAGTCTGATGTGTCTCTTGACCACAGAGTCCCAATCCACTAGGACTCTTGATTACAAAGTCACAAACAACTAGGACTCAGAGTCCTGATGTAGTAAGACTCTCGATCGAAGAGTCTCAGTTCAGTGGGACTCTTGACCATAGAGTTTCAATCTAGTGGAACTCTTCACCAGCCGTCAGATCAGATAGGAAACTCTAGTGTGTATGATCCCATAGGTTTGAACCTATGCTGGTAGGATAAAAATCATTTTCTGTACTAATTGAAGTGATCATCTAGCAATGGTACCCAATGTCTGGATAGGTCGAATAGTCGCAATTACAATATTCAAAATCTATTTGAATATGGTTATCGCATAATTCATCCTTTTGACCTTTGTGTATGAGGATGACTCAGAATTAAACTATCAATACTGAAAGATACATCCAAATCATGTCTCAAAGCAATTAGCCCTGTAACTCCTCACTAGGACTACCCTGGACAAGGATTAGCTAAATTGAAACATAATTAAACACATCTCCTGAATTGGAGTGGTCAATCCCATCTTGACTCATACATCGACTCCTCAAGTACTTGACTGTGCCCAGAATCTTTCATTACTAAATTAAAAATTTAGGTAGTCTAGCACCAAAGCACAGTGAGTTGATAAGAAGTCACCATGGTGATCTCAGGTCAGAGAGACATTTATACCCATATTCCTATCAAAGTAAATCTTGACAGTAGATAAGCTTCGGAGTTGGTCACGTTCAGTGCAGATGTACCCCTACATCTCATCACGTGCCATACCAGTGTCTGTATACTCCTTGGTTAAGAGGACAACCAATTCATATGGCACACAACGTCCTACACTTGATAAATGTTGTCATCCTTAGTAACAATATGTCATTTGGTTGCAAACAGGTTTAAAGACTAAATGATATATCCTTGTTTATCAATTTTAAATAGTCCTAAGGACATCACCACAACATAGGAGTTCATTAGAAGATGTGAGATTTTATGATGATAAAATATCAAAATAAATTTTATTTATTAATAATTCATATACAAGTATAAAAAATAATACAACTATCAATAGGCTGACGATTAGCTTTGGAACACTATTCCCAATAGTCCAACCCTTGGACTAGGTCAAAGGGAGAAAGAAGGGGGCACCAACTTCAGATCTTAGCATGGAGAAAACTCATGCACATTCCATGGAGAAAACTCATGCACATTCCATAATGTGCATGGGAAGGGGCGAGGTCAAAGAGTTAAGGCGCAGGGAGAAGTTCAAATTCAAATTTGAACTTATCCAATTAGGTTATATCCAAATCCAATTAGACTAGGATAAATCTAATTAAATTAAGCTTAATCTAATTCAATAAAATTTTAATTAAATAAGAAATTAATTGAGTTCAAGTTTTGATCAAATCAGGATCAAATCTTTCATAGCGATTAGATCATCCAATGATCTAATCAGATCAAATCCAATCGAATCAAATTCAATTAGATTTGATCAAATCCTCATCACTCAATTAAATTAAGCTAATTAGCTATCTTATTACTAATTAATACTCCAATAATATTAGAGTTTCAGTCCAGTGAAACTCAAGAAGGAAGAGTCCTAGTCTAATAGGACTCCGGTTATAGAGTTCTAGTCTAGTGGGACTCTTGACCATAGAGTCCCAGACCATTGGGATTCTTGATCAACCATCAAATCAAGTAGAAACTTCTATTGTAACCCCATAGGTTCGAATACTAAGTCGATAGCATAAGAACCAATTTCTATACTAATTGATGTGACCATCTAGTAATGGTACTCGATGTCTGGATAAGTCGAATAGTCGCAAAGCAACATTGATGAACCTATGGCATATGGTTATCGTATAATTCATCCTCTTGATCCCAATGCTCAAAAGATAACCTAAGGTTTAACTATCAACCCTAAAAATCATCCATATTGTATTTCAATTTTCAATATCCATCATATGGACTACTCCAACCAAGATTTTGCTAAATTGAAATATAGTGATGCATTTACTCCAACACTTGGAGGGGTCAATCCTATCTTGACTCAGGCATCAACTAAATAAGTACTTGACTGCACCTAGTAATCTTTCATTTCTAAATTAGAAATTCAGATAGTTTGGTATCAAAGTACAATGAGTTGCTTGCAAGTCACCATGGTGATCTTAGATCTAAAGGACACTTATTCCCATATCCTTCATGAGCAACTCTTAGTAGTAGAGAGCTCCACAATTTGGTCATATTTAGTGAAATGTATCCTTACACTTCACGTGCATACCATATCAGTATCTCCATACTTCTTGGTTAAGAGGACAACCAACACATATGGCGCACAATGACCTACACTCAATAAACATTGTCATCCTAGGTAACAACGTATCATTTAGTCATAAATAAGTTTAAGGACTAAATGATAAATCCTCCTTTATCGACTCTAAATAGTCCTAAGGACTTCATCACATAAGAGTTCAAAGAAAGATGCACAAAAGTAGTAAAAAATCAAAATAATAGTTTTATTTATTAATAATTCAAGTATGTTTTACACTCAATTCAACCATCTACAATCTAGATGATTGGCTTTAGGATACCATACCCAATACGACCAACCTTTGGTGCCTCCCTATTCTCTCTTGGGCATGGGATACCTAAAAAACATGCATAACATCCTTCCTATCTTGCCAACAATCAGATCCCATTAGATTTGATTAAGGCAGCATAATAGGAGTTTGGAAATCATGAAACTCTATCAAATAGAGCCCTAGGTTATCACAAGTTCCTTTGTTTGACCTAGTCATGATTTTATTCCAAAACAAAGAATGATAGGGTGTGTGGGACTCTCCTTAGATGTGAGGAAAGTCATGTAGAAAATTAGAAGCGGACGTGGGGCATGGGAAGGCATGGCATAAGGAAAGAAGGAGAATCCCAGTCAAAATTAGAAGCGGACATGGGGCATGGGAAGGCATGGCACAAGGAAGGAAAATCCCAGTCCAACTAGGACTCTCCAATTTTGACTAGGTTAAACCTATTTTAAACCTTTTTGGACTAGAATTAGTACAACCTAATTAAGGATAATCCTACTCCAACTAGGAGCCTAATTAAATCAAATTAAATCATATTTATTAGGAGAAAAAATATTTTTTACCAAAGTCCTTGGCCAAGGTCTTTAGCCGTCGGCCTTCATCCTTTAAAAATTAACAATCCCCTCAACTATAAGATTATACTACAGGACCTCTCAACAATATACAGAAGTTTGGTGACACAATCCTAAATAGTAAGTGGATGAACTTTCTCTAGTCATGCTCCTTCCAGACGAACTTCCTCCAATCATGCTCCTTCCGGATGAACTGCCTCCAGTCGGTAGGCAAACTCCTCTCGATCAACCCTCATCTAGTCAAACTCCTTCTAGTTGCCTAGAAGGAGCTTGTCATCCATGCAAGTTCAGCTCCCAATTCGATACAAACTTATGTACACGTGGACAACCTTAGAGGAGTTCGAACTTTCCTAAAATTATTGTAATTTGAAGTCCTTCACCGCCAACATCTATTCCATCCGAACCTCAACTATTAAATCTCAATGGACTGGCATGTTGCGATAGCAAACACCATCCACCATAACAAACTTTACGTGGTCTCGAGCGGTCCACCACTTGATAGTTATTGCTGTCACCATCAGTTTGTTACACACTGCATCTATAAAAGAGATCCTCCAGATCCATTTTCCTACGAGCTCTCTTCTCCTTCCTATTACTCTATCTCTTTATATCCTGAGCATTCCATTCTAGTTGGTCAAAAAATTAACTTGAACATCAAAGGATCCTGCCAAAGCCATCTACCTTCAGTTTGGACTTTATTTCGTAGGTCCTATCAGTAGCCTCGCCTCCTCCACTCCAGCTACCTCCAGCATCCTCACCAACTTCTACACTAATAGAATTGGTGCTAGAGGAAGGACCACTGGGTCCTTATTCTAAAAGAAGTGTTCAGTCAATTTTGTTTACCTTCTTTCCTTGACCCTTCAAAATCCATTTCTGTTTGTTCTCTTTTGCTGCAAAAATGCTCCTGAGGAAGACAACCACCCAATAGTCTACTGCATCTATTGTTAGATCTGGACTGAATCCACCCCCTCTAGCTCCATCATCTGCTCCCCAAACTCCTCCACCGACAGTCACGGTACATCCAATGTTGAAACCAGATCTAGGGTTTAAGGGCTAGATCTTGAAATCTTTTCAAGATCAAGCAGTGGAAGATAAAAATTAATCAAAATTAATTTTAAATATCAAAAAAGTATGCTAGATCTAAGATCTATTATATGATTATAGCATGTTATTAAATCAAAAATTAAAATCTAAAGAAGAAAGTAAAACATGTTGATCACATCAACATGTATATACACTACATCTAATGCAGGTATGAAAATAATAGATCGGATCTATTACCTGTGCAAGTTAGACATTCTGACTTGTTGATCCAGGCTTGAGGATGAAGTTGTGAGCCGTACATATTTCCGACCTATAAGAGTCATCCATACGAGCCCACGATCACGATCATAAGTCCTAATGCAGGAAATCAACATAGTATGCTAGTATTGTACTGATCCTTCTTTGATAGTCGATCAGATGCCTCCTTCTTCTGAATTTAGACTCTTCCAAAGAGGAGGAGGAGAGGAGGTTTTAGATGTGAGACACTATTAGAAAACTCAAAGAAGGAGGAACGAAAGAGGTGAACTTAGCAACCCTAGAAGAAGACTCTTCTTCTTCTCTTTGCTCTCACCTAGACACCTAGCTTGGTGTCTATGAAACCCCAACACCCAAGGACTCTCTCTCCCTGATTTTTACACATCCCAAAGCTCTCTCAATGGTCTATACTCCACAAAAATTTTAGGCCAAAATTCATCCTAAATATAAAGAAAAAGAGGAATCTTTGTCTAGGTCAAAAACTAGATAAGGAAAGATCAAAATAGGCAAGTCAAGGGGGGCCCAACTCTTGGGCGCCCTCTCCAGAATTTTTGGCATGGAACATCTTGAGAATGTCACCCAAAACCTTCTCTTTTTTTTCATGAGAATTAGAGAAAAAATTTGGAGGAGGGAAATACATATGGGAGGAGGTATTTTGTTTTTTCAAAATACTATTTCATAGGATTTGAAATCAAAACCAATTCCTACTTTGACTTGGTCCACTACCAAACTTCCATATGAGAAAGAGAGGAGAGAAGGGTGTGCATGAGAAGGCCTGGGAGAAAGGTATTTATCACATAAAATTATAGAGAAAAAGGGCATGGGGAGTGAGGGGCTAAGGTGACACAAGGTGAAATCCTAGTCTTACTAGGATTCCATCTATGACTTGGTCAAAGTGGTTTCTCAAACCAAATTAAATCAAAACCAAATCAACCAAATTAAATTAGACCCTAATCTAATTAAAAATTTAATTAAATTAGATTTAATTTTAATTTAATTTTTAATCAAATTAGAAAATTAGATTGACCTGAGTCCTAGTTGAACTAGGACTAGTTCTTCCTTGCACTTAGCTTATCCAATAAGCCAATTGAACTTGATCCAATCAAGTCCAAACTAAATCTAATTAAATCATATTTAATTAGACTTAATCTCAGCCCTCTGACTTAATCAAATTAAGCTAATTAGTAATCTAATTACGAATCGATCCTTCTACAATAGTTGCACTAGGTTAAACATCAATCATTTTGATTGTTTAACCCTAGAATGATTCTTAATCATTGATCAACCATCCAATCAGATCGTGAGCTCTAATGTGTGTGACCTCATAGGTCTAAATCTAAATAGTAGTATAGAAATAGATTTCTATACCAATCGAAGTAACCATCTAGCAATGGTACCCGATGGTCAGATAGGTCGAATGTGTAGAACAACATCCTTAGAACCCATATGGATATAGTTTCCATATAATTCATCCTCTTGACCAAAATGCTCGTAGGACACCTCAAGTTCAACTATCAACTCTAATCAGATTGTCCATATTATATTTCAAAATATTAAATTCATCTGATAGATTACCCTGGCCAAGGTTTTGCTATATTGAAATATAGTGATACATTCTTGTCCAACTCTTGGAGTGGTCAATTTCATCTTGATCATACTCTAACTTTGCAAGTACTTGACTGTGCCTAGAAGCCTTACGTTACTAAATTAGAAATTTAGTTAGTTTGGTACCAAAGCATAGTGAGTTGCTTGCAAGTCACTGAGGTGATCTCAGATCTAAGGGACATTTATACCTATATCCCATCAGAGACATTCTTGACAACAGAATGCTTTGGAGTTGGTTACGTTTAATGATGATGTACCCATACATCTTACCTGTATGCCATACCAGTGTCTCCATACTTCTTGGTTAAGAGGATAACCAATCTATATGGCATACAGTGACCTATGCTCGATAGATGATGTCATCCTAATTAACAACCTATCATTTAATCATGAACAGATTTAAAGACTAATCGATAAATCCTCTTTTTATCGAAGCTAAATAGTCCTAAGAACTTCATCACAATAATAGAGTTCATTAGAAAGTGAATACTTTATGATGAAAAATGTCAAAAATATATTTTATTTATTAATAAATTAATTAAAATTATAATGTAGCATAATCGTCAATAGGTTGATGATTGGATTTGGAACACATTTTCCAACAACTCCCACTTATCCTAAAGCCACTCGGCACAGCATCTAATATCCATCTTCGACTTGTAGTTGTCAAACTCTTTTATTGCTAGGGCTTTAGTGAAGGGGTCAGCCAGGTTTTCTTTTTTGTCGATCTTTTGAAGATCAATGTCACCTCAATCCACGATCTTCCAGACCAGATGAAAATGATGTAGAATGTGCTTTGTCCACTGGTGTGCCTTTGGTTCCTTCGTCTGAGCTATGGTACCAGTGCTATTGCAGTAGAGTAGGACCAGACCATCTAAGAAGGATGCTACTCCAAGTTTGGTGATAAACTTTCTTAACTATACAGCTTTGTTCATGGTATCTCATGCTGCGATGTACTCTGCTTCGCAAATAGAGTCTGCCATAATATGCTGCTTGAAACTCTTCCAGTAAATAGCTCCATCATTTAAAGTAAAGATATATCTCAACATGCTTCTACTATCATCATGGTCAGATTGAAAGCTGGAGTCTGTAAATCCCACAAGTTTCAGATTTTACTTGCCATAAACCAACCATTGGTACTTAGTATTTCTCAAATACTTAAGGATGATTTTAACTACTTTCTAGTGGTTTTCTCTAGGGTCAAACTGATATCGACTCACTATCCTGAGTGAGTAAGCCACGTTTAGTCTCGTACATGTCACGGCGTACATGATAGATCCCACTGTCGAAGCATATGGAACTCTACTCATACGCTTTCCCTCTTCAGGAGTTGTCAGATAATCCTTCTTAGAGAGAAAAATTCCATGGTCTATCGGAAGATAGCCCTTTTTGAAAATCTCCATGCTAAGCCTCTTCAGCACAGTATCTATGTACATGGACTGAGTTAACCAAAGCATCCTTTTGGATATTCCTATAGATCTTCATTCCTAGGATGTAGGATGCTTCACCAAAGTCCTTCATGGAGAACTATGATGACAACCAAACTTTTATTTTCTGTAGTGCGAGGATGTCATTCCTGATTAAGAGAATATCATCCACATATAAGATAAGGAATACCACTACTAGACCATTTGCCCATTTATAAATGTAGGATTTTTCTCTATTCTTAATGAAGCCATACATTTTGATCATCTTATCAAAATGCATGTTCCAACTCCAAGATGCCTACTTCAATCCATAAATAGATCTTTGAAGCTTGAACACCTTGGACTCATCTATGGATATGAACCCCTCAGGTTGTATCATATATATCTCTTCGATTAGCTCTCCATTTAGAAAAGCTATCTTCACATCCATCTGCCAGATCTCATAATCTAGACGGACAGCTATTGCAAGCATTATCTGTTGTTCCTATGGCTGCTCGGAGCCACAGTCGTAGATCCGATCTCTTGCATGAACCTGGGTGTTAATTCAGTAAACTGAAGGATCTAAGAAAGATGAGAGAAGCTAGGGTTTTAGTGTTGGAACCAGAGAGAAGAGAGAAGAGAGTTAGGAAGAAAAGCTCAATTATATTCCAACCTTATTGTAAAAATAACAATATCCTGGTCTATATATCCTAGAGTTCCCATATGAGCCCTAATAAACCCCAGCTCAAAAACTCCCCTAGGCTAACCCAACCCATACATGAATTAGCCCCCATAAGACCTCTTGAACCAGACCTTAAGACCCCTAGGATCAACCCAAACCCTAGCCCAAAATAGACCCTCGCGTAACTCTACCCGCGCACTGAGCTGACTCAGTCTCAGCACTGAGCTGGCTAAGTTCCATTGGATCGGCTTAGTCTAAAACTGAGTCAGCCTAGTCCTGTGCTGTACCAGTAGTCCCAAAGCGCAGCTCTCTATTTTGCCTTTGCTTTGAGACTTAGCCGACCTAGTTTTGGATTGAGCTGGCTAACCTACAGAAAATCCTTTTCTACAACCTTCAAGCTCCGACTTTGTTTCCTTGCTCCACCTTATGTCCTAGATCTTCGAAGTACCAACCAAGCCCCTTGAGGTCCTGAATACCTGAACCTCAAGCCTGTGAAGAGCTACATGCCACCTCCACCCTAAGACAACTCCTGTCCTAGTCCTAGGACCACACCTATCCTAGTCTCTCCGAAGCCCTCACCTTGGCTCCATCCATGGCCTCCTAAGGCTTGGGAGCACCACACCACCTACAATCTCCACCTTGGTGCGTCCAAGCCTTAGCACACCTGGCAACATCCTCCTGCACAATCCCACTATCCCTACATGTCTTGATAGCCCCTCATGCTCACTTTGCCACTACCATTCTTCTTCAGCTGCTGAGCTCCCTTTGAGGCCTTCGAGATGACCGCCTCCACCACTGAAATCCTTGGCTTGTTTCTCTGCACCACCTTTAGAGTTGTAGGTATTCTTCTGCTTGGCAACTGCATCACTTATCTTGGACTTTTCTAGAGATCATGCAATGTTCCTTTACCAGCACTCACCGCAAATCCTGATATTCCATCTGACACTGTCCTCTTAGAGCCACGCCTATCTCCCTGCATAATCCTCTCCACCTAGATCTGTACAACCCCAACACTGGTGCTGGGATATAGGTCCTCCCTCTGCACCCCTTTACTCTGAACTCATGTCATAGCTTCCTCCACCTGTGAAGCCACCTCTGCCCAATGCTCCACCTAGAACTGAAGTCCCCCTGATGCTGCAGAAGTTGACTCTATCTCTGAGTCCCCTGAGGCCAACCACCCAATGTTGCACTACTGGGCCTGCCATTGTACTTCGAACACCGTCGCTGTTCCTTCGAACCCTCTACACTTTGCAGACCTATCTGAAACCCTCTCAGATACACTGCACCTTGTGGGCTCCTCCGAGACCACCAAGATTTCATCCAAATTTTCACTTTCAGTAACTGTACTGATGGAATCCAAGCTTTCTCTTCCCTTGTGCATCTTCGAAAGTGGACACTCCCGCTTAAAGTGCCCTGCTTCTCCGCACTTGAAGCATCTCTTGGATCCTTTGCTGCCCCTCTATTTGCCCTTCTTCTTCTCTTTTCTGTGTTTCTCTGAAACCACAAGACTCTCCTGGAAGACCTCCCTCTTCATCATCCATTCCTGCTACTCATTGGATTTGAGCACTGATACAATCTCCTCGTACACCAATGTCTCCTTACCATACAGCAAAGTTGTCACCAATAGATCAAAGCTCTCAGGTAGCGAACACAGCAATAATAGACTCTTGTCCTCCTCTTCTAAATCCATCCCTATATTGAGCAAGTCCATGCTCATCCGGTCGAACTGCTAAATATGCCCCGTAAGATCCTCACCCTCCTACATCCAAAGGCTATATAGTTGCTTCTTCAGAATCAACTTGTTGCACATGTTCTTTCCCATGTACAACTTCTATAACCTCGACCATAATCCCTTGGATGTTCTCTCTTCCAACACACCATACAAAATCTCATCCACCAAACAAGCCCTATTCGTGGCACATGCTCTTTTCTCCAAGGACACCCACTTCTTGTCTGTCATCTCCTCTGGCCTATCCTCCAAGGTCGAATCCAGCCTCAAACCAGCAGATCCTCCATCCTTACCATCCATATCATGAAACTTTTCTTTCCATCAAACTTCTCTAATTCTACCTTCAACCCGCTGTTCTCCATGATCAATCCAAATCAAATAACAGCAAACAGGTAGATCTGAGAAATACCTTGACTAGGGATGGTGGACAGCAGCCCTATAATCTCTTCCTTCCTCACGAAGCCTGGAGAAAGCCTTTCGATCTGAATCTCATTGCTGATCTCTGCTGAAAATCAATCTTCTTCCTCCTCCATGCTCAACTGGGCTATGATACCAATTATTATTCCTATGGCTACTTGGAGCCACAGCCATAGATCCGATCTCTTGCATGAACCTGGGTGTTAATCCAACAAACTGAAGAAGATCTAAGAAAGATGAGAGAATCTAGAGTTTTTGGCATTGGAACTAGAGAGAAGAGAGAAGAGAGTTAGGGAGAAAAGCTCAATTGTATTCCAATCTTATTGTAAAAGTTATAATATCCTGATTTATATATCCTAGAGTTTCCACATGAATCCTAATAAATCCCAGCTTAAAAACTTTCCTAGGCTAACCTAACCCATACATGAATTAGCCCCCTTAAGATCTCTTGAACTAGGCCTTAAGACCGCTAAAATCAACCCAGATCCTAGCCCAAAATAGACCCTCGCATAACTCTGCTGACGCACTGAGCCAGCTCAGTCTCAGCATTGAGCCGGCTAAGTTCCATTGGATCGGCTTAGTCTGAAACTGAGCCGGCCTAATCCTATGCCGTGCTAGCAGTTTCGAACACACAGCTCTCTATTTTATCTATGCTCTGAGACTTAGCCGATCCAGTTTTGGACTGAGCTAGCTAACCTACAAAAAATTCTTTTTCTATAGCCTTCAAGCTCCGATTTTGGTTCCTTGCTCCACCTTGTGTCTCAGGTCTCCGAAGCACCAACCAAGCCCCTTGAGGCCCTCAATACCTGAACCTTAGGCCTGTGAAGAGCTACATGCCACCTCCACCCTAAGATAATTTTTGTCCTAGCCCTAGGACCACACCTGTCCTAGCCTTCCCAGAGCCCTCACCCTGGCTCCGCCCGTGGCCTCCCAAGGCTTAGGAGCACCACACCACCTACATTATTTGAATGGATTTAAGCATTGCCATAAGGAAAAATGTCTTATCATAGTCAATACCGTAACACTGATGATACCTTTTGACAACCAGATGGGCTTTATAGATCTCTACCTTTCTGTCATGCCCCTTTTTCTTTTGAAGACCCATTTACATCCAATGGGTTTAACCCCTTTAGGTGGATCAATCAATGTCCATACATCGCTGACCTTCATGGACTCCATTTAGAATTTCATGGCTTCAAGCCATTTCTTAGAATCAGATCTCTGCATAACATTCATATAAGTAATCGGATCCTCATCGTTCTCATCGAGTTCAATGGAATCACCATTCGGAACCAAAAAATCATAGTATCTATCTAGATGATGTGGTACTCTATCGAATCGCCTTAATAGTGTAGGTACACTAGGCTTCGGATCTGATCTAATTAAATCTGACTTAGGTTTAGCTATAGATATCGATTTTTCTACCTATTGAACTTCATCAAGTTCAACCTTAGAGGCAACAGTTCTTTCACCAAGGAACTTCTTTTCCAAAAAGGTTACCTTAAGGCTGACAAATACTTTTTGTTTATCAGCATGGTAGAAATAATATCCTTTGGTCTCTTTTGGGTACCTTATAAATATGCACTTGTCAGACCTAGGTCCAAGTTTATCTATAACTAATCATTTGACATAAGTCGGGCATCTCCAAATCTTAAGGTGTGAAAGTGCTAGCTTACTCCCTGTCCATATCTCATATGGAGTCTTAACTATAAACTTACTTGGAACCCTATTTAATAGATAACAAGCCAATTCGAGTGCATATCCTCAGAAGGATATCGGTAAGCTGGCAAAATCCATCGTGGATCGGACCATGTCTAAGCAAGCTGGCAAAACCCATCATGAATCGAACCATGTCTAATAAAGTCTGATTTCTCCTTTCAGACACACCATTATGTTGTGGTATTTCTAAAGGAGTCCATTGGAAGAGAATCTCATTTTCTTCTAGATATGTAAGAAACTCATTGAAAAGATATTCTCCTCCTCGATCAGATCAAATAGTTTTAATACTCTTTCTAGTTTATTTTTCTACTTCACTTTAGAATTATTTGAATATTTCAAATGAATCCGACTTATGTTTCATCAGATAGACATATCCATATCTAGATAGATCATCTGTGAAAGTGATGAAATAGAAATATCCATCTTTGGTACCTATGCTCATTGGTCCACATACATCAGTATGTACTAGACCTAAGAGCTCAGTGGCTCTTTCATCTTTTTCAGTAAAAGATGACTTGATCAATTTTTTCAAAAGATAGGACTCATAAGTTGGAAATGATTCACAATCACTGACTTCGAGGATTCCCTCTTGAGTCAAGCTATTTATTCTATTCTTATTTATATGACCTAGCCTACAATGCCATAAATAGATATCTGATATACTATCTAATCTAGGATGCTTGGTAGTTGAATAGACTATATTAACAGGTTGTGATAGCATATACACACCATTGTTCACATGTCCATAGAAAATAGTAACACCATTCATAATGATATTACAAACTTGTTTCTTTATTAAAATTTTATAATCATTTTTGGCCAGAAGGCCTATTGAAATAATATTCAAAAAGAAACTAGGATAGAAATGATAATCACTAAGAATAATGGTATGAAACTCAAATACAAGCTTCAAAATTTTTAAAGCTAGAATTGAAACTGGTCTTCCATCTCCAACGTTCAGGAACCTTTCACCTTGCTCGAATCTCCTACTAACCTACAATCCCTACAATGAATTATAAATATAGTAAGGACTATCTGTTAGATATATGTGCCCTAGAAGCCAGAATTGGCTGACACTTGTAATACACTTCTAGGGGCAAAATTGTAATTTTGACTATAATTAATGAAATGGGTTATTTTCTATCACACTTGTGTATTTAGTATCTGTGATACATCCTTTAAGTTAATGGTAATGATAATTCATATTTTCAAGAGTTGAAAATTTAAGACATGAATAATCATTATTAACTCATAAACAGCTCCCGACCATAGGATCATCACAAGGATGGTGATTGATCCGGAAGGTTGGTGTACGATCGCTTCTCTTTAGTAGATGAGTCTTGAGTCTACGGTGTGGAGACACCAGAGCGAGAGTACAGGTACTCGTTAGAGAACGAGGGCACTGAGCGTGACCACCTCGAGTAGTCATTAGGAAGTCTACCTTCTCGTCAATGACTGACTCGATGCTGCAGTAGTGTGTCTGGTTCTTTGACCTGAGATGCATCGGCAGTTCACCTTGAGGGTGTTATAGTTTGACTACACCATTACTCGGTCTCCTAGTCATATGGAACCCTGAGGTGTATGTTGGCTATAGCATGTTCATTGTAGGAACTGGATTGCATCAAGATGGGATCTATCTACCTCGGTGGTAGAGGAGCAGCCCTATGATGATCATGAGAATCAAGTCCAGAAATCCATGGCCATGGTAAAGTGAAATAATAGAAAGAGTTTCTATTTAGATTTTCACATTGGACTCGAATCGAATGATTACATCATATGACAGAGACTAGGGTTTGACGAGTTTACCTTAACCCTAATCTGATCGGGGCTCAAGATAGAAGAACTGAATCACACAGGTAGCTGCACCAAGAGGTTCGCATTCAGCTCTGATGGGTTGCCACCATATACTGCTAGGTGTCATTGGTGGATTTTGGGAGCAATTAGAATGATTTAGATGATCGATCATTCTAGCTGTTCGAATCAGAAGAGTTCTGATCCATCGAAAGAAGTTTCGATGATGTCTATGATAGAGATCATGACATATCCCATTACCATACAGAACTGAACCTAACTGGGTCACACAAACAAGGGTTTGAATCTGGTGATCATCAATTGAACTGATCTAGTTCAATTGATCTGAATGAGATTCAATTAGGTTCAAGGAAATCGTGCTAGCACTCGATTGAACCTAACATTCTTCTTTTGCTATCATAAATAAGTTGTCCTGTCTGAGCCAAAGGAGTTTGTGCTCAATCAGAGGCCTTCATATGGTCTGACTGGAGGTTGTCCAAGTCAGAATAGGTTGTCTTATTTGTAAGACATTACCTGCCATTTTTGGTCACCTGCCATTTCTTGTTCTTTGACTTTGGTCAAAAGTCTACCTTTGACTGGTCAAACGTTGACCATTGACCCTTTGACTTTTGACCACATGTCATGCACCTATTGGAGAGCTGGTGGGGGCCTGTCCCCCTGCCAGAACCTAGCAAGGAGAAGGGCACACGCCAAGGGTGGCGTGAGCCCAAGTAGGAGGCGCCTAGGAGTCTTTGTTGGACAAGGACTCCATCTCCCTTTTGGATTCCAATCAGAGTTCTACTAAGAATCCAGTTTGACTGGTCTTAGGCGCCCTCTAAGGAGGAATCCAGGGGTCTCTATTTCAACCAATCAGATTTAGATCTGATTTCACAAAGGGTTGTGATTGGTTGAGAGGAAGAGGAGTTGGATCACAAGAGGTCTATAAATAAGACCCTGCGCCCAACCCTAATGCTAATGCAATTCAATTGAGAAACCCCATGCCCCAAGGCTGCCTCTCCCCTCCTCCTCCATGCCATAGCTTCTTCTTCCCTTGCTCTCCACGTCCAAAAGGTGTTTTGGATTTAGGTTGGTGTGATTCAGATCAAGGAAAGGCGATCAAAAGCAAGAAGGCTGCGCTGCTGCAAAAGGACGACTGCAGATCTTCAAAAGAGTTTTGAAGATCCTCCAGATCAGATTCAGATCTAATTTTTGGAGGTGTGATAGAGAAGAAGAGGATCTCCAGATCCAACCTGAGTGGATACTGATAGAGGCCAGGTGCTTGCGTGGCTAGATCCAGAACCTTCCACTGCAATCAGGATCATCTACAGGATAATAGGATTACCCAAATCAGGTAAATTAAATTTGATTTAATTTATCTTATTTTATTTTATTTATTAAAATAATAAGAATCAGATCTGAAATATATCAAGATCTGATTGAGATCAAGAGAAATTTTTGAAATATATCTCTTGATCTAATCAGATCTGGATGAACCTGGACCGAAAAATCAGGATTTCCCTTCACTATCGGTATCCAATACCCAGTCAGTAATATCATAAATAGAAAAATTGCAAGGAGTTATTATATAAATACCTTGCTCAACAATAGCTTGCTTCTTTCTCTGTCTGTTCGAGTTCAAAAAGGCAATGTACTAAGGACAGTTTTTCTTCCAGAATCCCTGCTTCTTACAAAAGAAGCATTCAGCTTAACTCTTATCGAGCTTGATTTTCTTGGTCTGGCCCTGCACAGATGTCCTAGCTTGAACTTGCACCTCTTAGCTTTTTTCTTCTTATTTTTCTTTTCTTTCCTAAAGGGTCGAGAACCTAAAGATGAACCTCCCACTAAGTTCACCAACTCCTTATAGAGTTGGTGATCCTTCTCAAAGTTCTGAAGCAACCCCAGTAACCCATGATAGTCTACTTCAAGCTTTATCATTCTGAAATAAGTAAGGAATGAGAGAAAGAACTTGGGCAACGAGTTCAGTATTGCATCCTTCTCAAGCTATTTATGCAAGAAAAAGCCAAGCTTGCTCAATCACTCTATCAATTTGATCATATACAATACATGATCAGTGACAGAGACACCATCCCGCATCCTGGCATTGAAGATGGCACAACTAGTCTTGTGACTCTCCATGTCATCGGGTGTGCCATAGAAATCCTCCAACACCTGAAGCATGTCCTTTGGCGAGCTATCTCGAATCTATAACTAAACTCGTTGCTCATAACAGCCAACATGATGCAGCACACCATGGTCCGATCACTGAGCCACTTCTGGTAAGTATCTCTGACTGTTCCACGTGCATTGGTAGCTGGCTCCTCAGGTGCAGGATCCATCAGCACATATAGGATCCGTTCATGCTTCAGGACTATCTTCAACTTTCGGTACTAGCTACCAAAATTGGGTCCCACCAACTTATCATTGTCTAACAATGATCGGAGCGATAGAAAAATGGCCATATCTGCATAAAGAAAAATCATAATCTAATTAGTAATTGATTCATTAAATCTAAATATTTGAACTTTAATCAAAAGGTTCTCTCATTATTTTATTCGAATTGATAGTTTCTACCTTCAATTCGAAGAATTATCCTAATTAGTAGGTACTAGAATCCACATAGACTGCACATGAGCCCAACTTTGGATGGCCAATCCATATGCATCTAAAGGTTGGTTCATTATCAATTATTTCTTCAAATAATTTTTAATAATTAAATTTTATCTCAGCCCTAATTAGTAGACTTTGGTCTCTACTGAAAAGATCTAGTTAGGTCCAACCATTAACATTACTATACTTGGCCCATCAAACCAATAAATGATTAGGCCTAACTTTGGTTGGCTAACCTAACCACCATTTAGAAAGATGCAGCCAAGAAATCACATAATGAATGATAATTTTATTAGTCGATAAACACCAAGCCTTTGGGCCTCTAATGATTATCCAACTAATGGACCTATTATCATCCACTTAATGAAAGGCTATGATCTAGTTATCATAATAACTATCTCATTTTAGAGATCTAATAATTTTAGATGATTTAATTTGAAGATGAGAAAAGATTAGATGAACCAGCTTGTCATGATCCTCCCACTGACTTCACCAAGTCAACTTAAGGAAGACCATTTATAGGCTGGCTTAGGAGCACCTAAATTAGTCATACTGATTTACCTAGGTGACATGGGTCAGCTCGAAGAGTCAAGTAATCTAATCAAAATAAAATTTCACCAAGAGACTAGGTAAGTTTGATTAGTGGGAGGGTCTGCCAAAGCTTACCTTAGACATCATCAGAAATAGCCAGGTAAGCAGGCTGCCAATTAAAGACCACCAATCTGGTTTATCTTAGACACCAATTGGTTTAATTAGTCTTAATTGGATCAACCTAATAGTTCATGCTAGACTGCATAGCCAAAAATCAAGTCCATCTTGGATCTCGTTAAAGACATGGACTTGATCAACTACAACTATTGTAACTAATCTAGAGAATCCTTGACCTAATTTAAGATAATAATTGATTAGATTTAGTCAATTCTCTAATAAGTCCATTCTTTAATCTAATCCTAGGTCTAACCCAATTAATGGATCTAATTTTCACTAACTCATTTAATCCAATGTGTTATGATTTGTGTCTTAGGATCTTCAATTTACAATCCTAGATCCTAATCAAACAACTTAATTCTTAATTAAGTTTTGGGCTGAGGGTTGGGGTTCGGCTTTTCAAAAATAATTTTCATATTTATAAAATATTTTTACAACATGATTCTATAAACCAAGTTATATGTTTGATTCATAATCTATATGCAAGTAACATAAACATGAATCTACTTTAGATCTAATCTAAACAGGTTCATGTAATTGAAATAGTTTGAACTTTAATCAATCATAAATCTTCTTAGATCAAATCTAAATTTTATGATTAACATTTTAGATCAGCACATACTAGGATAACCTCTCCACTGTAAAGGACAAACCTTACAGTAGGACAATCTTATAACCAATCCGTGCAATCTAAATTTTTTTTATTTTTAAATTTAAAACTATTTTAAATCTATTAAATCATAAATAAAATAAGATCATATTTAATAAATTTATGATTAGAAGCAGATCAACACGAACTAGGATAACCTCTCCACTGTAAAGGATAAACCTTATAGTAGGACAACCTTATAATCAGTTCGTATGACCATCATTTTAATTATAGATTTAATAATTAGATTACAAATTAGATCTAATTCAAGAAATAATTTAAATATGCTTAAATAATTATATAATAATAAACTTGGCTCTGATACCAATTGTTGGAACCAGATCTATGGTTTAATGGCTAGATCTTGAAACCTTTTCAAGATCAGGTAACGAAAGAAAAAAATTAATTAAAATTAATTTTAAATATAAAAAAATATCCTAGATCTAAGATATATTATATGATCATGGCATGTTATTAAATCAAAAATTGAAATCTAAAGAAGAAACTAAAACATATTGATCATGTCAACATGTATATACACTACATCTAATGCAGGTATGAAAATAATAGATCAGATCTATTATCTGTGCAAGTTAGACATTATAACTTACTGATCTTGGCTTAAGGATGAAGTTACAAACTGTACACATGTCCGACCTCTAGGAGTCATCCACACGAGCCCACGATCATGATCAGAAGTCTTGATGCAGGAAATCAGCATAGTATGCTAGTACTATGCTGATCCTTCTTTGATGGTCAGTTAGATGCCTCCTTCTGAATTTAGAGTCTTCCAAAGAGGAGAAGGAGGAGAGGAGGTTTCAGATATAAGACACTCTCAGAAAACTCAAAGAAGGAGGAAGGAAAGAGGTGAACTCAGCAATCCAAGAAGAAGACCCTCTTCTTCTTCTCTTTGCTCTCACCCAGACACCTAGCTTGGTGTCTATGGAACCCCAATGCCCAAGGACTCTCTCTCCTTGACTTGCACACACCCCAAAGCTCTCTCAATGGTTTATATTCTATAAAATTTTAAGCCAAAATTTATCCTAAATATAAAGGAAAAGAGGAGTCCTTGTCTAGATTAAAAACTAGACAAGGAAATACCAAAATAGGCAAGTCAAGGGGCGCCCAACTCTTGGGCGTTGGGTTCCCTCTCCAAAATTTTTGGCATGGAACCTCTTGAGGAAGTTGCCCAAAACCTTCTCTTTTTTTCCATGCAAATCAGAGAAAAAATAAGGATGAGGGCGACACATATGGGAGGAGGTATTTTATTTTTTCAAAACACTATCTCATAGAATTTGAAACCAAAACCAATTCCTACTTTGACTTGGTCCACTACCTAACTTCCATATGAGAAAGAGAGGAGAGAAGGGCATGTGTGAGAAGGCCTAGGAGAAAGGTATTTGTCGCACAAAATAAGAAAGAAAAAGAAAGTGGGGCATGAGGGGCTAAGATGGTGTAAGGTGGAATCCTAGTCTTACTAGGATTCCATCTATAACTTGGTCAAAGTGATTTCTCAAACCAAATTAAATCAAAACCAAGTCAACCAAATTAAATAAGACCCTAACCCAATTAACAATTAAATTAAATTAAATTAAATTTTTATTTAATTTTTTAATCAAATTAGAAAATTGGGTTGACCTAAGTCCTAGTTGAACTAGAACTAGTTCTTCCTTGCACTGGGCTTATCCAATAAGCCAATTGGACTTGATCCAATCAAGCCCAAACTACATATAATTAATTTACTTGATTAGACTTAATCTTAGTTTTTTGACTTAATTAAATTAAGTTAATTAGTAATTTAATTGCTAATTGATCCTCCTGCAACACTTGCACTAGGTTAAACATCAATCATTTTGATTATTTAACCCTAGAACGATTCTTAATTATTGATCAACCATCCGATCAGATCGTGAGCTCTAATGTGTATGACCTCATAGGTCCAAACCTAAGTCGGTAGCATTGAAATAAATTTTTGTACCAATCGAAGTTATCATTTAGCAATGGTATCCGACAACTAGATAGGTTGAATGTGTAGAACAACATCCTTAGAACCCATGCAGATATAGTTTCCATATAATTCATCTCCTTGATCAAAATGCTCGTAGGATATCTCAGAGTTCAACTGTCAACTTTGATCAGGTTATCCATATTGTATTTTAAAATACTAAATCCATCTGATGGATTATTCTGACCAAGATTTTGCTATATTAAAATACAGTGATACATTCTTCTCCAACTCTTCGAGTGGTTAATTCCATCTTGATCACACACCAACTTCGCAAGTACTTGACCATGCCCAAAAGTCTTTCATTACTAAATTAAAAATTCAATTAGTTTGGTACCAAAGCATAGTGAGTTGCTTGCAAGTCACTGAGGTGATCTCAGATCTAGGGGATACTTATACCTATATCCCACCAAAGACATTCTCAATAGCAGAATACTCTAGAGTTGATCACATTCAATGATGATGTACCAATACATCTTATCTGTATGCCATACCAATGTCTCCATACTTTTTGGTTAAGAGGACAACCAATCCATATGGCATACAGCGACCTATGCTCCATAGATGCTGTCATCCTAATTAATAGCCTATCATTTGGTCATGAACAAATTTAAAGACTAATCGATAAATCCTTTCTTTATCGAAGATAAATAGTCCTAAGGACTTCATCACAATAATGAAATTGAATACTTTATGATGAAAAATATCAAAAATATATTTTATTTATTAATGAATCAATTACATATACAATGTAGCATAACCATCAACAGGCTGATGATTAGCTTTGGGACACATGTTCCAACATCTGAAGCAGTTCAACCTCCTAATGCAGTAGGTTCAAGGTCTCACTAAAATGGTGTAGGCCATATAGCAACCTCCGATAGCAATCTAGTCGAAAAACCTCCAGCCACAGCATCAAGAATCGACGCTAAGACGGGCAACCTAGGTCAGTAGACCCATCGCCTTCGAAAAAGAAAAGCAGAGAGCAAGGAGCTCCTATTCCAATCATGATTTTTCTCTGAAGAAAACTTTTTTCATCTACAGTCAACGGTCCTCTAAGATCCATGATCAAAATGATGCCCTTGGTCAAAAGCTCTAAGGCATGAACCGACGGATCGAGGAGCTCCACCATGCTGCCCTAACTCACCATGATGATATATGCATCGATCCTCCCTTCTCTAGCAAAATCATGCAAGAATCCATCACACCGAACTTTAAGCTTTTCGAGTTTGAGACCTGTGATGGGACTTCTAATCCGATCAACCATCTAGAAGCCTTTCAGAAGATGATGCTACTTCATGGCGCATCGAACGCCATCCTATGTCAAGCTTTTCCATCCATCTTAAAGGAGACAGCGAGAAACTGGTACTCGAGCCTCAAGTCGAGTACGATCTTCTCTTTTGGCCAAATAAGCCATCAGTTTGTAGCTCATTTCATAAGCAGCTAACGTCTAAAATAAGGTTTGAATTCCCTCATCAACATAAAGCAAAAAGAGGAAGTGTCCATCTGAGCTTACGTCAGCCACTTTAATGTTACCATGTTTGAGGTCCAAAACTTGGATCAGTCTGTAGCCATGGCTATACTAAAGGACAGTCTTCAGAAGAATGATCTTCTTTCCTTCCTGAAAAGAAAGTACTGAAGGAAAATTTTGATTTTCTAGACTAGGTTCGTTCAGATATGATCGGATCAAGAGATATATTTTAAAAATTTTTCTCTTTGATCCAAATCAAATCTGAGATGTTTTAGATTTGATTTTTATTATTCTAATAATTAAAATAAAATATAGATAAATTAAATTAGATTTAATTTATCTTGATGTAGGGTAATCCTATTACCCGTTGATGATCCTGTAAGCAGCGGAAGGTTCTGGATCTAGCCACGCAAGTGCCTGGTCTCTACCAGTATCCACTCAGACAAGATCTGGAGATCCTCTTCTTCTCTATCATGTCTTCAAAAATTAGATCTGAATCTAATTTGGAGGATCTTCAAAATAGCTTTCGAAGATCAGTAGTTGTCCTTTGCAGCAGCACAGCCTTTTAGCTTTCTGTTGCCTTTCTCTCACCTAGATTGCACCAACTTAGATCCCAAACTTCTTTGGGCGTGGAGAGGAGAGGGAGAAGATGAACTTGGCATGGAGGAGGAAGAGAGAGGTAGCCTTGGGGCGTAGAGAATTATATTCTTTTTGGAGATCAACTTCTTTGAGTTGGGCGTAGGGTCTTATTTATAGACTATGCGTGATCCAACTCCTCTTCATCCCAACCAATCACAATCCTTTGTGAAATTAGATCTAAATCTAATTGGTGGGAATAGAGTCCCTTAGATTCATTCTTAGATGGAGCCTAAGATCAGTCAAAGTTGATTCTTAGGAGGAGTCTAATCTAAATCCAATAAGGAGATGGAGTTCCTGTCCAACAGGGACTCCTAGGCGCCTCAAGCTTGGGTGCACGCCAAGGGTTGGCGTGCGCCCTCCTCCTTGCCAGTTTCTGATGGGTTTTCGCGTGCACCCTCCTCCTTGCCAATTTCTGGTAGGGGGACAAGCCCTCACCAACTCTTCAATAGGTGCATGACATGTGGACAGAAGTCAAAGTGTCAATGGTCAACATTTGACCAATCAAAGGTCAACTTTTGACCAAAGTCAAAGGACGAGAAATGGTAGGTGACCAAAAATGGCAGGTATTGTCTTACAAAATAAGACAACCTTTTTTTGACTTGGACAGGCTCCAGTCAGACCAAGTGAAGGCCTCTGATCGAGCACAAACTCCTTTGGCTCAGTCAGGACAACTATTTATGATAGTAAAAGAAGAACGTTAGGTTCAATCGAGTGCTAGCACGATTTCCTTGAACCTAATTGAATCTCATTCAGATCAATTGAACTGGATCAGTTCAATTGATGATCACCAGATTCAAACCCTTGTTTGTGTGACCCAGTTAGGTTCAGTTCTGTATGGTAATGGGATATGTCATGATCTCTATCATCGACATCATCGAAACTCCTTTCGATGGATCAGAACTCTTCTGATTCGAACAGCTAGAATGATCGATCATCTAAATCATTCTAATTGCTCCCAAAATCCACCAGTGACACCTAGCAGTATATGGTGGCAACCCATCAGAGCTGAATGCGAACCTCTTGGTGCAGCTACCTGTGTGATTAAGTTCTTCTATCTTGAGCCCCGATCAGATTAGGGTTAAGGTGAACTCGTCAAACCCTAGTTTCTATCATATGATGTAATCATTCGATTCAAGTCCGATGTGAAAACCTAAATAGAAACTCTTTCTATTATTTCACTCTGCCATGGCCATGGGCTTCTGGACTTGATTCTCATGATCATCATAGGGCTGCTCCTCTACCACCGAGGTAGATAGATTCCATCTTGATGCAATCCAGTTCCTACAATGAACATGCTATAGCCAACATACACCTCAGGATTTCCGAATGGCTAGGAGATCCGAGTTAATGGTGTAGTCAAACTATAACACCCTCAAGGTGAACTATCGATGCACCTCAGGTCAAAGAACCAGACACACTACTGCAGCATCGAGTCAGTCATTGACGAGAAGGTAGACTTCCTAATGACTACTCGAGGTGGTCACGCTCAGTGCCCTCGTTCTCTAACGAGTACCTGTACTCTCGCTCCGGTGTCTCCACACCATAGACTCAAGACTCATCTACTAAAGAGAAGCGATTGTACACCAACCTTTCGGATCAATCACCATCCTCGTGATGATCCTATGGTCGGGAGCATTTTATGAGTTAATAATGATTATTCATGTCTTAAATTTTCAACTCTTGAAAATATGAATTATCATTACCATTAACTCAAAGGATGTATCACAGACACTAAATACACATATGTGATAGAAAATAACCCATTTTATTGATTATAGTCAAAATTATAATTTTGCCCCTAGAAGTGTATTACAAGTGTCAGCCAATTCTGGCTTCTAGGGCACATATATCTAACAATCTTCCACTTGTCCTAAAGCCAATTGGCTACAAGTCTAAGTCCCATCTTCTCAAGGTGGGCTTCGATCTTTTGTTGTCCCAACGGCTTTGTAAGTGGGTCTGCCACATTGTCTGCGGAGTTGACTCTCTTGACCTCGACGTAACCCTTCTCGAGGTAATCGCGGATGAGGTGGTATCGCCGCTCAATGTGCTTGGATTTCTGGTGAGACCTCGGCTCCTTAGCAAGGGCTATGGCGCCATTATTGTCGCAGTATAGAGGAATGGCATCTGATGGCATTACTCCAATTTCTGCAGCAAACTTCTTGTACCAGAATGCTTCCTTCGTAGCCTCTGATGCAGCGATATATTCTACTTCCATGGTGGAATCTGCTATCATGGTTTGCTTGGAACTCTTTCAGCTGACAGCACCACCATTGCACACAAACAGACTCCCAGATGTCGACTTTCGATCATCTACATCGGACATGAAATCCGAGTCTGTGTATCCCTGGACTTGGAGTTCTCCATTACCAAAGACCAACATCATATCCTTAGTTCTTCTTAAGTACTTAAGGATACATTTCACAGAAGTCCAGTGTTCTTCACCTGGATTTGACTGATATCTGCTTGTGACACTCACAGCATGGGCTATATCAGGTCGTGTACATAGCATGGCATACATGAGGCTCCCTATTGCAGAAGCATAAGGGATCTTGCTCATGCGTTCTATTTCCTCAGGTGTGCTAGGGCACATCTTCTTGGAAAGATGAATACCATGTCTGAAGGGTATTAATCCCCTCTTAGAGTTTTCCATACTAAACCTCTTTAGTACTTCCTCTATGTACATCTTCTGTGAAAGTCCTAGCATCCTATTCGGTCTATCCCTATAGACCTTAATTCCTAGAATAAAGGATGCTTCACCTAGGTCTTTCATGGAGAATTCCTTGGACAACCATATTTTGACTGTTGTCAACATGGGAAATATCATTCCCAATAAGGAGGATGTCATCCACGTACAATACGAGGAAAGACAACAGCGCTCCCACTGACCCTTTTTGAAGACACACGGTTCCTCTTCATTTTTGATGAAACCAAACATTTTGATCACATCATTAAAATGAGTGTTCCAGCTCCGAGATGCTTGCTTAAGTCCATATATGGACCTTTGCAGCTTGCAAACCTTGTGATCAGTATCACTGGATGTGAAACCTAGCGGCTGTTCCATATAGATATCTTCCTCAAGATATCCATTTAAGAACGTCCGTTTTCACGTCCATTTGCCATATTTCATAATCGAAAATAGGCTGCAACGGCAAGCAATGTGCGGATGGATTTTAGCATAGCCACTGGGAAAAAGGTATCCTGATAGTCAATGCCTTCGCATTGACTATAACCTTTTGCCACTAGTCTAGCCTTGAATGTCTCCACATTTCCATCTACACCAATCTTTCTCTTGAAGATCCATTTACACCCAATAGGTACTATACCTTCTGGTGGATCTACCAAGGTCCAGACTTGGTTTGAGTGCATCGAGTCAATTTCTGACTGCATTGCCTCTAGCCATTTCTCGAAGTCGATATCTGATATCGCCTCATTGTAGGTTTTGGGATCATCACCATGAGCACCATTACCTATGAGGAACATTTTCTCTACTTTCTCTAAAATAATACCTAAGTATCTTTCAGGGGGACGGAAAAACTCTTTCTGATCTATGAGGTGGAGGAGGTAGTGTTCTTATTGGCTCAACCTGATTTGGTTCCAATTGGTCCTTAGCTCGTTGTACTTGTGAGACTTTCTCATCAAGCTTAATCTGCTTTCCAATGCCGCTATCTTGAATAAACTATTTTTCAAGAAAGATGGCATGTCGACTCACAATCACATTGTGGTCTTCTGGAATGTAGAAATAGTATCCTAATGACTCTTTAGGATATCCTATGAATCGAGCTCTGAAGGACCTAAACTCTAACTTATCCGCTTGTTATCTTTTGACATGAGCCGGACAACCCCAAATTCTGAGATGACTCAGACTTGGTTTCTTACCATGCCATATCTCATACGGCGTGGTAGGAACGGTTTTAGAGGGAACCCTATTCAGTAGATAAATTGAAGTTAACAATGAGTGTCCCTAAAGAAAATCAGAAAGGTCTGTGAAGCTCATCATA
>QRFJ01002565.1:0-30345 GCA_006176705.1 Cocos nucifera | reverse complement strand
CGTTGCGTTGGCATTTTTTTTTTTTGGAAATTTGATTCTAGGCTTGTTTGAAGTTCATTTTGCCTGAAATTTTTTTCATCAGAATCAGAAAAATAAGATCTTCGCATTGGTAGCCTTCTTTCCTATATAATATTAATAAAAGTATCAATTTCTAATAAAATAGATTAATTTATTTTATAATTTAATATTTTTATTAGTATATTTTTACCACTTATCATCAAGGTCGGTGGAGCGCTGCATGCCCTTCTTTCGAGTACTCAAGAAATCCAAGAACTTCAATTAGACTCCCAAGTGTCAACAGATCCTTGAAGAATTGAAGAGCTATCTCAGCTTACCCCCACTACTTGCCAAATCTGAACCTAGGAAAGAACTATTCCTGTACCTCACCGTATCTCCTGTAGCTATTGGAGCCATACTGGTCAAAGAAGCAAAAGTTTAGAAGCCAATCTACTATATAAGTAGAGTCTTGAGAGATGCAGAAATAAGATATACCAAGTTAGAAAAACTAACTTGTGCATTGTTGATTACAGCCAGGAAGCTCCAACCTTATTTCCATGGGTACATAATTATTCTCCTCAGTAACCAACCCATCAAGGTAGCTCTTCATCATCCCGATACCTCCTGCAAGATGGCAAACTGGGCAATTAAGTTGATTGAATTCTACATCTATTTCCAACCTCGATCGTCCATTAAAGCTCAAATACTGATCGATTTCATTATGGAATACACTATTCTAAAGGAGATTGAACCAGAGTGCCAAGAGGCCCTTAACCCAAGCTCCCTCGAAGAAGAGGCTGATCTCCCTAAAAACTCCTGGGTATTGTACGTGGATGCTTCATCCAATGCTTCTGGAGTAGGCACGGGCTTGATCCTCATCAATTTGAAAGAAGTTGTAGTAGAGTACACATTATGCTTTGACTTTCCCACCACTAATAATGGAGCAGAGTATGAAGCCCTACTTGCAAGACTAAGGATAACCAAGGAGCTGGAAGTACAATATCTGAAGGTCTATAGCAACTCTCAATTGGTGCTAGAATAGGTTAATAACTCCTTTGAAGCCTGGGAGGAAAGTATGAAAAAGTACTTTGAAAGAGTGAAGAGCTTGAGCTTGGCCTTTGATAATTTTGACATCTGATAGGTATGCATTTGCTGGAATTATTTTTAATTTATTTAAAATAAATCAAAGAAAGCAAAATCAAAAATCAAAAACATTCCCGACAACGGCGCCAAAAACTTGATAGGAACGCGATGTTGTCGTTAAGACACCGTGTTTATCAGTTTAATCTGACTTCTTAAAATTATTGAAAATGCGTAAATAGTAGTGAGTCGGGTCGAATCCATAGGAAAGGTAGTATTTTTAGATTTAAAATCTTTGATTTTATAAAAAAAAAAAAAAAAGAGTTTTGAAGATCAAAAGTGAAGTCGGAAAATAAAAAGCAAAAATTAAAAGGATGCAGAAATTTAAACTTGGTACTAAGATCTACTAGTTAGATCTTAGCATCTACTTGCAATAAAAAAGCAATAATAATTAAAGTGCAGAAATTAAATTACAATAAAAATAAAAAGCAAGAAATTAAAATGCAAAAATAAAATTTTTATTAATTAAAATTTTAGAATTTAAATACATAAAATTTAAAAAAAAAAGAAATAAAATAAAATAGCCTGATCTCTGATCTTGGATCGGCATTGGCAGAAAGATGGTGTAGAAGCTCGGCTCTTCTTCTCGGCACCCGTTGCTTCGAAGCAGCCTTTAACCCATAGCCTGGCTTCGCCCTGTACCAAAGCTTCACCTTGATCGGAGATATTCAATTTTTGATGGCCTGGGGTCCTTTTTATAGAGCTAGGAGGGCTGGATATTTTTTCTAAAGGCAATATGGGACTAATGCCTTTGTAATCATCAAAATACAAATAAATTTGGATAAAATTTGAATCAAAATAGCTCTGATATGACTCTGATAAATCTGATAAAATCCAGCCATTCAATAGGAATCCAACGGTCCAAAAATCATCAAAATCGGATGCAGATAAGCTCAGATCGGGTCGGATTAAATTCTGGCCGTTGGATCGCGCTTGATCGAGGAAATCTGGCCGCAAATCGTGCTTCGGGAGTCTTGATCACCGCCGGCAGCATTCTGGACCGTCGGATCATCGCCTGGATCGAGCGCTGCCGTCCGATGGTGATCCGCGTGATGTTTGTATCTGAATAAAATTCGGAAGCAACCACAGCCGTCCGATCCTGACCGCAAACAACCACATCCGTCCGATCGCACAATAACTGTTCCCATGGACCGCGTGGACCGGCCGCACCGCACACCGCAACCAATCAGCGCCGCTGTTGTCGGACGAAAAGACTAAATTACCCTTGTGAGCCGCGATAAATTTCTGTAGACCCTTAAGGGGTCTAGGTCCACCACGTGGCAATCTCTGATTCGCCGGAATTTGCTGAGCTGGCGGTCCACGCCTAGATCGTGGACCGGCTGATGGCTTCAACGGCTGAGTCGGCTTGATGGCTTGGCTTGGCTTGGTGGCTCGGCTTACGGAGCCGGCTGAGCCGTTTTCTTTTTTTTATTTAATTTTTATTTATTTTATATTCTTTAAAAATTCATATCTTTTTCCATTTTAGCTCCGTTTTACTTGAAATTTATTTCGTTGTGATCAAAAAAATGAGCTCTTTCTATTGATAATAAAATTTTATTTTTTAATTTTTATTATTTTTATTATTTTTTAATTAATTTTTTAATTAATAAAAATATGAATTTTTCAAAAATTATATATAAATTGATTATTAATTCTTAAAAATTAATATAAATTAATTAATAAATTAATACTTTTATTGATGAATTTATGATGTACTTATCACACCCCCCAACTTAAGCTTTGCTCGTCCTCGAGTAAAGAAAGAATTTAGTTTTAAATACCTTTTAACTTTAGAGTTTCGAATTTTACCTAAGCAATTTTCAAAATGGCCATTGATATTCAGTAGAGCTTAAATGAGATATATCATTGGGGTATTAATACTTATCAATAGAAAAATTAAGTAAAGAACATTAAATTTTTCAGAACTTTTTCTAAATTATTCCACTTTTATCTCTGATTTGTCTAAACTTTCATATAGGCAGGTGTATTGCTACTTCCATCCTTCATTTATTAATTTTTATTTTCACATTGCCCACTTTTTGATGCGAATATCATTGCTTACTTAGGCAACGGGACCCGGTTACTCGGTGGGAAACCAATGTTTTTTTTTTTTTTTTTTTTTTTTTTTTTTTTAACGTTGTACCACTATTGAGTGTCTTAACTCCTTAAGCTTTCTATTTGATCCATGTAGCGAGTCTTGGGCCAATGACTCCCAAACCAGTTGGCTTTAGGGCACTAGGTATAGAATACCCCTCGGGCTTACTAGCTCGAATCAAATAGGCTACGAGTTAAGACTAGCTTTACAACGAGCTTCTTTGCCCTTCCCACCTTTTGACGCGAAACTCAATGCTTGCTTAGGCAAAGAGGCCCGGTTACTCAGTGAGAAGTACTTGGAAACTATTTTATTAAAATAAATTTTTATATGAAGAAACGTATAGTTACCCTACACAAGCCTATAAAAAGTAGACTTTTCTTTGATGCTAGTAGAAATAATTAGAAATGCTCCAAGAAAAAAAATTTTTATGTTCTGGACTTAACTCTTTATTGAATTTTCTTAATACTTGATTCCTCAATATCTCATAGATTCTCTGATCTGTGTATCAATTTTCTTTTTAAAAATGCTTAGTTTTAATTCGATTCTTAAGCATAATCAAGTATCTAAATACTAAATACTAACTTTTTCGAGGACTTAAAATTTTAAAATTTTTATTTTTTCTCTCCCCCCAACTTAATCGACATTGTCCTCAATGGAGAAGAAAAAAATAAAGGATGTAATAAAAAACATGGAAGAATACACCTAACTCAGTATTATATATATTTTTTTATTTTTATTTTTTATTTTTTGGTCCAGCACATGCCTTTACAAATTTGAGCTCTCCCTCCAACTTATTCAAATTATCCTAAAAAGAAAATAAGATAAATTAGATAAAAACTAAATATTGGGTTGCCTCCCAACAAGCGCTAAGTTTACCGTCTTCAGCCAGACACAATGTAGCTCACTATCCTGTGTCGAATATTGGATTGACAAATTCCAATGGTTTTGGATTGCCAATCTCAGAAAGTTGAGTTGATTTTTAATCCCATTATTGATATATTCACTGTTAATTTTTGGGATATATTTTATGATTCCATTCTCAGACCCATGTTTATTAAGAATTTACTCCTATTTGTTCTTCTAAAATGCTCATGAATGGAGTTTTAGGAGTTAAGTTTGATTCAATGGGTGCTGGAATGGTGACTAAAGGCGGTTTTAATTCTGGAGGTAAATTAATGTGATCCTGCTTAAACAACTCCATTGACATTTCATTACATGCCTTTTGATTTTTATAAGAAGAACCAGCTTCTAGGGTTGAAGGGAATAGGACATTAGGTTTATAAGTCTCGGGTAAATCATCTATTCTCTTTTCCCTTATTTCTATCTCATTTAAACTGGAACTAGCATCAGTACTAATTCCTGGCTTGGGTTCTTCTATGTGGTTAGTCTCAGTACTAACCAGTTCCTCTAAATTTTTCATTTTGGCTAGCATCAGTACTAGCCTCTCTCACCTGGTCTTGGTATGGGTCCATAAGAATCCTATAGCTTTTAAGTTCAGGAATTACTTTGGTATTCTCAAATTGGAGATTCTTAGATGAAACATTAGATTGATAATTTAATCCAGGTGGTTGGTGGTCATTAGGTGGGTTGTTTGAAATTGGTAGGTTCGGTAGTTGATCTAGTTCTCTCCTCATGTTAGACTCAACTAATTGTCCTATTTGAGCTTCTAGTCTGGCGATAGATTGCTGTTGAGTTAGAATTAATTGTTGAAGTTGGTTAAATCTATCATCAGCTAGATTGGTCTGTTGAGGAGGTGGGTATGAAGGCTGATTATAATATGATGGCTGGTTAAACTGACTAGGCTGACCATTATTATAGGCATAATTTTGATAATTTTGCTCAAGTGAAATTTGGGTCTGAGCCTGAGTCTGTTGGGATGTCCAAGAAAAATTAAAGTTACTCCAATCTGAATTATATGAATTTGAAAATGGGTCATTAATCAATTTGGAGTATCCTTGAGTAGCTTGAACTTGTTCTTGGATAAAATATGGAAACTGTGCAGTCATAGGATATTCACTTACATGATGGGTTGGACTAGCACAGATTGAATAACTCTCCTGATAATTAGAAGATTGTTGACCTAGGGTTAGGAGTTGATCTATTTTCTGATCAAGAAGGTCAACTTTATCTAATTTTTGGACTATTAGATTTATATTAGCCATTTGATTATTATGTTTAATGTGAATCAACCATTCAATTAAGTTCAACTAAATCAGAAAAAGCGATTTCCTACCATGCATGTATTAGTGTAACCCTAATGTATGGTTTTAAAAATTTTTAGAATTTTTTTTATTTATTATTATTATTATTATTTTATTATATTAAAAATTAATTTTTTTTAATTATTTTTATTTGTTAATTTTAATTTAATTTAATTTAATTTAATTATTAATTTTTAGTTAGTTTAATTTTTATTTTATTTTATTTTTATTTTATTTTTAGGAGTAAGAAGAAGAAAGAAAGAAGAGTTCTAAAGAAGAGGTCCTAAGGAGTCCTAGAACTAAGAAGAAAGAGAAGAATTAGGTTTAATTAGGTTTGATGTTGGTTAGCAATCAAGTTGGTCAATCAATCCTGACTAAGGGTTATCCTAGATCTAGACAGCTCCTAACTGCCAAGGTCACCTTCAAGCCCTCCAAGTGTAGGATTAGCCAATCAACTAGCCAGGTAAGTGTAAGGTTCGGTGGGAGTCCCCCCGTTGCTTGCCTTAGACACCAATTGTGCTTGGCCAGGTAAGCGAACGGAACCAATTAGAAACCACCTTCCTTCGGGCCCAATCGTCCCTGAACCACTTTCCTAGACACCAGTCAAATTGACTTATCCTAACCCGGTTCAACTCTTAGGATTCCTTATCCTATTGAGCTCGAGTTCCTAGGGTTGATGTCTAATTGATTTTAAAATTAAAGGCTTAGGTCAATGCAGGATGCTGGTTGGTTGTTTGTGGGCTAAGGAAGGGTGATCAAATCCCCACCTTATCTTGTTTAATTGGGTTGTGCCCTTAATTTGATTTAATATGAATATGCAAAAAAAAAAAAAAAATTCAATCAAAGGGTTTCTATGCAATTTAAACTAGATGCATGTAACTAATTGAATTCTGAAAGGCTTACCTTGCCTCCAGCAATCACCAAAAAAAATAAAAATAAAAATAAAAATAAAACTAATATGATGCATGCTCTAAACAGTTAGGGTTTCTAATCTTATCATGAGGCTTTTAATTAGGTTTAAATGGAATATTTTTTTAAATTAATTTAAAAATAAAATAAATAAATAAATAAATAAAAAGAAAAGAGGACTAGGGTTAGGATTGATCTTCACCAAAATTAGATGCTTTCTTCGTTTTCTCCTTTTTTTTCTAAAAAAATAAAAAAAAATTAGTAAGCAATATTAAAAAAATATAATTAATTTACAAAAAAAATCAAAGAAATCAAAGAAAAAAATAGCATCTATTCCTTCCCCGGCAACGGCGCCAAAAACTTGGTGCATTTGCCGAATTATTTTTATTTATAAATCAAAGAAATCAAAATCAAAAATCAAAAACTTCCCGGCAACGGCGCCAAAAACTTGATAGGAACGCGATGTTGTCGTTAAGACACCGTGTTTATCAGTTTAATCCGACTTCTTAAAATCATTGAAAATGCGTAGATAGTAGTGAGTCGGGTCGAATCCACAGGGAAGGTAGTATTTTAGATTTGAAATCTTTGATTTTTAAAAAAAAAAAAAAAAAAAGAGTTTTCGAGATCAAAAGTGAAGTCGGAAAATAAAAAGCAAAAATTAAAAGGATGCAGGAATTTAAACTTGGTACTAAGATCTACTAGTTAGATCTTAGCATCTACTTGCAATAAAATAAAAGCAATAATTAAAGTGCAGAAATTAAATTACAATAAAAATTAAAAAGCAAGAAATTAAAATGCAAAAATAAAATTTTTATTAATTAAAATTTTAGAATTTAAATACATAAAATTTAAAAAAAAAAGAAATAAAATAAAATAGCCTGATCTCTGATCTTGGATCGGCATTGGCAGAAAGATGGTGTAGAAGCTCGGCTCTTCTTCTCGGCACCCGTTGCTTCGAAGCAGCCTTTAACCCATAGCCTGGCTTCGCCCTGTACCAAAGCTTCACCTTGATCGGAGATATTGATTTTCTGATGGCCTGGGGTCCTTTTTATAGAGCTAGGAGGGCTGGATATTTTTTCTAAAGGCAATATGGGACTAATGCCTTTGTAATCATCAAAATACAAATAAATTTGGATAAAATTTGAATCAAAATAGCTCTGATATGACTCTGATAAATCTGATAAAATCCAGCCATTCAATAGGAATCCAACGGTCCAAAAATCATCAAAATCGGATGCAGATAAGCTCAGATCGGGTCGGATTAAATTCTGGCCGTTGGATCGCGCTTGATCGAGGAAATCTGGCCGCAAATCATGCTTCGGGAGTCTTGATCACCGCCGGCAGCATTCTGGACCGTCGGATCATCGCCTGGATCGAGCGCTGCCGTCCGATGGTGATCCGCGTGATGTTTGTATCTGAATAAAATTCGGAAGCAACCACAGCCGTCCGATCCTGACCGCAAACAACCACATCCGTCCGATCGCGCAATAACTGTTCCCATGGACCGCGTGGACCGGCCGCACCGCACACCGCAACCAATCAGCGCCGCTGTTGTCGGACGAAAAGACTAAATTACCCTTGTGAGCCGCGATAAATTTCTGTAGACCCTTAAGGGGTCTAGGTCCACCACGTGGCAATCTCTGATTCGCCGGAATTTGCTGAGCTGGCGGTCCACGCCTAGATCGTGGACCGGCTGATGGCTTCAACGGCTGAGTCGGCTTGATGGCTTGGCTTGGCTTGGTGGCTCGGCTTGCGGAGCCGGCTGAGCCGTTTTCTTTTTTTTTATTTAATTTTTATTTATTTTATATCTTTCAAAATTCATATCTTTTCCATTTTAACTCCGTTTTACTTGAAATTTATTTCGTTGTGATCAAAAAAATGAGCTCTTTCTATTGATAATAAAATTTTATTTTTTAATTTTTATTATTTTTTATTATTTTTTTAATTAATTTTTTAATTAATAAAAATATGAATTTTTCAAAAATTATATATAAATTAATTATTAATTCTTAAAAATTAATATAAATTAATTAATAAATTAATACTTTTATTGATGAATTTATTATACTTATCAACATCCAACAAATCCCTAGGAAGGAGAACACGAGAGCTGACCTCCTCTTTAAGCTATTCACCTTAGCCCCAAGTGAACTACCAAAAGAAGTCCTTTTTTAGATCCTATAGTACCCGAGTTTGGAAGATCTCCAGGCAATAATGCAAGTTGATCATGAGCCCAGTTGGATCGATCCATTGATAGCATATCTCAAGAAAGGGATTCTTCTCAAAGATTATAAAAAAGCTTGAAAGTTAAGAAATCAAGCTTTCTGCTATATTTTGTATGAAAATAAGTTGTATAAGAGGTTGTACTCATTACCACTCCTTAATTGTCTCCGACCTTCAGAAACTAGTAATGCCTTGAGGGATGTTCATGAAGGGATTTGTGGAAATCATCTGGGGGCGAGATCTTTATCATACAAATTACTCCATCTAGGGTACTATTAGCCAACAATGCATCAAGATGCGGTGGATTATGTAAGAAAATACGATGGGTGTCAAAGAAACATGAACATTTAGAGATAGTTGAGTTCATAGCTTACACCACTGATCACTCCGTGGCCATTCACACAATGAGGGATGAATATACTTGGATCTTTTTTCATGGCAACTAGGCAGCAAAAGTTCCTGCTGGTGGTAGCGGATTATTTCATTTAGTGGGTTAAAGCCAAACCTCTAGCAAAAATTACTGAAGTCAAAGTATAGTACTTCATCTAGAAGTCAATTATTTGCATGTTTGGTCTACCTCGGATGATAATCATCGATAATGGGCATCAGTTCATAGGTGTGAAGTTTGCGGAATTCTGCAAGGATCTAAATATATCTCACCACTTCACGTCAGTGGCTTATCCGCAAGCGAATGATGAGGCAGAAGTGACAACAGAACTTTGCTTCAAGGGATAAAGACTAGGCTTGAAAGAGCAAAAAGAACTTGGATGGACGAACTCTATCATGTGCTCTGGACTTATTGAATTACTCAAAGATCATCCACTAGAGAAATGCCCTTTGCGTTGGCTTTTAGAATAAAGGCAGCTATCCTGGTCGAACTTGAACTTTTCTTAGCACAAGTAAAGGCCTACAATGAATAAAGCAACTCGCGAGACCTTAGAGCTAACCTTGATTTGCTGGAAGAAAAGAGGAAAAGGCCTAGATCCTAATGGCCGCTTACAAGCAAAGGGTAGTCCGCTACTACAACTCGAGGGTCAAAAGCAAGACCTTCAGAATAGGAGATCTTGTACTTCGGTGAGCAGATGTTTTGCAGCCTCAAAATTGGGAAAAGCTAGCACCAAATTAGAAAGATCCTTACGAGGTGGTGGAAATCATCCGATCGAAAATATATTATCTAAAAAAACTCAGAGGATCAATGCTCCCACAATCTTGAAATTCAAAAAATCTATGAATGTACTATCAGTAATTCCATCTTAATAAAACTTCTTTATTTCAATAATTCATTTCTTGGTGCAAAATCATATGATGATAGAAAATGACTTAATCAGACTTCGTCCTAACAAAGAAAGGCCAATCCCATCAGGAACAGGAGGAGAGCCTCGTCTTGATGGGGAGACCAAGAAAGGCCAACCACATTAGGAACATGAGGAGAACCTTATCCTGATATGGATAAGACTTTTAATTATTTAAGATAGGAGGTGGAAAGAGGCCCTTACAACGATCCTTTTGTGCCTCTATGACTTTGTTAGGAATAGGAGGAGGACCTCGTCCTAACAAAAAAAGGTTAACCCCATCAAGAATAAGAGGAAAGCCTCATCCTGACGGGGGGATTAAGAGAGGCCAATCTTGTCACGAATAGGAGAAGAATCTCATCCTGACATGGATGAAGACCATCAATTATTTAAGATAGGAGATGGGGAGAAGCCTTTACATTGGTCTTTTTATGCCCCTACGACTTTGTTAGGGACAGGAGAACCTCATCCTAATAAAAAAAACCAACCCCATCAGAAACAGGAGGAGAGCCTCATCCTAACGAGAGAATCAAGAAAGACCAATCGTATCAGAAACAGGAGGAGAACCTCATCCTGCCACGAATGAAGACCTTCTATTATTTAAGATAGGAGGTGGGAAGAGGCCCTTACAACGGTCCTTTTTGCCTCTATGATTTTGTTAGAGACAAGAGGAGGACCTCACCCTAAAAAAGAAAGACCAACCCCATTAGGAGCAGGAGAAGAGCCTCGTTCTGATAGGGGGACCAAGAAAGGCCAACCATATCAAGAACAGGAGGAGAACCTCGTCTTGACATGGATGAAGATCTCTAGTTATTTGAGATAGGAGTTGGAAAGAGGCCCTTACAACGGTCCTTTTGTGTCCCTATGACTTTGTTAGGGACAGGAGGAGGATCTCGTCTTAACAAAGAAAGACCAACCCTATTCAGGAATAGGAGGAGAGCCTCGTCCTGATAGGGAGACCAAGAAAGGCCAACCATATCAGGAACAGGAGGAGAATCTCATCCTGACATGGATAAAGATCTTCGATTATTTAAGATAGGAGGTGGAGAGAGGCCCTTACAAAGGTCCTTTTATGCCCCTATAATTTTATTAAGGATAGGAGGAGGACCTCGTCCTAACGAAGAAAGGCCAACCCCATCATGAATAGGAGGAGAGCCTCATCTTGATGGGGGGATCAAGAAAGGCCATCCGAGTCAGGAACAAAAGGAGAACCTCTTTTTGACATGGATGAAGACCTCCGGTTATTTAAGATAGAAGATGGAGAGAGGCCCTTACAACAGTCTTTTTGTGCCCCTATAATTTTGTTAAGAACAGGAGAAGGATCTTGCCCTAATGAAGAAAGGTAACCCTATCAGGAATAGGAGGAGAACCTCGTCCTGATGGAGGAACCAAAAAAGATCAAGCATATCAGGAACAGGAGGAGAACCTTATCCTGACACAAATAAAAATCTCTGATTATTTAAGATAGGAGGTGGAGAGAGATCCTTTCAATAGCTCTTTTGTGCTCTTATGACTTCATTAGGGATAGGAGGAGGACCTCGTCCTAACGAAGAAAGGCCAACCTCGTTAGGAATAGGAGGAGAGCTTCATCCTGATTGAGAGACGAAAAAAGGCCAACCATATCAGGAACGAGAGGAGAACCTCATCCTGAAATGGATGAAGACCTTCGATTATTTAAGATGGGGGGAGGAAGGAGGCCTTTACAATGGCCCTTTTATGCCCTATGACCTTGTTAGTGATAGAAGAAGAACCTCATCCTAACAAAAGCAAAGGACAACCATGTCAGAAATAGGAGAACCTCATCCTGACACGGATGAAGGCCTCCTATTATCTAAGGCAAAGAGAGAAGAAGTCAATAGACGTCAAATCCATGTAAGACGAAAAGATAATTGAAGAAAATATTATTTTATTAAAATTGAAAGGTGTTACAAAGTGAAGATCTATAAGACCATACAAAAGAAAAAGGTAAAATAAGATGGATGAAGTCCTAAGAAGGACCTGATTCCTCAGAACTCGGACTACCACTTTCCACCATTGCTAAAGATTGCTTCAAGCTAGCAATCTCTTCTTCAAGCTCCTTCATTTTCAATAGACTCTCTATGAATAATTTATCGACCATCGAAAATTGTCTTTGGCCTCCCGCAACTATTTTCTTAAAACTTCAGATTTGGCCTCTACATCTTTGACAGCTTGTGGCCGTAAGCTAGTTGAATCTTCAGCTGTTGAAGCTTGGTCAATTCCTTCACCAATGTCACTGATAAAGTCTCCAAAGAGTTCCTTAGGGAGAAAAGTTCATCTGACTCCCTATTCAAACTGGCCATTGACCTCTCCGTCAATTGCCTTTTAAGACCAGATATCTTCTCATCTGCTCTTTGAAGTTATTGCTGGAGGCTGGCAATTTCATTATTCTGGTTGAGCTTGAGATTCTTAAGCAAAACCTCAGCAACTTGGAGTTGACCTTGAAGCTCAGAGAATCTTTTGAACCAATTCCAACCGGACTCCTCTCGATCGATCGACCACGCCGAGCTTCCTTCCCATAATCAAATTTTCTCCTTCACCACATTTACTTTAGCTTCAAGGGAGCAAGCCTTGGCTGTCAAAGTTCAGGATTTATTGCTTGCACACTTTTTGACCTCCTTAAGCTCTTCATTTAAGTGAAACTTTTTTATATTATATTTTCTAAATAATTGTCTGGATGATTGATGCAGATAGTTAATTTTAGTGGCAGCATTGATGTAATCCTTCTTTGATTTTTTAAGTTCGTCCTTGGCATTCTCCAATTTTCTCTTAAGATGATGAACTTCCCTCCTTAGGCTCTGTACGTGAGCCTTCAAGAGATGTTGTGGTTTCAACTCACTCTGATACCAAACTGTTGGAATATCAGCTACTCTGATATCGCTTGTTAAAGATCTAGTACCAAATTATTATGGCAGAAAGAAGAAAAAAATAAAATAAAAAAATAATTAAGTACGTGGATCAGCCTAAAGGCTCACCTCCATGGGGCATGCAAAGCTTCACTATGAAAGAGAAAAATAGGTACAAGAAGAGAGCATCCATTCTCAACTCATCATACAAAAATCTCTCTCAACTAGAAGCTATCCTCACAAAAGCTCTCTTAGAATTTCAAGTAGACCCACAGAAGTTATAAGATTCTCTGCCCTCATAGCCTCCTCGCTTGATGCTATGCACCAGTTGCTTCTCTCTCTCGTGGGCTGCACGTACTCGGTGCTCTACTAAACTTCTCTTGATGACTGTCTGAGCCTCTTTACATGCCACTCACGCCATACGCACCACCTTTTTTGCTCCATAGCACCTCAGTCCTTTAAATAGGATGAGAATCCTCTTCTCAGTAGTTCATAGGAGTCCTAATAGAGCTTGTTCTCCTAATATGAGTCAAACATATCCTTGATGGAGTCTTGGAATATTTTCCAACCTTCAGATCATGATCGCAACCCTCCATGGCCACTAGATCCTATGGTCCATGCGCAACTCCCATAGATCCCTTGGATTAATCATAATCCAAGTCCAAACAGAAAAAATCTCATCGTGTTCTATTCGCCTCCATCAAGCTGACTCGATCAGGGATCGAGCTGACTCGATTACATCTTGTCCGAACTCCTACTATCTATCTACCTGTGAGAGCCAACTCGACTGTGGTTTGAGCTAGCTTGATCTCAATCTGAGCAAGCTCGATTGCGTATCAGAGCCAACCCAACTGCTGTGCTAAAAATTGATTCTCTTCTTACTGTGGATTGAATTCGAGGCATCAAATTCTAACAATCTCTACCTCAACTCGACATTCGACCTCCACTTAACTTTGAGAGCTTGTGATCCATCTCGCCCGCATGCTCTGGGGCATGCCTGCTGATCATGGATGGATAAACGTGAGAGTCGAGCCAGGCCACTCAATCCCATCTCCATCAATGGCTATGATCCTCCTGACCTAAGATCTGCTCGAAAAATTCTTCTACGATAATAGGAACTTCACTCTACGATGTTGCCTCTCATCCTCTTAAGTCTCCCATCTCATGCTCGATCTATCTCCACCTAGAGCTCTACCTTGCACTGGACTCCCTCTGGCTCCTAAAGCTCCACCTTGCACTGGGCTTCCTGCTAGATAGTAATATCCTCTTATCTTCTTCTTTCCCTTCAGTATTATCCTATCGTCATGCATGACCTTCAGGATTCCTCCATCAGCTTTTCATCTAAAGCCGGTCAAACCCAGTTTGCTCAATGAGATTAGATTCTTCTTAAAGCTGGGAATGTATCGAACCTCACCCAACTTCTTTACTATTCCATCATAGAGCTTCATGCTAACCATGCTACTGCCTTTGATCTCATAGCTCGATCCATCTAGCAGGAACACAATGCCCTCACTGATCTTCAAGGAGTCAAACATCTCCTCTCTGCAACATATATGACAGGAACAAGCAAAATTCATAATCCACTGGGAGGAAGAAGTAGATACCTCACCAGTAACTAGAAGGACATCATCACTACCTTTTATATCACTACTGGCCATCGCTATAGTAGCTCTCCTTCGATCCTTAAGTTATGGGCAATCCTTGACTCGATGCCCCAACTCATCGCACCTATAGCATTTGATCTTGCTAGGATCCCTCGTCTTGGACCTGGATCATCCTTCTCACAATCCTCTATCGCTCCGTCCACTACCTCCTGCCCCTCTAGAAACTACCAAAGCTGAGCTCTCGCCATCTAAGCTTGAAGCTCGATTCTCCCTCTTAAGAACCCCATTCTAGAGTATCGCTGTAGTGACCTCATCTATTTTGATGGTGCTCTTTTTTACTAGAAGAGCAGTCACCAAGAACTCATATGAAGGAGGGAGCAATGCTAGCAAGACCAATTTCCTGGTCTTCTCCTTAATATTTTTACCAATGCTGAGGAGGTCGGTGAGGGTCTTCTGAAAGTTGGATAGATGCTTCTGCACGCTCTGACCTTCGTCCATCTATAGTTGGTATAACTGCTCCAAAAAAATAACATATTGGTAAACGACTTCGCCATGTACAACTCCTCGAGCTTCGACCATAATATCATTAGAAAAGTCTCACCAAGTATATGAATCACCACATCATTTGCTAGGTACAAGCGGATCGTGCTTACTACCTGCATCTAGATCCACTTCCAATCCTTCACCTCTACGGTGGCTGGCATCTCGTCATACATAAGAGCATTGATCAATCCATATTGGATGAGAACATCCTTTATCCTTGCTTACCATAAGAAGAAATTATCCTTTCCATCAAATCTATTGATCTTCATCTTGATTGTGCTCATCTTCTCCATATTATTCAATCTCTATCCACTGCTATAATCTATGCTCCGATACTATCTGACTCTGATACCAATTATTTTGGTATCAACTCACTTTGATATCAAACTATTAGGATATCAGCTACTCTGATATCGCTTGTTAAGGATCTAGTACCAAATTATTATGGCAGAAAGAAGGAAAAAATAAAATAAAAAAATAATCAAGTACATGGATTAGCCTAAGGGCTCGCCTCCATGGGGCATGCAAAGCTTCACTATGAAAAAGAAAAATAGGTACAAGAGGAGAACATCCACTCTCAACTCACCGTACATAAATCTCTCTCAACTAGAAGCTATCCTCACAAAAGCTCTCTTAGAATCCCAAGGAGATCCATAGAAGCTACAAGATGCTCTGCCCTCATAGCCTCCTCGTCGGATGCTATGCACCTATTGCTTCTCTCTTGCAGGCTGCACGTACTTGGTGCTCTGCCAAGCTTCTCTCGATGGCTGTTTGAGCCTCTCTACATACCTCTCACACCACACACACCATTTTTTTTGCTCCATAGCACCTCAACCCTTTAAATAGGATAAGAATCCTCTTCTCAGCAATTCATAAAAGTCTTAACAGGACTCGTTCTCCTAATATGAGTTGAACATGTTCTTGATGGAGTCTTGAAATATTTTTCAACCTTCAAATCATGACCACAACCCTCCATGGCCGCTAGATCCTATGGTCCATGCGCAACTCTCATAGACCCTTGGATTAATCACAATCTGAGTCCAAATAAAAAAAATTCCATCGTGTGCTATTCGCTTTCGTCGAGCCGACTCGATCAGGGGTCGAGCTAGCTCGATTGCATCTCGTCTGGACTCCTACTATTTATCTGCCTGAGAGAGTCGGCTCGACTGTGGTTTGAGTCAGCTCAACTGCGTATCAGAGTCAGCCCAACTATTGTGCTAAAAACTAATTCTCTTCTTGCTGTGAGTCAAATTTGAGGTGTCAAATCCTAACAAAAAAATGCCCTGAGGAAGGTGACCGACATCAATAGGAGACTACACTCAAAGCATAAAAGTGTCACCACATAGATTTCATAGAAGAAAAAACTCATTTACAAAATTAACTTCATTAATCAAAATGTTCTTAATACAGGAAGAAAAAATAAAAAAGAGAGAATACAAATATAGGATGTCTCAGACCTTCGAAAGAATAGTGGAAGAGTTCTATGCAGCCTTAGTCGGTGCGAGCCCTTTAATAGTGGCAAGTACAAGCAAGGTTGGAGGTGTGGTAGAAGCTGGCTCGATGGGTGGAGCATCGGTCATAGTGATAGATGGATCTGCCACCTCCTCAAGAGCTCCTTCATATAAGAAGTCTAGGTCGAGCTTCGAGAATTTGTTAGCCATCCGTTCCTCGTAGAGCTCGTGACCTTTATTGAAGGCCTTCTAGCTAAACTTGATGTTCAGGCCTCTCATCTCAGAGGAGACCATGAACTCTTCTATCGCCCAAGCCATCGCCTCCGAGACCTACCACGAAATCTACTCCTTTAATTCAGCGATCATAGCTTCGACTCTTCTTCTTCACTCTTCCTTCTGGCCAAAAGCAGTTCTCAACTCCTTCGATGCCTCTTTCTCCTTGTAGAGTGCCTTCTAAAGAACCTCGACCTCGATGGTTTTATTCTTCAAGGAGTGATCAACCTCATCTCGCTCCTTAATAAGGTGCTCAACCTCAACTTGGTGATCCTCATAAGCCTTTTCCAATTTCGAGCTCAGGTGGTTTAGGGATCGGATGTAGCCCAGCAACTGATGGCACGTCTATTCAAAAATGTATTTATGATAGCAAAATCAGCGATGCAGATAAGGAAATATTGAGAAAGTTAAAAAGGACAAAGAAAAGGACAAAGTGACTACCTCGAGAAAGGATCTGAGTGAATCCCAAGCACGTTGGTCGACATTGGCATCCACAATCCTGTCAACCACTTTAGGTATAGTGAACCCGTCGACCAGACCCTGGACGACTTCATGATTGTTAAAGGAGTTCTCCCCCATTTTCTCATTGGAGCTGTTGGGCTCATTATGGTGGACCTTCCGTTGGGATTTTGTCACAGCCCTCCTAGTCCTCTTCTTCCCTACCTCCTTCTCCCTTCCAAGGAGAGGCTTAAGACTTGGGCTTCAGCGGGGGGACTCAATGGCATTGAAGGATCAACAACCTCGGTAATGGGTCCGAGCTCAAAAGTGGGAGGAACTTCAGCTTCGAGAACAATTTCTAGGGTACCCATGGCACTAACTGGAACTATGAAAATTGGGATATCGACCCTCGCTTTCTTCGAGCTCTCACTCGATGCCTTTTCTTTTCTTTTATAGGCTGGAAGTCCCCTCATGAGCATCTCAACCGACTGGCAATCCATTTTTACAACAAAGAAGATAAAAATATAGTCAAAAAAAAAGAAGAGAGAGAAGAAAAGAATAAAAAAGAAAGTTAACCGGCAACTTCGGTCGTGTACCTGTTGGATTCAAGGGGCTAAGGCCGAGATTGAATAGGATTTGTTTTTTGATTAGCTCAGATACAAGAGGAGTTTGAAAATCCTTAATTTTGCTAACCAACTCCTGGTCCTCTTTTTCTAACCCCGGGGCTCAATGGATGGAATCCCTTAGATTGCCCTAAGATGGAAGCCCTAAATCTAAGGTCAGGCAAGAAATGAAAACAAACTTCTCTCTAGTTGTGGATCGAGGAGGGGGCACCCTTAAGCAACCCCTTCTTACCGAACGGGGGTGAGACATACCATCAGTCCTTCATAGTAGGATGGTCCTTAAGGATAAAGTAAGTTCAGAAAAGCAAAGTAGTAGGCCAAACCTCGGTGGATACACAGAGAGCAAGGAACTCGACAATGAACCTAAAGGAATTTGGCACTATAGAAGCTAAAGAGATGTCTAGAAAATGAAAAAGAGAAACTACGAAAGCGGGGAGAGGAAGCCATAATCCGATGTGAAATGCCTCCAAATACAAGCAGAATCAACCTGGAGGAGGGACACAAGCTTGGCCACTCGGTCTAGAAAGTTTCAGCTCATACTCAACAGGCACCCCATACTGGATCTTGATTAGTGGTAGATTTTCAATGGTTAAGGAGCAAGGGATGGTCCCTGGTATGAAGTTTGGCCAGGGTGCTATCCTAGATTCACCTTCCATTCTAACCTCTAGATTTTGAGAATTTAGATTGGACGAACCCCTAGAACCGCTAGACCAGAAAACCTTGGATGACATCTAGATCATATTAAATCAAATAAAATCCTTAAAAAAAACTCAGGAAAAGGGAGTGATGAAAACTTGAGGATGAGGAACGGCTGTACCCACCCAAAGAAACTTGAAGAAACTCGAAGAATGCAAGGAAGCTAGAAATCAAAAAGATAAGGACGAGAGACTGACCTAGAGCAAAACAAAAAACTTGAGAAAGAGGTCGAAAAGATGGAAGACGATCGAGAAAGACGTCAACGATCGGAGAGGTCATGGGAGAATAGGGGTGACGAAGGTAGAACACTCAGAGATGATGGAAGATGGAGAAGGGAGGAGAAGAAAGGGCATGTATGAAGGTAAGAAGCCATTGGAGAAGAAGAGGTTAACATAGAAGATCAGGGGCATGGGGAGTTGCGATTACGGGATTTCTTCAACCAACCACAATCCGCTACGTATCCCACTCACACCTGCCGCTTGACAAAATATTAATTATGCCATACATAGAGCTCTATGCCAGACATATTCTCAAAGAGGATTACCTATTCAAGTCATTCTGCAGTAAAGCCCCAGCGCCAATTTGGAAAAAGGACAAAAGGTTCCATTCTCCAAAAGTGGGAAGCTGCCAAGAGACTTCGACTTCGACAACTTTTCTATATTTTCTTTGTTCAAAATTCAAACTCAAAAGTAGGAGGATAGGTATTAGGGGAAAAAATAGTTTTCGCCAAAGTCCTTGGCCAAGGTCTTTAACCATCGGCCTTCATCCATTGAAAATTACCAATTCTCCCAGCTACAAGATTATACTACAGGACCTCTCAACAACACATGCAAGTTTGATGGCACGGTCCTAAACAGTAGGTGGACGAACTTCCTCCAGTCGCGCTCCTTTCAGATGAACTTCCTCTAGTTATGGTCCTTCTGAACGAACTCCCCCAATCGTGCTCCTTTCGGATGGACTCCTCCAGTCACTCTTCTTTCGAACAAATTCATCCCAGTCGGTAGGCAAACTTCTCTCAGTCTATCCTTGTCTAGTCAAACTCCTTTCAGTCGCCTAGAAGGACCTTGTCATCCATGCAAGTTCAGCTCCCAATTCAACACAAATCGATCTACACGCGGACAACCTTAGAGGAGTTCGAACTTCTCTAGAATTGTCATAATTTGAAGCCCTTCACTGCCAACATCATTCCATCCAAACCTCAACTATTAAATCTCAATGAATTGGCATGTCGCGATAATGAACACCACCCTCTATATCAAACTTCACATGGCCCCCAGCAGCCCACCACTCGATGGTTATGGCTATCACCATCAGTTTGTTACATGCTCCATCTATAAAAGAGATCCTTCATATACGTTTTCCTCCAAGCTCTCTTCTTCTTTCCATTACTCTACCTCTTTATATCCTAAGCATTCCATTCCAGTTGGCTGAAAAATTAACTTGAACATCGAAGGATCCTATCAGAGTCACCCACCTCCGATTTTGGACTTTATTTTGCAGGTCCTGTCAGCAGCCTTGCCTCCTCCACTCTAGCTACCTCTGGCATCCTCACAAATTTTGGCACCAATAATATTTAAATCTAATTTATATCTTAAATCAATTAGGAATTGGGTGCACTCAAGTCCTAATCAAATAAAAAATTATTCTCCCTTGTAATTGGCTTATCTCATAAACTAATTAGACTTGACCTAATCAAGTCCAAAATAATTCTAATTGAATCTAATTTAATTAGATTTGATCTTAGCCCTAATGCTCAGTTAAATTGAGTCAAGTAGCAATCCAATTGCTAGTTAATCCTCCTACAATACTTGCACTTGATCAATCATCAATCATATTGATAATTTGATCATTAAATCATTCTTAATCATTGATCAACCATCCGATCAGATAGTAATCTTTTATGTGTGTGATCCTATATGTTCGAACCTAAGCTAGTAGCATAAGAATAAATTTTTGTACTAATTAAAATAACCATCTAGCAATGATACCAGACATTCGGATAGATTGAATATATGTAAAGCAACATTTTTAGAATCCTGGCCTATGTTTACTATATAATTCATTCCTTTGATCCTTAATGCTCAGGATGACTTCAAGTTAACTATCAATACTCAAAATGGTTCATTCATATTATATTTTGTAATCCCATGACTCCTCATGAGGATTATCTAGGTCTAGGTTTTGCTTAATTGAAATACAGTGAGATATTCGCTTCTGAAATTAATCAGGAGTGGTTAATTCCATCTTAGCTCATGCACCGACTTAGCAAGTACTTGACTGTACCTAGAAATCTTCCATCACTGTATTAGAAATATAGATAGTCCAGCACCAAAGTGTAGTGAGTTGCTTACAAGTCATCATGGTAATCTTAGATTGGAGGGATACTTATATTCATTCATCTTTTGCTAATTACTCTTGATAGTAGAGTACTATATTGGTCATGTTTAGTATAGATATACTCCTACATCTTACCTGCATACCATACTAGTGTCTCCACACCACTTGATTATGAGAAAAATCAATGCATATAGCATACAGCGATCTATACTCAATCAGTTATTATCCTAATTAATAACCTATCATTTGATCGTGAATAATTTTAAAAACCATCCGATAAATTCTTCTTTATCGATTACTTATGGTTCTAAGGACTTCCTCATAACATAGAAGTTCATTTAAGAAAGATAGATAATTTATGATGAATAAGCCAAATAACTTTTATTAATTGATAATTTATATATAAATTACAATCATCTACAACTTAGATGATTGGCTTTAAGACATATTTTCTAACAGGACGTGGAGAAAGGATCATAAAGTTACTTACTCTGGTACATTCAGATGTCTACAGTCCATTTGATTTTCTGGTTGAGGAGGTTTTGTCTACTTTATTATCTTTATTGATGATTTTTATCAATATGGGTATGTGTACCTTATGCATCATAATTTTGAGGTCTTTGAAAAGTTCAAAAAATTCAGATATGAAGTAAAAAAATAGATCAAAAAATCTCTTAAGGTTCTTCGATCAAATCGAGGAGGCGAATATCTTATTAGAAAATTTCTAGACTATCTCAAGGAACATGGTATAGTCTCATAGTGGACTCCGTCTGGAATGCCTCAACTCAACGGAGTTTCAGAATGAAAAAATAGACCCTATTAGATGTGGTCCATTACATGATGAGCTTCATAGACCTTTTCATTTTTCTTTGGAGACATAGTCTTTTAACAACTATTATTTACTGAATATGATTTCTTCTAAAACTGTTCCTACAACATCATATGAGATGTGGCATAATAAGAAATTGAGTCCAAGTCATCTCAAGATTTGGGGTTGTCCAGCCCATATCAAAAAAAAAAATAGATAAATAAGCTAGAATCTAGGTCTCTTAGAGCTCGTTTTATCGGATATCCTAAAGAGTCATTAGAGTATTTTTTCTATCTTCCAGAAGACCATGATACGATTGTGAGTCAACATGCTATCTTTCTTGAGAAATAGTTTATTCAAGATGGAAGCATGGGAAGATAGATTAGGCTCGAGGAGAAAATCTCTTAAGAATAATGAGCTAAGGAACCTGAGAAACCATTCAGTCTGAGTTGATCCACACACTTCCTCCTTCACCTCGTAAGTCAAGTAGGGTTTGTTATCCTCCTGAGAGATATTTAGGTATTGTTTTAAAGAATGTAGAGAAAATATTCCTCATAAAAGATGAGATACATGGAGATGATCCCAAAACCTATGATGAGGCAATATCATATATCAACTCTGAGAAATGGTTAGAGGCAATGAAGTCAGAAATTAACTCAAAGCGCTCGAACCAAGTCTGGACCTTGGTAGATCCATCTGAAGGTATTATACCTATTGAGTATAAATGAATCTTTAAGAGAAAGATTGGTGTAGATAAAAATGTAGAGACATTCAAAGCTAGGCTAGTGGCGAAAAAATATAGTCAATGCAAAGGCATTGACTATCAGGATACCTTCTCGCAGTAGCCATGCTTAAATCCATCTATACACTACTTGCTGTTATAGCATATTTTGATTATGAAATAAAACAAATGGATGTGAAAATGGCATTTTTAAATAGATATCTTAAGAAAGATATCTATATGGAACAGTCGCTTACTTTCACCTCTAGTGATAGTAATCATATAGTTTGCAAGCTACAAAGGTCCATTTGTAGACTTAAGCATGCATCTCAAAGCTGGAATGCTTGTTTTAATGATGTGATAAAATTATTTTGATTTCATTAAGAGCAAGGAGGAGCTATGTGTTTTCAAAATGGTCAATCGGAGTGCTATTATCTTCCTCATATTGTATATGGATGACCTCCTCCTAATTAGGAATGATATTTTTATGTTGACCTCGATCAAAATTTGATTATCTAAGAATTTTTCAATGAAAGACCTAGATGAGGCATCCTTTATTTTTGGGATTAAGGTTTATAGAGATAAATCAAGGAGGATGCTAGGTTTGTCAACATAAAAATATCATTAAGGAGGTGCTGAAGAGATTCAACATGGAAAACTCCTAAAGGGATCTTGTACCCTTCAGATATGGTATTCATCTCTCCAAGAAGATGTGTCGCAGTAGAGCAGGACTGGACCATCAATGGAGGGTGCTACTTTGAGCTTGGTGATGAACTTCCTCAGCCACATAGCTTTCTTTGCTGCATCTGATGCTGCCATATACTCTGCTTCATAAACAGAGTCAGCCACTATATGATGCTTGAAATTTTTTCAGCATATGGCTCTACCATTTAGAATAAAGATATATCCCGACACACTTTTACTGTCATCTAGTCAGATTGAAAGCTGGAGTTTGTAAACCCCATAAGTTTCAGATCTGACTCACCATAAACCAACCATTGGTCCTTAGTATTTTTCAAGTACTTAAGGATGGTTTTAACCACCTTCTAATGTTCTCTAGGGCCAGACTAGTATCTACTCACCACTCCTAGTGAGTATGCCACGTCTGATCTCATACATATCATTGCATATATACTAGATTCCACTACCAAAGCATATGGGATTCTACTCATACGCTCTCTCTTTAAAAGTTATTGAACAATCTTTCTTAGAGAGAGAAATTTCTTGGCCTATCGGGAGATAGCCCTTTTTAAAATTCTCCATGCTGAACCTCTTCAGCACAGTTTCTATGTATGTGGACTGGGATATACCAAGCATCCTTTTAGATCTATTCCTATAAATCTTCATCCCTAGGATGTAGGATGCTTCACCTAAGTCTTTCATGGAGAACTGTGATGACAATCAGACTTTTATTCCTTGTAGTGCAGGGATGTCATTTCCGATTAAGAGAATGTCATCTACGTACAAAATAAGGAATACCACTGCTGGACCATTTGTCCATTTGTAAATGCAGGATTTTTCTCTATTCTTAACGAAGCCATGCATTTTGATCACTTTATCAAAATGCATGTTCCAACTCTGAGATACCTACTTCAATTCATAAATGGATCTCTGAATCTTGCACACCTTAGACTCATTTGTGGATGTGAACCCTTTAGGTTGTATCATATACACCTCTTCAGTAAGCTCTCCATTTAGAAAAGCTATCTTCACATCCATCTGCCAGATCTCATAGTCCAGATGGACAACAATGGCAAGCATGATCTGAATGAACTTGAGCATTTCCACAAGAGAGAACATCTCATCATAGTCCATATCATAATGTCGATGATACCCCATGGCAACCAGATGGACTTTATAGGTCTCCATCTTTCCGTCTGCACCCCTCTTTCTTTTGAAGATCCATTTACACTCAATGGATTTAACCCCTTTAGGTGGGTCAACTAATATCCATACATCATTGACCTTCATAAAATCCATTTTGGCTCTCATGGCTTCTAGCCATTTCTCAGAGTTGGATCTCTGCATTGCATCCATATAAGTGATTGGGTCCTCATCGTTCTCATCGAGTTCGATGGGATCACCATCCTAGACCAAAAATCCATAGTATCTATCTGGATGGTGCGGTACTCTACCGGATTGCCTTAATAGTGTGGGTTTACTAGGCTTCAGATCTGATCTAATCAAATTCGACTTAGGTTCAACATTCTATGTCAAACTTTCTACTTATTGAACTTCATCAAGTTCAACCTTAGAGGCAACAGTTCCTTCACCAAGAAACTCCTTTTCCAAAAAGGTTGCCCTAAGGCTGACGATCACCTTTTGTTTATTAGCATGGTAGAAATAGTATCCTTTGGTCTCTTTTGGGTATCCTATGAGTATAAACTTGTCAGACCTAGATCCAAGTTTGTTTGTAACTAACTGTTTGACATAAGCCAGAAATCCCCAAACCCTAAGGTGTGAAAGTGCTGGCTTACGTCCTATCCATATCTCATATAGGATTTTAACTATAGACTTACTTGAAATCCTATTTAATAGATAACAAGTCGATTAGAGTGCATATCCCCAGAAGGATATCGACAAGCTGGCAAATCCCATCATAGATTGGACCATGTCTGACAAAGTTCGATTCTTCCTTTCAGATACACCATTATGCTGTGGTGTTCCAAGAGAAGTCCATTGGAAAAGAATTTCATTCTCTCCTAGATATGTGAGAAACTCATCAGAAAGGTATTCTCCTCCTCGATCAGATCGAAGAGTTTTAATACTCTTTCCAGTTTATTTTTCTACTTTACTTTGGAAATCGTTTGAACATTTCAAAAAATTGACTTATGTTTCATCAATGAGCATAACATCTGGATTAGATATATGAAATGCATGGAATACTGATAACCTCTAGCACTTGTTGTCATTGGTCCACATACATTATTATGTACTAGGACTAGAGGCCATTGGCCTCTCATCTTTTTCAGTAAAAGTGACTTGGTCATTTACCAAGAAGATAGGACTCACAGGTTGGAAGTGATTCACAATCATTGACTTCGAGGATTCCTCTTGATTAATCTATTTATCTATTCTTATTATATGACCTAGCCTAAATGCCATAAGTAGATATCTGATGACATCAATCTAAGGTGTTGCCAATAAATAGACTAACATTAACAGATTGTGAACATTATACACCATTGTCAATTGTCCACAGAAAGCAGTAACACCATTCACAAGGACATTACAAATTATTTTTTTATTAAATTTCAAAATTTGTTATGGTCAAAAGGCCTACAAAAATTATATTAAAAAGAAACTAGGACAAAATGAAATCACTAAAGAAACATATGAGATTCAATATAATTCAAATTTCTAACAGCAGAACTCGAAACTATCTTCAACATTTACGAATCCTCGCCTGCTCGAAACTCTACTGATCTGCAACCCTACACAATAAAATAGGTAAGGCCATCGATATTCAATATCACAGTAGATATATCAAATAGAAATACAAGTAGTTATCATATAAATACCTTGCCCAGCAATAGCTTGCTTCTTCTCTACCTGTTCGGTCCAGGGACAATGTTACTGAGGACAGTTCCTTTTCTATGCCCCCACTTCGCAAAAGAAGTATTCAAGCTACTCTATCAGCTGATTTTCTAGTCTGATCTGCACTGGATCCCAGCCTGAACTGCATCTTCTTTATTTCTTCTTTCTTATTCTTCTTCCCTTTCTAAAGGGTCGAGAAAGAAGACGAACCCCCACTAAGTTCACCGACTCTTTATGAAGCTGATCATCCCTTCTCAAGTTTGAAGTAACCCTAGTAAGCCATGTAAGTTACTTCAGCTTGTCATTCTATAATTTAAGAAAAGGAAGATAGATATTAGTAGTGAGTTCATGAGCGTCTTTTCTAAGTTGTTCATGCAAGAGAAAAGCCGATGTTTGCTCAAGCGCTCTATCAGCTCGATCATATACAGTACATAATCGTGATAGAGCTCTGTCTGCATTTTGGTTGAAGATGGCACAATTAGTCTTTGTGCCTCTCAACATCATCGGTGTGCCAAAAGAATCCTCCAATCTGGAGCATTTTATTGGCTAAGTTATCCAACCTGCGACTGAACTCGTCGCTCATCGCAGCCAACATAATGCAGCGCACCATGGTTCGATCACTAAGCCACTTTTGATAAGTATCTCTAACTGTTCCATATGCATTGATAGCTGGCTCCTCAGGTGCAGGATCCGTCAGCACATATAGGATCTGTTCATGCTCCAGAAAATCTTTAACTTTGGAATCAACTATCAAAGTTGGGTCCCACCAACTTATCATTGTCCAACAATGATCGAAAAGATAAGAAAGTGGCCATGTCTGCACAAAAAAAAACCAAAACCTAATTAGTAATTGATTCATTAAATCTAAAGATTTGAATTTTAATCAAAAGGTTTCTCCCACTATTTTATTCAATGGTAGCCTCTACCCAATTCGAAAATTATCCTATATCTCTAGTGGTACTAAGAATCCACATAGACGTACACTCCAACTTTGGTGGCCCACCCATGTACATCTAAGGATAGTTCATAACAATGATGTTTCTCCAAATAATTTCAGTAATTAATTGCCCAGGCCCTGATCAGTTGGCTTTGTCTTTTCAAAAAGGATCCAGTTAGGTCACAACCATTAACCTGATCATACTTGTCCTATCCAACATGAATGATCAGGCCCAACTTTGGTTGCCCACCTACCACCATTTTAGAATATGTACCAAAGAGATCATATAATGAATATAATTTCATCAATCGATAAGCACCACCCTTAGGCCTCAATGATATCCAACTGATGGACTCATACATCCACTTTAATGGAAGCAGATCCGTTATCATATAACTATTCATTTTAAGAACCTAATAATTTTAGAGAATTAATTTATAGAAGCGAGTAGGTCAATTAACCAGCTGTCATGATTATTCCAACTCACCAAGTTAGCTTAAGGAGATCATATAAGCTAGTCGGAGCACTAAATCAGTCAAAACTAATTTATCTAGCTGACATGGGTCAACTCGAATAGTAGCGATCTAATCAAACAATAATCTCACCAAGAGGCCAAGTAATTTCGATCAGTGGAGAGTCTATCAGGCTGCTTAGACACCATCAGAAAATGCTAGGTAACGAGCTACCAATTAAAACATCAGTTTGATTATCTAGACACCAACTATTTAATTAGTTTCAAAGATCAACCAATAATTTCGTGCTAAACGCGCGAGCCAAATCAAGTCATTTAGGTCTTGTTAAAGACATGGACTTAACCAACTACAACTATTGCAATTGATCTAAAGATCTTTGACCTAACTAAAAGACAATATTGTAGATTTAGTCAATTCTCTAATTAAGTCCATCTTTAATCTAACCTAGGTCTAACCCAATTAATGGATCTAATCCACTAACCATTAACCCAATGTTTATTTCATGTCAAGATCTCAATTTACAATCTTGGAACCTAATCAAACACTTCTTATTCTTATTATAGTTTAGGCGAGGGTTGGGTTTGGCTTTTGAAATATAGTTTTCATATTTGTAAAATTTTTACAACATGGTCTATCAACCAAGTGCATGTTTGATTCAACAATATGCAACCAATATAAACATGAATCTACTTTAGATATAATAAAACAGGTTCATGTAATTGAAATAATTTTAATAATAATCAATCAAAATCTTCTACATAAATCTAACATATTTATGAAGATAAAATTAGATTAAAATATTTTAACAGATCATAAAATCTCTTAGATCTAATCTAAAATTTTATAATCAATATTTTAGATCACCACTTCTAGGACAACCTATTCACTATAAGAATAACCTATATGAGACAACTTATGACAGTCCGTGCAATCTAAATATTTATTTTTAGATCTAAAAATATTTAAATCTATTAAATTATAAATAAAATTAGATATCAAATTTAATAAATTTATGTTAGAGTCGTCATCACGAACATAGACAACTATTCACTATAAGGGATAAACCTTACAGCTAGGAAAACCTTTACGTCAGTTGTAAGATCTAATTTTTTAAAATTTAAATTTTAATATTAGAGCTATAAATTTATATCTAATTCTAAGAAAAATCTAACATGTACAAAAATTATAAATAAAAATTGCTCTGATACCAATGACAGGAACCAAATTTAGGGTTTACAGGTAGTTGAAATTTCAAAGATACTTGAGTGAAAGACTTAATATTAAATCAATATTTATTTAAAATAATATATAAATACCTAGATCTTAGATCTATTAAATGATCAGATATGATATTAAATCAAAAATAAAATATTAAATAGAAGTAAAAGGTTATCAATTCAATCTAGATCTACACTACATCAACAGTATGAAGTATTATATTTCATCATCTATTACGAGCAGTAGATGTTAACTTGCTAGATCCAGACTTGGGAGATATCATGACTGCACAATATTCCAACCTCTAAGAAGTTATCCAATGAGCCTACATCTCTGATCTGAAGATTTTGATGCAGAAAAAAGCAACAGCATGTAGTACTGTGTCGATCCTTCTTCGATGATCATCCCTAATGCTCTTCTTCGAAAATTTGGATACTCTCAAATATATGAAAAGAATGAGATGAAGAATTACTAATGTTGAGACTCTCTCAAAAAAACTCAAAAAAGGAAAGATTGAATAAAACACAGCCCAGAAGAAATATCTCTCTCTTCTCTGTTTCTGCTCACCTAGACACCTAGTTTGGTCCTATATAACCACAGCCAAGGATCCTTTGTCTCTAATTTTTTGGACATATCCCAACACATCTCAAAGCTCTATTATTTATAAAAAAATTAGATAAAATTTATCTGATAAATAAGAAAAAGAATGGCCAATTTAGATCACAATCTTAGACTAAGATATCAAACATGGAAGTTGTAGGCAGTCCAAGATGGGAGCCCTCCGCGCCTCTCCACAATATGCAGACCAGCAAGAAAGGGTGCATAAAAAGGCAGATATCTTTTCCACATAAATAGAGATAAAATTAATTTAAAGAGATAGGGCAGGCACTCAAGGGAAAGTGTTTTTATCAATAAGATTCTAACTATCTCCATAGAATCTCTAGCAAAACTAACTCCACTTTTGACTTGCGTCTTCTCACAAATTGTCTTATTAAGAAAAGAAAGAGAGAAAGGGCAGGAGAAGCCAGGGAGTGGATAATTTCATGTAAGAAATAAACAAAATGGCATGGGGCATGGATAATTGGCGCAAGTGATAGGGAGTCTAGTACACTATGTACTCCTGTTTTGACTTGTAAACCAGATCTGTTAATCAAATAACATCAAGATTAACACCAATTAAATAAGGCTTATCTCATTTAAAAAAATTAATTAAATAATTAAATTAAATAAATTTAATTAATTTCTAATTCAATAGAGAAAATTGGGTTAATCAAATCCTATTAGATAGGACTAGTTCTTCCTTGCACGCTTGTTATCCAGATAAACCCAATTGACTTGATCCATTAAGTCTAAACCAAATCTAATTAAATCAATTAATTAATTTATCTCAGTCTATGCTACTATCAATAAGTTATTGTAATCAATTGCTACTGATCTTTTATCAACACTTGCCTAGGTCAACACCAATCATATTGATTAGTTAACCCTAGATCGTCTTATCGTTGATCCGCCATACCTTGATCAATCGTAAGCTCTAATGATGTGCCTAGGAGGTCAAACCTAAGTCGTAGTACAAAAAAAATTTGTATACAATCAAGATGACATCTACAATGATATGCGACGATCGGATAGGTCAAGGTGCTAGAAAAACCTCTAGAACCCATGTCAGATATAGTTTCATATAATTTATCCCTTGTCCATAATGCTCATATAGGACACCTCAGAGTTCACTTACTGATCACGGTTTCCACAATTATATTTTAAAATATCCAAATCCATGCTAATGAGATAATCCTGGCCAAGTTTTGTATATTAAAATATAGTAATGCTTCTTCTCTCTCTTAGTGGTCAATTTATCTTGATACACTCCGACTTCGCAAGTATCTGACGTGGTGCCCAAAAGCCTTCCATTGCTGAATTAGAATTAGTTCGATGTCGGTACCAAAGCAACAGTGTTGCTTGCAA
>QRFJ01002564.1:129125-160622 GCA_006176705.1 Cocos nucifera | reverse complement strand
AGCTGGGGGAGATCTTATTCTCCTAAGCCGAGGTTGAGGAGATCTTTTCTCCTATTGAGGTTGAAGTTGAAGCTCATCGAGAAATCTTATCTCCAGTCGAGGTTGAAGAGACTTATTATCTCTGTGACGTTGGCATTGAAGCTCGGAGAATCTTATCTCTAACTGAGGTTGAAGGATCTTATCTCTATTAGATTGAATTGAAGTCTTGGAGGAGATCTTATCTCCAACTGAGATTGAAGGAGATATTCTGTAGTGAGGTTGAAGTTGAGCTTGGGAGAGATCTTATCTGCAGCTGAGATTGAAGGAGATGTTTTCTATCCTGTTGAGAGATTGGAGATTTCAGGAGAGGTTTATCTCCACCGAGGTTGAAGTGGACTCTTCTTTCTATCGTGAGGTTGAAGTTTTTTGAGCAGTCTAGGACAAGAATCTTTTTCTTAAGTTGAGGGTTTGAACGAGATATTCTTAATTCCTTCTGAGCTTCAACGCATGTCAATAGGAGATAAGATCTCCATCAACTCGGCTGAGATAAGATCTCCCTGAGCTTCAATTTCAACATCAATAGGAGACCAGATCTCCTTCAACCTCTGCTAGAGATAAAATCTCCCCCGAGCTTCAACGCCAATGTCAACAAGAGATAAGATCTCCTTCAACCTCAACTGGGGATAAGATCTTCCTCGAGCTTCAACTTCAACATCAATAGGAGATAAGATCTTCTTTAACCTCTGCTGGAGATAGGATCTCTTTCGAACTTCAACACCAACATCAACAGGAGATAAGATCTCCTTCAACCTCGGCTAGGGATAAGATCTCCCCCAAGTTTCAACTTCAACCTCAACGGGTGTAGAGCCCGAAAAAGAAATGCTGTAGTCATCTTTTTATACTCCCTTCTTTCAAATTTCGAACTCAGAAGTGGGATGACTATTGTTGGGGATAAGCATTGAAAGCTTCGATTGAGAATTCTCTCTCTAGTAGCCAAATCCTGATTGAACTTCTTTAGCAGCCGAACTCCTCTAGTGGTCGAACCCCTCTCAGATCTCTTTCAACCTCGGCTGGAGATAAGATCTCCTCCGAGCTTCAACTTCAACCTCAACAGAAGATAAGATCTCCTTCAACCTCGACTGGAGATAAGATCTCCTCCAAGCTTTAACTTCAACCTCAATAGGAGATAAGATCTTCTTCAACCTCGACTGGAGATAAGATCTCCGTCGAGCTTCAACTTTAATGTCAATAGGAGATAAGATATCCTTCAACATCGCTAGAGATAAGATCTCCCCCGAACTTCGATGCCAACGTTAATAGGAGATAAGATCACCTTCAACCTCGATTGGAGATAGATCTTTTCTGAGCTCCAATCCATCAAAAGAAGATAAGATCTCCTTCAACTCGCTGGAGATAAGATCTCCTCTAAGCTTCAACATCAACATCAATAGGAGATAAGATCTTCTTCAACCTTGGCTGGAGATACAATCTCCCCCGAGCTCCAACCCTTCAGAAGGATATAAGATCTCATTCAACCTCAGTTAGAGATAAGATCTCTCCCAAGCTTCAACTTCAACCTCAACTGGAGATAAGATTTCCTTCAACCTCGACTGAAGATAAGATCTCCCTCGAGCTTCAACTTCAACGTCTATAGGAGATAAGATCTCTTTCAACCTTAGCTGAAGACAAGATTTCCTTCAAGCTTCAACGTGAACGTCAACAGGAGATAAGATCATCATCAACCTGGGCTAGAGATAAGATCTATCCCAAGCTTCAACATCAACATCAATAGGAGATAAGATCTTCTTCAACCTCGGCTTGACATAATATCTCTACCGAGCTTCAATGCCAACGTCAACAGGAGATAAGATCTCCTTCAACCTTGGCTGGAGATAAGATCTCCCCCAAGCTCCAACTCTTCAACAGGAGATAAGATCTCCTTCAACCTCGACTGAAGACAAGATCTCCTTCGAGCTTCAACATCAACATCAACAGAAGATAAGATCTCCTTCAACCTCGACTGGAGATAAGATCTCCCTCGAGCTTTAACTTCAATCTTAATAGGAGATAAGATCTCCTTCATCCTCAGCTGGAGATAAGATCTCCTCCGAGCTTCAACTTCAATGTCGACAAGAGATAAGATCTCCTTTAATCTCGACTGGAGATAAGATCTTCCTTGAGCTTCAGCTTCAACATCTATAGAAGAAAGATCTTCTTCAACCTCGGCAGAAGATAAGATCTCCTCCGAGCTTCAGCGCCAATGTCAATAGGAGATAACATCTCCTTCAATCTCGACTGGAGATAAGATCTTATTCGAGCTTCAACTTCAACCTCAATAGGAGATAAGATCTCCTTCAACCTTGGTTGGAGATAAGATTTCCCCGAGCTCCAACCCCTCGATTGGAGATAAGGTCTCCTCTGAGCTTCAACTTCAACCTCAACAGAAATAACATCTCTTTCAACCTCAACTAGAGATAAGATCTCCTTCGATCTCTAAACCTTCAATAGAAGATAAGATCTTCTTCAACCTCGACTGAAGATAAGATCTCCCTCCAGCTTCAACTTCAATCTCAACAGAAGATAAGATCTCCTTCAACCTCGATTGGAGATAAGATCTTCCTCCAAGCTTCAATCCCAATGACAACAGGATATGAGTTCTCCTTCAACCTCGACTGAAGATAAGATCTTCAACCTCAACAGGAGATAAGATCTTCTTCAACCTCAACTGGAGATAAGATCTCCCCCAAGTTTCAACTTCAACGTCAACAGGAGATAAGATCTCCTTCAACCTTGACTGGAGATAAGTTCTCTCCCGAGCTTCAATGCCAACATCAATAGAAGATAAGATCTCCTTCAACCTTGGCTGGAGATAAGATCTCCCCCGAGCTTCAACTTCAATATCAACAGGAGATAAGATCTCCTTCTAAAGAAAAAAATCTCGTTTCCCGGGTCAGATTCGTTCAGATCTGATTGGATCAAGAGGGATATTTTTTAAAAAAAATTTCTTAGATCTAATTGAGATTTGAGACTCTTTAGATCTAATTTTATTGATCTGATAAAATAAAATAAAATAAAATTAATTAAATCTAATTTAATTATACCTTTGTTATGGGTAATCCTATTATCCTGTGATGATCTCGATGTTTGCCTGAGGTTCTGGATGTAGCCATGCAAGCACCTGGCCTCTACCAGTATCCACTCAGATAAGATCTAGAGATCTTCTTCTTCTCAATCTGTACTCCAAAAATTAGATCTGGATCTGATTTTGAAGATCTTCAAAATGCCTTTTGAAGGTCAACTATTGTCTCTTGCAGCAGTGCTGCCTTCTTCCTTTCCTATCGCCTTTCTCTTGCTTGGATCGCACCAAACTCGTGCCTAAAAACTCTTGGATGTGGATAGGAGAGAGAAGATTTGAAGCTAGCATGGAGAGGAAGGGAGAGAAGCCTTGTGGCATGGGCAAAGGGTAGAACCTCTTGATTCTAGGCGCAGATAAGGTTTATATAGATCCTACTGTGCCATGCAGTACCATATCATCCCAGCCAGTTATGGCTCTTTGTGCAATCAGATCTAAATCTGATTGATAGGATGACATTATTTGATCCAATCAGATTAGAGTCCCTCACAAACCAACTTAAGTGGTGCCAAGACTGGTCAAAGAGGACTCTTTGGCGCCACCCAAGTTGAAAGCATGAAGTAACCTGGAGTCCCATCTATTTGAGACTCTAGGCATGATCCTCATGGGGTGCACACCTCCCTAGGCATGCGCCCCCTCCTTTTCTAGTTTTTAGTAGGAGGACAAAGCCCCATGTTCTCTCCTATGGGTGCATCACACATGGGCAGATGTCTAAGTATCAAAGGTCATCATTTGACCAAAGTCAAAAGACAAGATTTAACAAGTGATGGAAAATGGCAGGTGTTCTCTCAAATTTATCTCATAAATTAAGAAAACCCTTTTCTGACCTAGACAAGCTCCATTCAGACCAAGTATAGATTTCTAAGTGAGCTCAAACATATTTGGCTCAGTCGAGACAAGCATTAATGATTGTTGAAGGAGAACATTAGACTCAATCGTGTGCTAGCACGATTTTATTGAACCTAATTGAATCTTATTCAAATCAATTGAATTGGGTTAGCCCAATTGATGATATCCAAATCCTAATCCTTATTTGTATGACCCAGTTAGATTCAGTTTCATATGGTAATGAGATACGTCACGATCTCTATCGACATCACCGAAACACCTTTTGATGGATCAGAACTTTTCTGATTCAGATAACTAGTATGATTGATCATCCAAATCATTCTAATTGCTTCCAAAATCCACCAATGACATCTAGCAGCATATGGTGGCAACCCATCAGAATTAAAAATGAACCTCTCAGTGTAGTTACTTATGTGATTAAGTTTCTCTATCTTGAGCCCTGATCGGATTAGGGTTAAGGTGGTCTCGTCAAACCCTAATTTCTATCATATGAATTAATCATTCAATTCAAGTTCAATGTGAAAAACCCTAATAGAATCTCTTTCTATTATTTCACTTTGCCATGGCCATGGGCTTATGGACTTGATTCTCATGATCATCATAGGGCTGCTCCTCATCTACTGAGTAGATTGATCCCCTATTGGTGCAATCCAATTCTTACAATAAACATGCTATAGCCAACATATACCTCAAAATTTTGAATGGCTAGGAGACCAAGTTATGGTGTAGTCATACTATAACATCCTTAAAGTGAACTATCGATGCACCTCAGGTCAAAGAACCAGACACACCACTGCAGCTTCGAGCCAGTCATTGACGAGAAGATAGACTTCCTCATGACTACTCGAGGTGGTCACGCTTAGTGCCCTCATTCTCTGATGAGTACCTATACTCTTACTCCGGTGTCTTTACACCGTAGATTCAAGACTCATCTATCCTAAAGAAGCGATTGTACACCAACCTTTCAGATCAATCACCATTCTTATCATGATCCTATGGTCTAGAGCATTTTATGTGTTAATAATGAAAATTCATGTCTTAAATTTTCAACTCTTGAAAATATGAACTATCATTACCATTAACTCAGAGGATGTATCATAGACACTTTCAAATATACATTATGATAGAAAATAATCCATTTTATTATTTATAGTCAAAATTATAATTCTACGCTTAAATGTGTATTACAAGTGTTAGCCAATTCTAGCTTCTAGGGCACACATATCTAACAAACTCCCACTTGATCTAAAGCCAATTGGCTACAAATCTAAGTCCCATCTTCTCAAAGTAGGTTTCGATCTTCTACTGGCCCAACGACTTTGTGAGTGGGTCTGCCACATTGTATGTGAAGTCGACTTTCTTGACCTCGACATAATCTTTCTCGAGGTAATAGAGGATGAGGTGATATCGCCGCTCGATGTGCTTGGATTTTTCATGAGACCTCGGCTCCTTAGCAAAGGCTATGGCACCATTGTTATCACAATACAGAGGAATGGCATTTGATGGCATCACTCCGATCTCTGTGGTGAATTTTTTGTACCAAAATGCCTCCTTCGTAGCTTCAGATACAACGATGTATTCTGCTTTCATGGTGGAATTTGCTATTACTATCTGCTTGAAACTCTTCCAATTGATAGCACCGTCATTACACACAAATAGACTCCCAGATATTGGCTTTCGATCATCTATATCGGACATAAATTCCAAGTCTATATATCCCTAGACTTGGAGTTCTCCATTACCAAAAACCAACAACATATCCTTAGTTCTTGTTAAGTACTTAAGGATACATTTCATAGAAGTTTAGTGTTCTTCACCTGGATTTGACTGATATCTGCTCGTGACACTCCTAGCATGGGCTATATCAGATCGTGTACATAACATGGCATACATGAGGCTCCCTATTGCTGAAGCATAAAGGATCTTGCTCATACATTCAATCTTCTCTGGTGTGTTGGGACACATTTTCTTGGAGAGATGAATGCCATATCTGAAGGATACTAATCCCCTCTAAGAGTTTTTCATGCTAAACATCTTTAACACATCCTCTAGGTACATTTTCTATGCAAGACCTAGCATCCTATTAGGTCTATCTCTATAGACTTTGATTCCTAGAATGAAGGATGCTTCTCCTAGGTCTTTCATGGAGAATTCTTTAGATAACCACATTTTAATTATGGTCAACATGAAAATATCATTTCCAATAAGGAGGATATCATCCACATATAGTACGAGGAAGACAATAGCGCTCCCACTGACCTTTTTGAAAATACATGATTTCTCCTCATTTTTTGATGAAATTAAATAATTTGATCACATCATTAAAACAAGTATTCCAACTCCGAGATGCTTGCTTAAGTTTATATATGGACTTTTGCAACTTGCATACTTTGTGATCAGCATCACTGGATGTGAAACCTAGTGGCTGTTCCATATAGATATCTTCCTTAAGGTATCCATTTAGGAATGTCATTTTCACATCCATTTTCCATATTTCATAATCAAAATAGGCTGCAACAGCAAGCAATGTGTGGATGAATTTTAGCATAACTACTAGCGAAAAAATATCTTGATAGTCAATGCCTTCGCACTAACTATAACCTTTTGCCACTATTCTAGCTTTGAATATCTCTACATTTCCATCAGCACCAATCTTTCTCTTGAAGATCCATTTATACCTAATAGGTACTATACCTTCTGGTGGATCTACCAAGGTTTAGAATTGGTTTGAGTGCATTGAGTCAATTTCTAACTTTATTATCGCTAACCACTTTTTGGAGTCGATATCTGATATCGCCTCATCATAGGTTTTAGGATCATCATGAACTCCATTATCTATGAGGAATATTTTCTCTATTTTCTCTGAAATAGTGCCTAAGTACCTCTCAGGAGGATGGAAAATCCATTTCGACCTGCGAGGTGGAGGAGGTAGTGATTGTATTGGCTCAACCTAATTTCATTCTATGGGGTCTTTAGCTCGTTGCTCTTGTGAGACTTTCTCCTTTAGCTTGATCTGCTTTCTAATGCCGCTATCTTGAATAAACTATTTTTTAAAAAAATGGAATGCCGACTAACAATCACATTATGGTCTTCTGGAATGTAGAAATAATATCCTAGTGACTCTTTAGGATATCCTATGAATCGAGCTCTAAAGGACCTATATTCTAACTTGTTCGCTTGTTGTCTTTTAACATAAGCCGAACAACCCCAAATTCTAAGATAACTCAGACTTGGTTTCTGACCATGCCATATCTCATACGGTGTGGTTGGAACGATTTTAAAGAGAACCCTATTCAGTAAGTGTATAGCAGTTAATAGACTATGTCTCTAAAGAAAATCAGAAAGGTCTGTGAAGCTCATCATGGATCGGACCATATTTAATAGGATCCAATTTCTCCATTCTGAAATTTCGTTGAGTTGAGATATTCCAACTAAAGTCCATTGAGAGACTATGCCATTTTGCTTGAGATAGTCCAGGAATTCTTGACTAAGATATTCACCTCCTCGACCTGATCGAAGAGCCTTGAAGGATTTTCTGGTTTGCTTTTCAACTTCATGTCTAAATTTCTAGAACTTTTTGAAAGCTTCACACTTGTGTCTCATAAAATACATGTACCCATACCAAGATAAATCATCGATAAAGGTTATGAAGTAATCAAAGTTGCCTCTGGCCGACACATCAAATGAGCCGCATACATCAGTATGTACTAGGGTAGGTAGATCCTTAGCCCTATCCCCATGTCCTACAAAATGGAGCTTAGTCATTTTGCCATGAAGACATGATTCATAAATTGGATATGGCTCGGAAGTCAACAGACTCAATAGTCCGATTTTCTCTAATTTGTTAATCCTATCTTCTAGTATATGACCTACCCTTAGGTGCCATAGATACCTATTGTTTGGACTATCTCTGGGTCATTTTACGGCATTTATATTTTGCTCGATATTAAAAATAGATACATCAATATGTAACTGGTAGAGATCGTTAATGAGAAAACCATTTATAATTTTATTTCTTTCATAAGGAATATTACAATGGTTCTTAAGAAAACTAATTACATAGCCTTCTTGTGCTACACATAAAATAATAATCAAATTCCTACTTGCGGCAGGCACATAATAACAATCCCTCAGTACTAAATCTAAGCCAGATGGTAGTCGAAGAGGATAGGTTCCCACGACTAAAGCTGCAACCCTTGCCCCAATTTTGATATGTAGGATCATCTCACCATCCCTCAGCCTCGTGCTATCCTCAAGACCTTGCATGGAAGTGCATAAGTGAGCACTAGAATCAGAGTTAAGCACCCAACTGGATGCAGAAAAAATAGTAAGGTTAAATTCAATAACGAGCATACCTCTAGAAGGACCTGTATCCTTCTTATTCTTTAGGATGGCCAGGTATGTAGGATAGTTCTACTTTCAATGGCTGTTAATATTACAATGGAAATACTTTTCTTTGTTAGTGGCCTTCTTTTTCAGGTCTGCCTTCTTTTTCCTCCACCTTCTACCTTCTATCTTTTCACAGACTTCTTCTTTCCAAAAGACTTTTTCTTAGAAGAAGTCCATTCCCTAGCAAGTACTGAGCCTTTAGAACCTTTCATAGAAAGCTCAGCAGTAACCAGCATATTCATAAGTTCGGCCAGAGTATTCTGAAGTTTATGCATATGGTAGTTCATGATGAACTGTCCATATGCATCAGTCAAGGATTATAGAATTATATCATTTTGTAGATCCTGGTCTAACTTTACTCCAAGCTTCTCAAGCTCTTTCAAGTCCTTAATCATGATTAAATAATGATCTTGGACTGACTGCTCATCACACATTTTAGCCTTAAAAAATTATTTAGTGATCCAATATTTGGCTGCGCGACTCTGTTCACCAAACAACTCTTACAGATGAGCCAACATTTGGCAGACAATCTTGATATCTTCATGTTGGCAATGCTGAAGTTCATCAGACATCAAGCCCAACATGTAGTATTTGACCTTATTATCTTCATCCGTTCATTTGTCAAGAGACGCTCTCCATTCAGTGGATGGACGGACTGGTAAGGTGGGAGAATCTTGATCCAATACATAAGTTAATTTCTCAAAATCCAAAATAATTTTAAAGTTTTGAAGCCAATCCTTGTAATTAGGTTCGGTCAGTCTATGGGTGTTCAGGATACGAGCTAGTGGGTTGGATGCAGATATTTTTCTTTTTCCTATAGAGAGTCAAAGTTTTTAGTTAGATTTTATAATTAAGACTTGACCAATTTATTTAGGAATTTAATTTTAAAATAAATTAGGTCCCATTATTTTCTTCGAATCTCTATAATTCCTTTATAGAGATGCAAAAATCTTCATGATTAATGATTTTTAGTGGGTGGTGCAGTCCCACCAACTGACTCATCACCTCACCTAACACTTATTGAGGATGGATTAGCCAATAAGTGAACAACTCTTATCCAATGATTCTCTAATCATGGTGCACCTAGGCTTGGTTTCTAATTCAAGAATCTCATCGTGCCCAGAATATTGATCCACTCCTTTGTTAAGTTAGACCCACCATTTGCATAGATTGGATTCCTAATTGGATCTCTCATCATATCCAGAATATTGAGCCTAATCCATCCTCTAGCCCGTAGCATCCAATGCCTAATAGATATGGTTGCATCTTTTCAGTGCAACTGAACCACTGTGACCAACCGAGAACAATCAACCCTAGAAAGGGTCTGCATATCTACAATGATGGAAGAACTTAGACTTAATCTTTTCTTAGAGAGATTTGATTTAGGTCTCTTTAAACTTGACTTGACATAGCCATAACCACTATGACTAACCTAGTGGCATGGGTTAGCTCGGATCATTAGCCACCTTAGATCAGGACTGAGTCGATAAATATGATCAGGTAAGTGAGACCAGTGAAAGGGATATGCCATTAACTCGACAAGAATGCATTTGAGTTGAGTAGCTCCCAATTAAAAATCAGCCAGTCGTATCTACCAAACTTACCTTAGATACCAAATTGTTGAGCCAGAACCAATTGGATTAGCCTACAATCCAAACTCTAACCACTGAGCCTAATTAGGTCTTAACTTGATCGATCACTCATGTGACTCGACCTTGATTCAGACATAATCCTATTAGGCTGGTCAATTTAAGCACTCTTGATCCCATCTAACCAACTCTTATTTCGGTTTGATCAATTGCTAGACCTAATTGAGCTATCCAAGTCCAAATCTAATTTTATGAATATATCTTAGATTTGAAAATTCATAATTTTAGATCTAATATATTTCATAATCTTAATTCTTAATTAAGTTAAGGGTTCATAAACAAAATATGTAAATAAAATCCTAGGGTTTCAGGATCTAGGGTTTTACAAAAAATATGTTTTTGATTTTTGATTAAGGATGAACACGCAGCACCCCTACACATCATAAGAACACCCCATCGAATAGAAGGAGAGGGCCTATAAATCCTTCTTTATTCTTATGACCGGATGGCCAGGGAGAACGCCTTAATCAAAAACATGATGAGTCTACAAAACTAGTTAGATCTACATCATATATCACATATAAAAGTTTGATCTAACTTAAAAATATGTTTTGCATACATCTCAAGTATCATATCATGCATGTTTTCAGATCTAAATTATCTCGTAATTATCTAAAAAATAAAATTTAAATTTGATCATATCAAATTAAATTTATTCAAGATAACTTTATAGATCTATTCTACAACTAGTCTAAACATGCATCAATCATATCTCATATGAATTAAATAAATTTATTTTCTATTTTCTAGATCTAATTATAATATTTATAATATTAAAAAATAATAAATAAATAGATCTAAAAATTATAATTAATTAAATTAATATTATGATGATGTTAGACTACACATAGAATAATTCTATTCCTAGTCTAGACATGCATCTCATACATCTAAGATCTAAATTATTTAATTTTAATTTTTTGATCTCAGATCTAATCACATCTCATGTGACATCTGAAATCATCTAATTATTAGATCAAAAATACATATAAATTAGATCTAATTAATTATGGGAACCTGGCTCTAATACCAGTTGAAGGAAAAAATCTTGTTTTTTGGGTTAGATTCATTCAGATCTGATTGGATCAAGGAGAGATAAGTGTCAAAGGATCAAATACATTAAATAGATCTAATCATGCCTCCCTAGGCATGTGCCCCCTCCCTTTTTGCTTTTTAGTAGGGGGGACGAAGCCCCATGTTCTCTCCAATGGGTGCATGACACAGATGTCTAAGTGTCAAAAGTCAATGTTTGACTAAAGTCAAAGGACAAGATTTAGCAGGTGATGAAAAATGGCAGGTGTTATCTCAAATTTCTCTCATAAATTAAAACAACCCTTTTATGATCTGGACAAGCTCTAGTCAGACCAAGTAAAGATTCCTAAGTGAGCTCAAATATATTTGGCTCAGTCAAGACAAGCTTTAATGATTGTTGAAGGAGAACATTAGACTCAATCGTATGCTAGCATGATTTTCTTGAACCTAATTGAATCTTATTCAAATCAATTGAACTAGATTAGTCCAATTGATGATATCTAGATCCAAACTCTTGTTTGTGTGATTCAGTTAGGTTCAGTTCTGTATGATAATGGGATATGTCATGATCTCTATCATTGACATCATCGAAAGAACTTTCGATGGATCAAAATTTTTCTGATTCAGACAACTAGTATGATCGATCATCCAAAACATTCTAATTGCTCTCAAAATCCATCAGTGACACCTAGCAACATATGGTGGCAATCCATCAGAACTAAAAATGAACCTCTCCATGTAGTTACCTGTGTGATTAAGTTCCTCTATCATGAGCCCTGATCAGATTAGGGTTATGGTGGTCTCATCAAGTCCTAATTTCTGTCATATGAATTAATCATTTGATTCAAGTCCAATGTGAAAAACCATAATAGAAACTCTTTCTATTATTTCACTCTACCATGGCCATGGGCTTATGGACTTGATTCTCATGATCATCATAGGGCTGCTCCTCATCTACCGAGGTAGATAGATCTCCTATTGGTGCAATCCAATTCCTATAATGAACATGCTATAGCCAACATATACCTCAGGGTTCCGAATGGCTAGGAGATCGAGTTATAGTATAGTCAAACTATAATACCCTCAAGATGAACTACCGATGCACCTCAGATCAAAGAACTAGACACACCACTGTAGCTTCGAACTAGTCTTCGATGAAAAGGTAGACTTCCTCATGACTGCTCGAGGTGGTCACGCTCAGTGCCCTCATTCTCTAATGAGTACCTATATTCTCGCTTCGATGTCTCTACACCATAGACTCAAGACTCATCTATCCTAAAAAAGTGATCGTACACCAACCTTCCGGATCAATCACCATCCTTATGATGATCCTATGGTCGGAAGCATTTTATGAGTTAATAATAAAAATTCATGTCTTGAATTGTCAACTCTTGAAAATATGAACTATCATTACCATTAACTCAAGGGATGTATCACAGACACTTTCAAATATCCATTGTGATAGAAAATAATCCATTTTATTATTTATAATCAAAATTATAATTTTGCCCTTAATGTGTGTTACAAGTGTCAGCCAATTCTAGCTTCTAGGGTACACATATCTAACACCTTCAACCTCAACTGAAGATAAGATCTCCCCCAAGCTTCAACGCCAATGTCAATAGGATATAAGATGTCCTTCAACCTTGGCTAGAGATAAGATCTCTCCTGAGCTTCAACTTCAACATCAATAGGAGATAAGATCTCCTTCAACCTCAACTAGAGATAAGATCTCTCCTAAACTTCAACGCCAATGTCAACAGGAGATAAGATCTCCTTCAACCTTGACTGAAGATAAGATCTCTCCCGAGCTTCAACTTCAACCTCAATGGGTGTAGAGCCCAAAAAAAGACTTTGGTAGTCATCTTTTTGTACTCCCTTCTTTCAAATATCAAACTCAGGAGTGGAGGGACTATTATTGGAGATAAATCCCACTCTCGTCGAAGTTCAGTCTAATGCATAGCCTAATGCGACTAGTAATCATGAAAAGCTTCGATAAGAAATTCTTTCTCCTGCAGCGAAAGCCCGATCGAATTCCAATAGCAGTCGAACTCCTTCAACGATCGAACTCCACTTAGACTCTCTTTAGCGACCAAACCCCTCTCAGACCTCTCCTTCAGTAGGATTTCTACAGGAGCCAAACTCCTTTTGGACATCTTCTTCAGTCAGATTCCTACAGAAGCCGAACTCCTTCCAGACTTCTCCTTCAGTCAGATTCCTATAGGAGCCAAACTCTTTTCGGATGTCTCCTTCAGTCAAATTTTTGTAGGAGCCAAACTCCTTTTAGAAGTCTCCTTCAGTCAGATTCCTCCATGAGCCAAACTTATTCTAGACTTCTCCTTCAGTCAAACTTCATCTAGATTCCTCCAGTGGATTACTTTCAGATTTCAAGTAGTATTCCTCCCAAATGATCTTCTCTAGCCGTATTCTCTTTAGAAGTTCGAACTCCTCTGGAATTGATATATGTCAAAGTTCTTCACCAATCAATGCCTACTTTCTTTAGACTTCGACTATTAAATCTCAATGAACAGACGATCCCACTATCGGACGGTTATGACTATCATTTATTAATCTGCTATAGGCGACTCCACTACCGAACAATTATGATAGGCTCCATCTATAAAAAGAGATCCTCTAGATACATTTTCTCTAAGCTCTCTTCTTCTTCCCAAAACTCTACTAAATTCTTGGCTGAGCACTCCATTTTTGTTGATCAGAAGAGCTAACTTGATCATCGGAGGGTCCTGTCGGAGCCACCACCACCGACTTCGGATGGGATTTTATTTTATAGGTCACCGATGGTTCCCTCTTCTTCTCCAACTCTAGCTTAATCCAGCGTCAACCAGATTCTGCGCAATAGGTTCTATTAACCAAGTTGCATCTTTGATTCATAATCAAAATGTACATAACATAATCATGAATCTACTTTAGATCTAATCTAAATAGGTTCATGTAATTGAAACAGTTTCAACACCAATCAATTATAAATGAACTTAGATCAAATCTAACATATTTATGATGATTAAAATTAGATTAAAATACTTTTAATCAGTTAATAAAATCTCTTACAGCTAATCTAAAATTTTATGATCAATGTTTTAGATCAGCATGTACTAAGATAATCTTTTTACTATAAGGGATAAACTTTACAGCAAGACAACCTTATAGCAGTTCGTGCAATCTAAAAATTTTATTTTTAGATCTAAAATTATTTTAAATCTATTAAATTATAAATAAAATTAGATTAAATTTAATAAATTAATTATTAGGAATAGATCATCATGAACTAGGATAATCTTTTCACTGTAAGGGATAAATCTTACAGCAAGACAACTCTTTGGTAGTTCGTGAGATCTAAATATTTAATTTTATATTTAATAACTAGATTATAAATTAGATATAATCTAATAAATAATCTAATTATGCTCAAGAAAATAATGTAATCAGAACCTGACTCTGATACCAATTGATGGAACCAGATCTAGAATTTCACGAGTAGATCTTGAAACTTTTTCAAGATCATGCAGCAGAAGACTTAAATAAATTAAATATTTATTTAAATAAGTATGAAAATATCCTAGATCTAGAATTTATTATATGATCAAGACATGATATTAAATCAAAAATTAAAAAACACAAAGAAAAGATTGACATGTTGATCTCATTAATATACTACAATACTACATCTAATGTAGCTATAGAATAACAAATTATATCTGATACCTAAGCAAGTTAGATATTCTAACTTACTGATCTAGGCTTGAGGAAGAAGTCATAAGCTGCACATGTGTTCGGCCTCCAGGAGTCATCAACACGAGCCCACGAACATGATCTGAGATCCTGATGCAGTAAATCAGCATGGCATGCTAGTACTTTGCTGATCTCTCTTTAACGATCGATTCGATGCTTTCTTCTTCAAGACATAAACTCTCCAAAATATTAGAATAAAGAAGAGAGATTTTAAATCTGAGACTCTCTTAAATAAATCACAAAAGGAGGAGGAGAAGAGAAAATCAAAATAGCCCTAGAAGAAGATCCTCCTCTTCTTCTCTTTTCTCTCACCTAGATACCGAGTTTGGTGTCTATGGAATCCCCATGCTCAGAGGCTCTCTCTCCCTAATTTTTAAACACCTTAAAGCTCTCTTAATGGTCTATATTTCACAGAAATTTTATCTAAAAATTCATCCTAAATAAAGAGATATGCAAAGTCTAAGTTTGGTAAAAACTCAGACAAGGAAAAGACATAATATGGCAAGTTGTTGGGGCGCTGAACTCTTGGGCGCCCCCACCTTATTTCCTACCATGGACCAGCAATAGGGGTGCACAAAAACTTCTTCTTTAACCATGGAATTTAGAAAAAATAAAGAAGATGTGGGTGGCACAATTAGAAGGAGATGTTTTAGTTTATAAGGATTCTATCTCATAGAATCCTAGATTAAAACTTACTTCTCTTTTTGACTTGGTCAACTACCAAATTGCCATATGAGAAAGAGAGGGAGAGAGAAGGCATGCGTGAAGATCAAGGGAAAGAGTATTTTCGTAAAAAAATCCTAACAAATATGCATGGGGGGCATGGAGGGCTAAGGTGGCGTAAGGTAGAATCCTAGTCTTACTAGGATTCCATCTATGACTTGGTCAAATATGGTTTCTCAAAATAATTAAATCAAAATTAAGTCAACTAAATAAAATAAAATTTTAATTTAATTAAAAACTTAATTAAATTAGATTAAACTATATTTATTTTTAATTTAATTTTCTAATTAAATTAAAAAATTGGATTGACCATAGTCCTAGTTGAATTAGGACTAGTTCTTTACTACACTTAGCTTATCCAATAAGCCAATTGAACTTGATCCAATCAAGTCCAAACTAAATCTAATTAAATTATATTTAATTAAACTTAATCTTAGCCCTTTGTCTTAATCAAATTATGTCAATTAGCAATCAAATTACTAATTGATCCTCCTACAATGCTTGCACTAGGTTAAACATCAATCGTATTGATTGTTTAACCCTAGAACGATTCTCAGTTATTGATCAACCATCCGATCAGATCATGAGCTCTAATGTATGTGATCTCATAGATCTAAATCTAAGCTGATAGCATAGGAATAGATTTCTATACCAATCAAAGTAATTATCTAGCAATAGTACCCGACGGACGGATAGGTCAAATGTGTAGCACAACATCCTTAGAACCCATGCAGATATAGTTTCCACATAATTCATCCCCTTGACCAAAATGCTCATAGAAAATCTCAAAGTTCAACTGTCAACTCTGATCAGATTGTCCATATTGTAATTTAAAATATCAAATCCATCTGATGGATTATTCTGGCCAAGGTTTTGCTATATTGAAATACAGTGATACTTTATTCTCCAACTCTTGGAGTGGTCAATCCGATCTTGATCACACTCTAACTTTGCAAGTACTTGACTATATCTAGAAGCCTTTCATTACTATATTAAATGTTTAGTTAGTCTGGTACCAAAGCACAGTGAGTTGCTTGCAAGTCACTGAGGTGATCTTAGGTCTAAGGGACACTTATATCCCATCAAAGATATTTTCGATAGCAAAATGCTTTGGAGTTGGTCATGTTCAATGATGATGTACCCATACATCTCACCTGTATGTCATACCAGTGTCTCCACACTCCTTGGTTAAGAGGATAACCAATCCATATGGCATACAGCGACCTATGCTCGGTATATGCTATCATCCTAATTAACAGCCTATCATTTGATCATGAACAAATTTAAGGACTAATCAATAAATTCTCACTTTATCAAAGCTAAACAGTCCTAAGGACTTCATCACATTAATGGAGTTCGTTAGAAGATGAATACTTTATGATGAAAAATGCTAAAAATATATTTTATTTATTAATAAATCAATTATAGATACAAAGTAGCTCAACTATCAATTAGCTAATGATTGGCTTTGGGTTACATTTTCCAACATGATAATGCTCAAGTCTATTCAGATCATGCTTACGATAGCTGCACATCTAGATTATGAAATTCGATAAATGGATGTGAAAACAGCTTTGCTAAATGGAGAGCTGACTGAAAAGGTGTATATGATACAACCTGAAGATTTCTTATCCACAGATGAGTCTAAGGTGTGCAAGCTTCAAAGGTCCATTTATGGACTGAAGCAGGCATCTCATAGTTGGAACATATATTTTGATAGGACGATCAAGACGTATGGCTTCATTAAGAATGATGAAGAGCCTTGCATATATAAGTGGGTTAATGGTCCAGCAGTTGTATTCCTCATTTTATATATGGATGATATTCTCTTAACCAAGAATGATGTACCTATATTATAAGAAATAAAGATCTGGCTGCCGTCATTGTTCTCCATGAAGGATCTAGGAGAAGCTTTCAACATCTTAGGGATGAACATCTATAGAGATAGATTTAAAAGATTACTTGGGTTATCCCAGTCCACATACATTGACATAGTGCTAAAGAGGTTCAGCATGAAGAATTCGAGGAAGGGCTATCTACGGATAAGCCATAAAATTTCTATATCAAATAAGGATTGTCCGGCAACACCTCTAGAGATAAAGTGTATGAGTAGAATTTCATATGCTTTGGCAGTGGATTCTATTATGTATACCATGATATGTACGCAATCAGATGTGGCATACTCACTAGGGGTAGTGAGTAGATACCAATCTGATCTAGGGAAGAACCACTGGAAGGTTGTTAAAACCATCCTAAAGTATTTGAAAAATACTAAGGACTAATTGCTTCTTTATGGTGAATCGGACTTGAAACTTATGGAATTTACAGACTCCAGTTTTCAATCTAATCATGATGATAGCAAGAGTGTGTCGGGATATGTTTTTATCCTTAATGATGGAGCAGTCTGTTGGAAAAGTTTCAAACAGCACACCATGACCAATTCAGTGTGCAAGGTGGAGTATGTTGCTATATCAGATGCTATCAAAGAAGCAGTATGGCTGAAAAAGTTTATCATTGAGCTCGAAGTAGCATCCTCCCTAGTGTTGGAAAACATGTTGGGTTTCATGCATAGATTTCAAAACTTTTTTGAAATACAGAGCAGCAAAAGACATAGATTAAACTATTTAATCTACAACATGCATGTAATCAAATTACAAAATCCTACATCAAGGATCTATAACATGTTATGATGTAAATATAAATCTAAAATTAAATTAATCATAAGTGGTATTGATCATATCACTACCTAAATCTAGAACAACTCTAGATCTAACCCTAGATCAGATCTAGGTTACCAAGAGATCAAATCTCTTACCTTTGCATGGGTTGAGAACTCAATGGTTAAATCAGTTATTGCCTTTAGAGCTATACAGGCATCCATTCTCTATGGGTAATCCACACGAACCTGCAACACAGATTGGAGGTTCGTCGAATGAAGATCTGCTCGAAGTGCTAGCTTCTCACGGATCCCTCTTGATGGATAATCAAATACATGTTCTTTGGATCTCTTGGACACTATAAGAGATGAAAAACATGAGGAGGAATAAGGAATAAATCCAACCATTGGATCTCCCAAAAATTAAAAAATAAAATTAAGGAAAAATAAATCCTAAGAGAAGATAAATCTTCTCCTTCAGGATATCAACAGTTGATATCCTGAAAATAGTTCTATGCTAGGACAAGAGATGACCTTTTCCTCTAGATTTTTTTCTATGTTTCTAGATCAAATATTTTTGATTTTCATCATATAAAATTCTCACAAAAATTAGAGAGGAAGGGTTCTCCAAGAAACCCAAATAGAAGACCTTTCTTCTCTTCTCCTTCTCTCATCAGGACATGATCAAATCATGTCCAAAAATAACACCATACCCCAACAACTTGGAGCACTCATCCCCACACCTAAATACTCTCCTTCTTTTAGATTTTTATCACAAAAAAATTATAAATAAAATAGGAAGAGAGAAACATAAAAGAAAAATATAAGAGAAGACAATATTCTCTTACCTGGTCTCTTCAAGACATCAACCTTTGATGTCTTAATTGAGGGCTCTTCTCCATGAATCCTAGTATCACAAATCCTCCATACCTTCTCCTCCTTCTCCTCTAATTTTTTATAATTTTTTTAGGATTTCTTACATCCTAAAATCATCTCATAAGAGACGTCCATCTTTTATTGCAAGACTAGGTCAAAACCTAGTCAAAGGAGAACTTCTATGGGGCGTCCAACTCTTGGACATCCCTTCCTTGATTTTTGGCATGTAAAATAGAAAACCAATGCCCAAAAGAAAGGAAGAAAGGGTTGAAATCAAAAGAAGGGAATGGGTAGAGGTGGTGCAAAAGGGAGAAAGGAGTTTGGTCAAAAGGGGACTCTTGCAAGAAGGAAAGAAATCCCAACTCTTTCTTGTTTTGACCAAGTCATAACAAGATCCAAAAAATTCTGATATGTGGGTGTGGATACTCCTCTTTGGCATGGGATTTCACAAAGAAAAAATCATGAATTAAAATAATGGGCGTGAGGTCTTAGGTGTAAGAGAAAGAGAGAGAGTCCCAGTTGGCTTGTTTGACTTGGTCAAAATAGATTTGAACCTGATTTAAATTATATTTAAATCAGATTAAATACAACCCAATTATGGATGATCCTAGTCTAACTAGGAGCCTAATTAAATTAGATTAAATCAAGATTTAAATCTAATTTAAATGCTAAATCAATTAGGTGCACCCAAGTCCAAGTCAAATAAGGAATTGTTCTTTCCTTGCAATTGGCTTGTCCAATAAATCAATTAGACTTAATTTAATTAAATCTAAACTAATTTTAATTAAATATAATTCAAGTAAACTTAATCTTAGCTTGATTGCTCAATCAAATTGAGCCAATTAGCAATCCAATTGCTAATTGATCCTCCTATAATACTTGCATTAGGTCAAACATCAATCGCATTGAATGTTTCACCTCAAAATGATTCTCAATCATCGATTAACCATCCGATCAAATTACAAGCTCTAATGTGTGTGACCTCATAAGTTCGAACCTAAGCTGATAGCATAGAAATCAATTCTTGTACCAATCGAAGTTACCATCTAGCAATGGTTCCGGACGTCCAGATAGGTCGAATGTATGCAAAGCAGCATTCTTAGAATCCTAGCCTATGGTTACCATATAATTCATTTCTATGACCAATAATGCTCAAGACAACTTTGAGTATGCTGTCAGCACTCATACATGTTATCGCTATTGTGTATCAAAATTTTGCAAATCCCATGACACCTCACGATGATTACCCAGGCCTAGGTTTTGCAAAATTGAAACATGGTGGGTCATTCTCTTTCTGAAGTTAATTAGGAGTGGTCAATCTCATCTTGACTCATACACTGACTTTACAAATACTTGACTATACCCAAAAATCTTTTGAACCTATATTAGAAATGAAGAAAAATCCTGATTTCCCAGACCAGGTTCGTTCAGATCTGATCAGATCAAGAGATATATTTCAAAAATTTTTCTCTTTGATCTAGATCAGATCTAAGATATTTTAGATCTGATTATTATTATTTTAAAAATTAAAATAAATTTAGATAAATTAAATCAAATTTAATTTACCTTGATATGGGTAATCCTATTACCCGTTGATGATCCTGTATGCAGCAGAAGGTTCTGGATCTAGCCACGCAAGTGCCTGACCTCTACCGATATCCACTCAAATTGGATCTGGAGATCCTCTTCTTCTCTATCATATCTCCAAAAATTAGATCTGGATCTGATCTGGAGGATCTTCAAAACTCTTTTCGAAGATCAGTAGTCGTCCTTTGCAGCAGCGCAGCCTTCTTGCTTTTGATCGCCTTTCTTTGATCTGGAATCGCACCAACCAAAAATCCAAAACTCCTTTTGGACGTGGAGAGGAAGAGGGAGAAGGTGGTTTGGCATGGAGGAAGGAGGGGAGAGGCAGCCTTGGGGCATGGGGAATTGTGATTCAATCATACTTTCAATCACCATCTGAGTTGGGCGCAGGGTCTTATTTATAGACTGTCTGTGATCCAACTTCTCTTCTTCCCAACCAATCACAACTCCTTTGTGAAATCAGATCTAAATCTGATTGGTGGGAATAGAGTCCCCTGGATTCCTCCTTAGAGGGTGCCTAAGACCAGTCAAAGTTGGTTCTTAGGAGAACTCTAATTGGAATCCAAAAAGGAGATGGAGTCCTTGTCCAACAAGGACTCCTAGGCGCCTCCAACTTGGGCACACGCCAGGGTGGCGTGCGCCCTCTTCCTTGCCAGGTTCTGGCAGGGGGACAGGCCCCCACCAGCTCTCCAATAGGTGCATGACATGTGGTCAAAAGTCAAAGTGTCAATGGTCAACATTTGACCAGTCAAAGGTAGACTTTTGACCAAAGTCAAAGAACAAGAAATGGCAGGTGACCAAAAATGGCAGGTAATGTCTTACAAAATAAGACAACCTTTTCTGACTTGGACAACCTCCAGTCAGACCATATGAAGGCCTCTGATTGAGCACAAACTCCTTTGGCTCAGTCAGGACAACTTATTTATGATAGTAAAAGAAGAACGTTAGGTTCAATCGAGTGCTAGCACGATTTCCTTGAACCTAATTGAATCTCATTCAGATCAATTGAACTAGATCAGTTCAATTGATGATCACCAGATTCAAACCCTTGTTTGTGTGACCCAGTTAGGTTCAGTTCTGTATGGTAATGGGATATGTCATGATCTCTATCATCGACATCATCGAAACTCCTTTCGATGGATCAGAACTCTTCTGATTCGAACAGCTAGAATGATCGATCATCTAAATCATTCTAATTGCTCCCAAAATCCACCAGTGACACCTAGCAGTATATGGTGGCAACCCATCAGAGCTGAATGCGAACCTCTTGGTGCAGCTACCTGTGTGATTAAGTTCTTCTATCTTGAGCCCCGATCAGATTAGGGTTAAGGTGAACTCGTCAAACCCTAGTCTCTGTCATATGATGTAATCATTCGATTCGAAGTCCAATGTGAAAATCTAAATAGAAACTCTTTCTATTATTTCACTCTACCATGGCCATGGGCTTCTGGACTTGATTCTCATGATCATCATAGGGCTGCTCCTCTACCACCGAGGTAGATAGATTCCATCTTGATGCAATCCAGTTCCTACAATGAACATGCTATAGCCAACATACACCTCAGGGTTCCATATCGCTAGGAGACCGAGTAATGGTGTAGTCAAACTATAACACCCTCAAGGTGAACTGCCGATGCATCTCAGGTCAAAGAACCAGACACACTACTGCAGCATCGAGTCAGTCATTGACGAGAAGGTAGACTCCCTAATGACTACTCGAGGTGGTCACGCTCAGTGCCCTCGTTCTCTAACGAGTACCTGTACTCTCGCTCCGGTGTCTCCACACCGTAGACTCAAGACTCATCTACTAAAGAGAAGCGATTGTACACCAACCTTCCGGATCAATCACCATCCTCGTGATGATCCTATGGTCGGGAGCATTTTATGAGTTAATAATGATTATTCATGTCTTAAATTTTCAACTCTTGAAAATATGAATTATCATTACCATTAACTCAAAGGATGTATCACAGACACTAAATACACATATGTGATAGAAAATAACCCATTTTATTGATTATAGTCAAAATTATAATTTTGCCCCTAGAAGTGTATTACAAGTGTCAGCCAATTCTGGCTTCTAGGGCACATATATCTAACAATCTCCCACTTGTCCTAAAGCCAATTGGCTACAAGTCTAAGTCCCATCTTCTCAAGGTGGGCTTCGATCTTCTGCTGGCCCAACGGCTTTGTAAGTGGGTCTGCCACATTATCTGTGGAGTTGACTCTCTTGACCTCGACGTAACCCTTCTCGAAGGTAATCGCGGATGAGGTGGTATCGCCGCTCAATGTGCTTGGATTTCTGGTGAGACCTCGGCTCCTTAGCAAGGGCTATGGCGCCATTGTTGTCGCAGTATAGAGGAATGGCATCTGATGGCATTACTCCAATTTCTGCAGCAAACTTCTTGTACCAGAATGCTTCCTTCGCAGCCTCTGATGCAGCGATATATTCTGCTTCCATGGTGGAATCTGCTATCACAGTTTGCTTGGAACTCTTCCAGCTGACAGCACCACCATTGCACACAAACAGACTCCCAGATGTCGACTTTCGATCATCTATATCGGACATGAAATCCGAGTCTGTGTATCCCTGGACTTGGAGTTCTCCATTACCAAAGACCAACATCATATCCTTAGTTCTTCTCAAGTACTTAAGGATACATTTCACAGAAGTCCAGTGTTCTTCACCTGGATTTGACTGATATCTGCTTGTGACACTCACAGCATGGGCTATATCAGGTCGTGTACATAGCATGGCATACATGAGGCTCCCTATTGCAGAAGCATAAGGGATCTTGCTCATGCGTTCTATTTCCTCAGGTGTGCTAGGGGCACATCTTCTTGGAAAGATGAATACCATGTCTGAAGGGTATTAATCCCCTCTTAGAGTTTTCCATACTAAACCTCTTTAGTACTTTCCTCTATGTACATCTTCTGTGAAAGTCCTAGCATCCTATTCGGTCTATCCCTATAGACCTTAATTCCTAGAATAAAGGATGCTTCACCTAGGTCTTTCATGGAGAATTCCTTGGACAACCATATTTTGACTGATGTCAACATGGGAATATCATTCCCAATAAGGAGGATGTCATCCACGTACAATACGAGGAAGACAACAGCGCTCCCACTGACCCTTTTGAAAACACATGGTTCCTCTTCATTTTTGATGAAACCAAACTTTTTGATCACATCATTGAAACGAGTGTTCCAGCTCCGAGATGCTTGCTTAAGTCCATATATGGACCTTTGCAGCTTGCAAACCTTGTGATCAGTATCACTGGATGTGAAACCTAGCGGCTGTTCCATATAGATATCTTCCTCAAGATATCCATTTAAGAATGCCGTTTTCACGTCCATTTGCCATATTTCATAATCGAAATAGGCTGCAACGGCAAGCAATGTGCGGATGGATTTTAGCATAGCCACTGGGGAAAAGGTATCCTGATAGTCAATGCCTTCGCGTTGACTATAACCTTTTGCCACTAGTCTAGCCTTGAATGTCTCCACATTTCCCATCTGCACCAATCTTTCTCTTGAAGATCCATTTACACCCAATAGGTACTATACCTTCTGGTGGATCTACCAAGGTCCAGACTTGGTTTGAGTGCATCGAGTCAATTTCTGACTGCATTGCCTCTAAGCCATTTCTCGGAGTCGATATCTGATATCGCCTCGTTGTAGGTTTTGGGATCATCACCATGAGCACCATTACCTATGAGGAACATTTCCTCTACGTCCTCTGAAATAATACCTAAGTATCTTTCAGGGGGACGGAAAACTCTTTCCGATCTACGAGGTGGAGGAGGTAGTGTTCTTATTGGCTCAACCTGATTTGGTTCCAATTGGTCCTTAGCTCGTTGTACTTGTGAGACTTTCTCATCAAGCTTGAATCTGCTTTCCAATGCCGCTATCTTGAATAAACTATTTTTCAAGAAAGATGGCATGTCGACTCACAATCACATTGTGGTCTTCTGGAATGTAGAAATAGTATCCTAATGACTCTTTAGGATATCCTATGAATCGAGCTCTGAAAGGACCTAAACTCTAACTTGTCCGCTTGTTGTCTTTTGACATGAGCCGGACAACCCCAAATTCTGAGATGACTCAGACTTGGTTTCTTACCGTGCCATATCTCATACGGTGTGGTAGGAACGGTTTTAGAGGGAACCCTATTCAGTAGATAAATTGAAGTTAACAATGAGTGTCCCCAAAGAAAATCAGGGAGGTCTGTGAAGCTCATCATGGATCGAACCATATCCAATAGAGTCCGATTTCTCCATTCTGAAACCCCGTTGAGTTGAGGTGTTCCTGGTGGAGTCCATTGAGAGACTATGCCATTTTTCCTTTAAGATAGTCTAGGAATTCTCGGCTAAGGTATTCACCTCCTCGATCTGATCGAAGAACCTTAATGGGTTTTCCAGTTTGTTTTTCTACTTCATGTCTGAATTCTTTGAACTTTTCAAAAGCTTCAGACTTGTGTCTCATAAGATACACATACCCATACCTAGACAGATCATCGGTAAAGGTAATGAAGTAGACAAAATTGCCTCTAGCCGGCACATCAAATGGGCCGCACACATCAGTATGTACTAGGGCAAGGAGATCTGTGGCCCTCTCCCCATGTCCAACAAAAGGGAGTTTAGTCATTTTGCCTTGAAGACAAGATTCACAAGTTGGATATGACTCGAAAGTCAATGGACTCAATAGCCCATTTTTCTCCAATTTGTTGATCCTATCTTCTGCTATATGACCTAATCTCAGGTGCCATAGATATCTATCGTTTGGACTATCCCTAGGTCGTTTGGCATTCACGTTTTGCTCGATAGTTAGAAATAGGTACATCAATATGTAGCTGATAAAGACCATTAATAAGGAAACCATTTGCAATTTTATTTCTTTCATAAAGAATGTTACAATGGTCCTTAAAGAAGGTGAATCACATAACCTTCTTGTGCTAAGCATGAAACAGAAATCAAATTCCTGCTAGCTGCAGGCACATAATAACAGTCTTTTAAAACTAAGTCTAAACCAGATGGTAATCGAAGAGGGTATGTTCCCACGGCTACTGCAGCAACTCTTGCTCCATTACCGATGCGTAGGATCATGTCTCCATCCCTCAGCCTCCTGCTATCCTCAAGACCCTGCATAGAAGTGCACAGATGAGCACTAGAACCAGAGTCAAGCACCCAACTGGATGCAGAAGAAACCGTAAGGTTAGACTCAATAACGAGCATACCTCCAGAAGGACCTTCCTTCTTGTTCTTCAGGGTGGCCAGGTAAGTAGGGCAGTTCCGCTTCCAATGGCCGTCGCTGTTGCAATGGAAACACTTTCCTTTGACCATCGGCCTTTTTCTTCGGTTCTGCCTTCTTCTTCTTTGATCCTTCCACCTTTTGCTTTTTCACAGACTTCTTTTTCTTTCCATAAGACTTTCTTTTGGAAGAAGTCCGTTCCATAGCAAGAACTGAGCCTTTAGAACCTTTCATAGAAAGCTCAGCGGTAACCAGCATATTCATTAATTCGGCCAAGGAATTTTGAAGTTTATGCATGTGGTAATTCATGATGAATTGCCCATATGCATCAGTCAAGGATTGCAGAATAATATCGTTCTGCAGATCCAAGTCCAACTTCACACCGAGCTTCTCAAGCTCTTCCATGTCCTTGATCATTGTCAGACAGTGATCTTGGACTGACTGCCCATCACGCATCTTAGCCTTAAAAAGTCATTTCGTGACTTGATATTTGGCTGCGCGACTCTGTTCACCAAACATCTCCTGCAGGTGAGCCAACATTTGGCGAGCAGTCCCGATATCTTCATGTTGGCGCTGGAGCTCATCAGACATCGAGCCCAACATGTAATATCTGGCCTTATTATCTTCGTCTAATCCATTTTTCCAGAGACGCTCTCTGTTCAGTGGATGGACGGCTGGTAAGGTGGGAGGGTCCTGGTCCAGTACATGGGTTAACTTCTCAGAACCCAAAACTATTTTGTAGTTCCTGAGCCAATCTTTATAATTGGGTCCAGTCAGTCTATGTGTGTCCAGGATACGTGCCAATGGGTTGGACGCAGACATTTTTCCTGTAGAGAGTCAAAGATTCTAGTTAGATACTGTAATTTTGACTTGACCAATTTGTTTAGGGATTTTATTTTTAAACAAATTAGCTCCCACTATTTTCTCGGATCCCTACACTCCCTCTGTAGAGATGCAAAAATCTCCATGATTAATGATTTCTAGTGGGTGGTGCGGTCTCACCAACTGACTCATCACCTCACCTAACAGTTATTGGTGATGGTTTGTTAGATATATGTGCCCTAGAAGCCAGAATTGGCTGACACTTGTAATACACTTCTAGGGGCAAAATTATAATTTTGACTATAATTAATAAAATGGGTTATTTTCTATCACACATGTGTATTTAGTGTCTGTGATACATCCTTTGAGTTAATGGTAATGATAATTCATATTTTCAAGAGTTGAAAATTTAAGACATGAATAATCATTATTAACTCATAAACAGCTCCCGACCATAGGATCATCACGAGGATGGTGATTGATCCGGAAGGTTGGTGTACGATCGCTTCTCTTTAGTAGATGAGTCTTGAGTCTACGGTGTGGAGACACCGGAGCGAGAGTACAGGTACTCGTTAGAGAACGAGGGCACTGAGCGTGACCACCTCGAGTAGTCATTAGGAGTCTACCTTCTCGTCAATGACTGACTCGATGCTGCAGTAGTGTGTCTGGTTCTTTGACCTGAGATGCATCGGCAGTTCACCTTGAGGGTGTTATAGTTTGACTACACCATTACTCGGTCTCCTAGCGATATGGAACCCTGAGGTGTATGTTGGCTATAGCATGTTCATTGTAGGAACTGGATTGCATCAAGATGGAATCTATCTACCTCGGTGGTAGAGGAGCAGCCCTATGATGATCATGAGAATCAAGTCCAGAAGCCCATGGCCATGGCAGAGTGAAATAATAGAAAGAGTTTCTATTTAGATTTTCACATTGGACTCGAATCGAATGATTACATCATATGACAGAGACTAGGGTTTGACGAGTTCACCTTAACCCTAATCTGATCGGGGCTCAAGATAGAAGAACTTAATCACACAGGTAGCTGCACCAAGAGGTTCGCATTCAGCTCTGATGGGTTGCCACCATATACTGCTAGGTGTCACTGGTGGATTTTGGGAGCAATTAGAATGATTTAGATGATCGATCATTCTAGCTGTTCGAATCAGAAGAGTTCTGATCCATCGAAAGGAGTTTCGATGATGTCGATGATAGAGATCATGACATATCCCATTACCATACAGAACTGAACCTAACTGGGTCACACAAACAAGGGTTTGAATCTGGTGATCATCAATTGAACTGATCTAGTTCAATTGATCTGAATGAGATTCAATTAGGTTCAAGGAAATCGTGCTAGCACTCGATTGAACCTAACGTTCTTCTTTTACTATCATAAATAAGTTGTCCTGACTGAGCCAAAGGAGTTTGTGCTCAATCAGAGGCCTTCATATGGTCTGACTGGAGGTTGTCCAAGTCAGAATAGGTTGTCTTATTTGTAAGACATTACCTGCCATTTTTGGTCACCTGCCATTTCTTGTTCTTTGACTTTGGTCAAAAGTCTACCTTTGACTGGTCAAACGTTGACCATTGACCCTTTGACTTTTGACCACATGTCATGCACCTATTGGAGAGCTGGTGGGGGCCTGTCCCCCTGCCAGAACCTGGCAAGGAGAAGGGCGCACGCCAAGGGTGGCGTGAGCCCAAGTAGGAGGCGCCTAGGAGTCCTTGTTGGACAAGGACTCCATCCTCCCTTTTGGATTCCAATCAGAGTTCTACTAAGAATCCAGTTTGACTGGTCTTAGGCGCCCTCTAAGGAGGAATCCAGGGGTCTCTATTCCCAACCAATCAGATTTAGATCTGATTTCACAAAGGGTTGTGATTGGTTGGGAGGAAGAGGAGTTGGATCACAAGCTTAGTCTATAAATAAGACCCTGCGCCCAACTCAAAAAATAATTCAAGAAGCAATTTCCCACGCCCCAAGGCTGCCTCTCCCCTCCTTCTCCATGCCATACTCTCTTCTCCCCTTGCTCTCCACGTCCAAAAGTGTTTTGGACTTTGGTTGGTGCGATTCAGATCAAGAAAAGGCGATCAAAAGCAAGAAGGCTGCGCTGCTGCAAAGGACGACTGCAGATCTTCAAAAGGAGTTTTGAAGATCCTCCAGATCAGATCCAGATCTGAATTTTTGGAGGTGTGATAGAGAAGAAGAGGATCTCCAGATCCAGCCCGAGTGGATACCGGTAGAGGCCAGGCGCTTGCGTGGCTAGATCCAGAACCTTCCGCTGCAAACAGGATCATCAACAGGGTAATAGGATTACCCAAATTCAGGTAAATTAAATTTGATTTAATTTATCTTATTTTATTTTATTTTTATTAAATAAATAAGAATCAGATCTGAAACATCCCTGATCTGATTGAGATCAAGAGAAAAAAAATTTTTGAAATATATCTCTTGATCTGATCAGATCTGAACGAACCTGGACCGGGAAATCAGGATTTCCCTTCAACTGGTATCAGAGCCATGGTTCTAAAATTATTTAGATCTGATTTTAATTTTATTTTAATTAGAAAATAAAGTGATTTCAGATGTCACATGAGATGTGATCAGATCTGAAATCAGAAAAAATTAAAATTAAATGATTTGGATCTAAGAACATGAAGATATGCATGACTAGTTCTAGAATAGAATAGTTCTATAGAATAGTTTTGCATGTCTTTGATTTAATCTGATTAAATCATATTTTAGATCTTCTTATTTACTATTTTCTGATATTATAAGTGTTATAATAACATCTGATAAACAGCAAATAAAAATTATTTAATTTTAAATATCATATGAGATATGATTGATGCATGTCTAGACTAGTTGTAGAATAGTTCTACATAATTGTCTAGATTAGAATTTATTTTGATTAGATCAATTTAAATCTAATTTTTTAGATTATTATGAGATAATTTAGATCTGAAAACATGCATGATTATGATACATGAGATGTATGCAAAATATGCCATGATTAGATCTAAATTTGTATATGAGATATATGATATAGATCTATAACTGTTTTGTAGATTTACATGTTCCTGATTAAGGCGTTCCTCTTGGCCGTCCGGTCATAAGAACGAAGAAGGGTTTAAAGGCCCTCTCTTCCCATTCGATGGGGTGTTCTTATGATGTGTAGGGGTGCTGCGTGTTCGTCCTTAATCAGAAACCCAAAACTTACTTTCTGCAAAACCCTAGATCCTGAAACCCTAGGATTTATTGTGCATATTTTGTTTATGAACCCTACTTAATTAAGAATTAAGTTTATGGAATATTAATTAGGTCTAAAATTGAGAATTTCAGATCTAAGACATATTCATAATACTGGGTTCGGGCTTGGGTAGCTCAATTAGGTCTAAGCGGTTGATCAAACCGAATCAAGAGTTGGTTAGATGGGATCAACAATGCTTAAATTGACCAGCCTAATAGGATTAAGTCTGGGTCAAGATCGAGTCACGATCAAGCAAGACCTAATTAGGCTCAGAGGTTAGAGTCTGGATTGTAGGCTAACCCAATTGGTTCTGACTCAACAATTTGGTGTCTAAGGTAAGTTTGGCACAGACGACCGACTGGTTTTTAATTGGAAGCTACTCGACCTGAATGCGTTCTTGTACGAGTTAATGGCATATTCCTTCCACCGGTCTCACTTACCTGGCCATATCTGTTGACACAGTTCTGATCTGAGGTGGTCAATAATCCGAGCTAACCCATGCCACTAGGTTAGTCATAATTGTTATGACTAAGCCAAGTCTAGTTTAATGAGACCTGAATCAATTCTCCCTAAGAAAAGATTAAGTCTGAGGTCTTCCACCATTGTAGATGTGCGGGCCCTTCCCGGGGTTGATTGTTCTCGGCTGGATACAGTGGCTCAGTTGCACCGGGAAGACGCAACCATGTCTATTAGGCATTGGATGCTATGGGCTGGAGGATGAGTTGGGCTCAATATTCCGGATACGGTGAGAGACCCAATTAGGAACCCAGTCTATGCAAATGGTGGGTCTGACTTAACTAAGGAGTGGATCAATATTCCGGATACGGTGAGATTCATGAATTAGAGACCAAGTTTGGGTGCACCATGATTAGAGAATCATTGAACAAGAGTTGTTCACTCATTGGCTAACCCATCACCAATAACTGTTAGGTGAGGTGATGAGTCAGTTGGTGAGACCGCACCACCCACTAGAAATCATCAATCGCGGAGATTTTCGCATCTCTACAGAGGGAGTGTAGGGATCCGAGAAAATAGTGGGAGCTAATTTGTTTAAAAATAAAATCCCTAAACAAATTGGTCAAGTCAAAATTACAGTATCTAACTAGAATCTTTGACTCTCTACAGGAAAATGTCTGCGTCCAACCCACTGGCACGTATCCTAGACACACATAGACTGACTGGACCCAATTATAAAGATTGGCTCAGGAACTACAAAATTATTTTGGGTTCAGAGAAGTTAACACATGTTTTGGACCAGGACCCTCCCACCTTACCAGCTCGTCCATCCACTGAACAGAGAGCGTCTCTGGAAAAATGGATTGACGAAGATAATAAGGCCAGATACTACATGTTGGGCTCGATGTCTGATGAGCTCCAGCGCCAACATGAAGATATCGGGACTGCTCGCCAAATGTTGGCTCACCTACAGGAGATGTTTGGTGAACAGAGTCGCGCAGCCAAATATCAAGTCACGAAACGACTTTTTAAGGCTAAGATGCGTGATGGGCAGTCAGTCCAAGATCACTGTCTGACAATGATCAAGGACATGGAAGA